>OV656872.1:18571227-19064298 GCA_927399465.1 Sarcophaga caerulescens | reverse complement strand
ATATGGTAGAGTTCGTGTATCAAATGACGACTTCAGAGATTTTTGTGGATTTGAGTACAATTGAGATGGTGGGGCAATCTGCTTAATAATTAAAGAGTTGTGTCCCGAAGGAAAATATCTGTTGGTAAATTAATTTTTATTCTCGAGTTGCACGTTTATCCCAGATATCCCACTATCACGGTTGAAAAGAAAAAAGAAAAAAAAAAAAAGAAAAGAGGACTCCGGACCACTATTTGTATATAGTGGGATATGTATAACAAGTAACATTTGTCCAAAGTGGCTACTAATCTTCTTAAGATTTTTCAAAAATTTTCACCAAAAATTGATTTTTTTGAGTCCAATTATCTCGAATTGCACGATTATTCCAGATATCCCACTACCAGAGGTTTTCTTTTATATCGTATTTCTAATTCTAGTTTAAATAGAAGCCATAATGTGTGACCAATTTATCAATTATTGACATTGTTATAGTATTTCATAGAGTTCAATAGCAGTTCTTAGGAATCTATGCTCGGTTTGGCTGTATTTGAGTTCAGTTGCTCTTTTAGTTACAGATTTGGGATGCGTTCATGTATTACGCACGAAAATCAAAAGTTTCTTGCTTTGTGCAGACATTTTTCGTAAAAAAATTTAATCACCAACCACAAGGAGCTGTTTGATTTTTTTTATCCTTGGCAACCTAACCTTGTTGTATCTTCAAAAGATGCCTTGAAAATATTAAAAAGTGTAATGAGTAACAACAATAGAAGTTTTTTTGTTTGTTTTCAAATTCTTTTCTTGCTGGAACCTATCAACAATGATCCTTAAAATATGTATTCTTTTTCAACAGTTCCACTGTATATTAAAATAAATTTTAACTCTTTTCAAATATTTTCTTCAGCAATTTTTTTTATGAAAGTCAGCAGCAGGCTTTTTGATTTACAAACAAATTTTTTGCAAGTCTTCAAATGTTCGAGTGTTTATTTTACAAGTGTTTACATTGTTAGAGTCTTTAGACAAGTAGATGTGGGTCTCATTTTTTATTTTTTATCTTCTTCGACTTTCTTTTTGAGAATAAATTGCGTAAAAAATATCTGTTCGAACAAAACAAGTTTTCTTTGCTTTCGTACTTTCTATTGTGAAACATCATCACGCATTTTTAGACAAAAAAAAACACGAATTTTTTTGTTGTTTTTTTTTTTTCTTTCAAAAAGTTTCAAAATTTTGTGCTCGAAATAGATGAAAAAATTTTAAGTTTTAGTTGACTTTTTCTCTATACACTTCTATGCGAGTGTGTATGTATGTAACATAAAGCCCGCATGAGAGTGTCCTTGTAAAAAATTTGATTCTCTAAAGAGCAAGAAGATGAAGATGAAGAAGCAGAAAAAGAAATACTCTACGGTAGTATGTCAAGAAGAGATGTGATTGACTTTTTCCTGTCAGTTATTTTTAGTTTTTCTAGTTTTAAGCTGCTCAAAAGTCAAGTTAATTTAATGGTAGAGCAGCAAGAAAACAAAAAAAAAACAAAAAGTTAGTAAACGTTAGAACAGGAATAGAAACTTAAAATTGCATTTAAATTCCATACAAAAGAAAGACTTTTTCAATTCTAATTCAGCTAAGAAATTAAAAATGTAAGAATATCCTTATGGATGTCATATAAACAACATGTGATAGTATTACAACCTACAAAATTTGAGGATATGACACTCCCTATAACCCCACACCTTCCTAAGATCCATAAAGTAATGAACTTCTTACCAATAAGTCTTATGCCATGGTTTCCCTCCATTTGCGATAATGCACAGCAGCTGTTGAAGCGATTATATTGCTACATAAGCACAAATAATTACGATTACAATAACAAATCAACTGCGAAGTTCTGGAAGTTGCTAGATCGAAAATAAATGAAGTCTCAATAGAGTGCAAGTTAGTAGCAGCAGAATATTTTTTCCGTTGTATTATAGACTGTAAAATTTGATGTTTACATGTTTATACAGAGAAAATGGTTGGGCTTATAGGAAAAGGAAATAGCGACAGTGGTCTATCATCGCCTGTATAAAAAATGTATCGCCTAGACGATGTCACAAAAAAACCATAAAATTGCCTCAACTGCGTTACTATGCACTCTTATTCTGTGCAATAGGATGGGAAAAGCTTTGAATAGTACCACAAACTATCCTCAGACACGCTATATATTGCAACAGACATAATGGTGATTGGTATTCTTAGAATCGTTTTGGTCATGAAAGCCCATACACAACGGATCAATAGGAACAAAGCTGTTCTCTTGTGAAGAGATTGAGTCATGATTTGATCAAATCAAGATCCATCAAAAATTCTGAAAATTTTTGCACTTAAAGTTCATTTGATGAGATTACATACATATGTATATAAAAAACATCATTCGACTGTTAGACTCTTTAAATAATAACTACGTCAATTTTTGTCCGATTTGATCAAATGATGACTCAATCTCTTCACAAGAGAACAGACTTTAAGAATATTATCAGTTATCCTATATTTTTTTATTAAAGTTTGCTACTATGAATGGACAAACTTGAAAAAATATGAAAAAAATTCGAATTTTCCAAGTTTACCTCATCAAATCATAGCATAGCATATTAAATCGAATAATATATATGTATATGTATGCCATTCTAAAATATGTATACCATTCTAAAGGTCTCTCCCATTTCCAACAAGATTTAAATTTTGGAAATCGGGTCAGAAATCTTTGAGTAATCCAGATCCAAATTTGTGCCTAAAGTAAAAAAAAAACAGTTTTTGTCAAATAAAACAAGTTTGGGGGGTTCGAGAAATATAAAAAAGGTATTTTTGAGTTCTACTCTACTAACTGAACAATGTGGACTATGTAGTTAAACCGTGTTATGTACGTATGTGTTGCCTAAAAGCAGTGACTTACAGTAAGCGTCAAAAGAAATTGTACCCTAAGGATACATACATACATACATAATTGGTCATTACAACCCTTCAGTCAGGATTTCGACCTAGCTTCTCATACCACTTACGTTGTGTGCGTTAATTTTATACATGAGTGGCGGGACCTATAGTTTAAAGTCGACTCCGAACGACAGATTTTTTGAGAAGCTCTTCATGGCAATTTTATTTACTCTCAGAGTTTTTGCCAGAAATCTGCTGAGAGGCAGTCGCCGAAGAAATATTTTTTTTCGTATTTCGTTTTATGCCTGACCTGGGATACGAACCCGGGCTTTACCGTCTAATAAGCCAACACACTACCTACTAGACTACGGCGTCTACCCTAAGGATAAGATTCTAATAATCACCAAACTCAAATTTTACTACTTAAGGAGAGTGACCGAAAAAATTTGACAGAAAAATTTCGAAATATTTTGTAATTTTTTTTGTTTCAATTTTAAAAACTGGCAATGATGTAATTTTAAAATAAAAACCGTGTCTATTTTTTTTAATGTACAATTTCTTTTGATGCTCACTGTACATTCCCTAAATTTATTTCTCTTTGGCTTATGTGGTGCTAAAGGATATGTCAAATATGAAGACACAAGCAGTAATTGATGGCTATTCTAAGAAGCCAGAGGCATCTTAAACTAATCTGATGACATGGGTATTGAATACTGTGTAAAGTGTTAAAAGGAGGTCATGTGTACAAAGAAACTTTTCTCAAATTGAATATGGGTTGTTTGTTTATTTAGTGCATTTTAAAGCCTTTAAACATTGTAATTAAAGATTCCATGTGTTCAGATTTATACCCTAACAAATGAATTTTTTTTGAATTGCTTTAATATGCCACCTAAAACATAATCCAACAATAAAAAAATGGGAAAAAAATTGTAATTTAATACCACATATTGTATTACAATACGGAATTAAAATGCCATTGTTTTTCGGCCTACAATAATAATAATAATAATAATAAATACGAAATAAAGTGTTTATTATACGAAAATTATCATATTCAGAGTTACGTGAATGCATTAAAGAGGGTCTAAACGCCCATTAACCCATATATTTAAGCGTTCAAAACAAAAGTGAGAAAAAAAAACAGTCACACAATAAAAAACAAAAAAAAAGAAATGCTTTAAATGAACATAAAAACACATTTTCAATTCCACATTAATACCTATAATTTCGAAACCAAAAGTGGTAATTTTTTTCCATTACAACAGAGTAGAGTGTAGAGAACACAAAAAACACAAAACAAATTAAAGCGTAGAAGGTGAGAGTGTATGGCTTATTGTATGGAGAAGTGTTTTAAAATATAATTTTCCTGGTTGTAATATAAAATTTTTTAATGCCTTTTATGTCTGCATATGTACACCAAAAAAATACACATACAGACATACATACAGACATACAGACAGACATACAGACAGACAAACAGACGAATTAACATATGATGACTCCTTCTTAGAACATTAAAATGTTACCAGGTTTCATGCCGTGACCGTTTTTTTTGTTCTCTCGGGCGGTTTGATTTTATTTTTTAGCTGGTGTTGTAATATTTTTTTGGTTTGGACCCCACCAGCTGTGTTGTGTTGTTTCCCCATTTCCATATCCGTGTATTGTATTGTATTGTATTTTGTATCCGTTTGTAATCATTTTAAACAATGCGATTATTTTTTTTTCGGTTTCTTTT
Organism: Sarcophaga caerulescens; assembly: GCA_927399465.1. Classification (NCBI taxonomy): domain Eukaryota; kingdom Metazoa; phylum Arthropoda; class Insecta; order Diptera; family Sarcophagidae; genus Sarcophaga; species Sarcophaga caerulescens. The sequence continues at coordinate 19,059,683 of OV656872.1, read as the reverse complement.
TTTTTTGGTGTTTTTTCCATGTTGCAAACAAAAAAGACGCCTGAAAATGAAAAATGTAAAGGAAAACCACTTTGCACAAAAAAAAAAAAAAAAGAAACCAGAAAGAAAAAAATAACCAACAACCTGACTATGAAAAATTCAAATACTTTCCTTTAATGTTGCTTCTTGCAAAGCCATACATATAGTGGCTACTACAGCAGATGAAAGGTAATTAGTATTACCTTTCAAATTACTGACATGATGAGTGTGTTAATTTTCTGCATAAGCGATGGGACCTGTAGAAAAAAATTAGCCCCGAAAAACAGTTTGTTTGAGTTTGTTTGTTTTTCATTTTACTTTAGAGTTTTTGCTAGAAGACTGCTGTGGGGAAGAAAGAAATATTTTGTTTTCATATTTTGTTATGTACGAGATGTCTAACTCAAGGGTTGAACCGCGACCTCTAGTCTAATAAGCCAGCGCATTACGTATTAGACTATGGCGACTTCTGTATCCTACCATTATTTATCTGCAAGCCAGCCTGGACCATCTTGGCTTGCATATCTGTTAAGCCCTAGCAGAGTAGTCAAATATCTTAGAGCTTATCAAAGTCCTTCAACTCAGCTTGGAGCTAACAAGTAATACCAGATGTATTATTAATTGCAGAGTTCTGAGTACAGTTAAAAGCTAAGGATGTAACACACAAACTTGACCTATGCCTGTGCTGTTTCCAGTTCTCTTCTTAGATTATAATGCACGACACCACACGTATCGTTCCTGTGTAAGCCTGTAATAACTTTTCTTAGCATTTCAAGTACTTCAGTGCATTCTAATGAATTTCATATGGCTGACTGATCTTGGTATTATAAACACCTTCAATGTCTATGAACGCAAATAAAGAAGTGATCTCTGCACTACCTTATCCTCTCAGGCTTCTGAATTGTGACCATAGAAACCGACTTCTTTCGTTGTAAGCTCAAATACCAGGCTTATTAACAGTCTCTTATGCAAACTTGATTAATAATTTTAAAATTAAAGAATAAAACAACAAAATTTCTTCACTTTTCTATTTACTTTATCGGCTATCCATACATACATACATATATAATTGGCCATTACAACCCTTCAGCCTGGATTACGGCCTAGCTTCTCACACCACTCATGTTATGTGCATTAATTTTATACATGAGTGGCGGGACATACATTTTAACGTCGACTCCGAACGACAGATTTTCGAGAAACTTTTTCATGGCAGGTATATTTACTCCCAGAGTTTATGCAGAAATATATTTTTTTCATATTTCGTTTCGATGCCTGACCTGGGATACAAACCGGGGCTTTACGTCTAATAAGCCAACATCCTACCTACTAGACTACGGCGACTTTATAATCGGCTATCAGGACTTTAATTCCAGCGTTATGAACTCCAAGATGGTGTACGGGTGTTGCAGATATCTCGACGAGATAGTGGAACGATATGATATCCATATCATACGGGTGCCGGGACACAGTGGTATTCCGGGTAACTGCAGAGCTATCAGAGCTATCAACTGACCAGGCGGGACACGAGCATCGAACTCTCCGATGAATTCTCGACTCTGTTCATTCCTATGAGAACCTGTAGGCTTATAATTGAGAATGCGATCGTCGATTCCGTCAACGACAGATGGGCGGCATCGGACACGTGTAGAACGGCGCGTAAAATCTGGCCAAGGTTGGATAAAAGGCGTACAAAGGGTCTGCTTAAACTTAAAATGAGCGCGCTCAGTGTGGCTGTCGGGGTCATTACGGGGAATTGCATTAAGGGTCCGCATGCGAGGATGTTGTGGATGATCTAGAGGAACTGGCAAGGATTGACATTGGCAGTTTAAGTTGCTTCATCAGGAGCTCTGAGTGGTTTCGAGACAAGGGGATAGCTATGCGGCCTAAGTGTGTTCATCCAATTCTCTTGGATGGACAGACACCTCTACCTACCTACCCACCTATTTACATTACCACTGCTGTACTCTATAAGTTGTGCATAACTTGGTTATTATGTACGAGAAGAGTACAAAATAAATTGTTTTAATGTTTATTTGTATTGTTAATGTTATTCTCCTTCAATTTTGCTTCTTCTTCTGCTTCGTCTTTTTTATATGACTTGTACAGCAAAACCAAAACAAAAAAAAAATCCTTGACAGTATAACGATTTGCAATTTTTTTTCCGCCGAAAAACGATTTTTTTTCTGTTATTTCGCTCTGCCATTTTTATAGCATATTTGCATATTTCCCTCATCTATATTGTAATGCTGAAGCAGTTGTGTCATTGTGTATATGTATTGTATTATTGTATGTCCTGTGCAGTAAAATTTATTTGTGTGCGACAGTAAATGTATGCAGTGAGTGTCATTATATTGTTTAATATTGCAACAGGCCAGTGTTAAATAGTGTTACACTGTAACAGCCACAAAAGTCTGTTAATTTCCTTCGATTACTTAGAATCAAAATAACACATTTTATTAAGGCACCCTTTAATTTTTGTTACAAAACCAAAAAAAAACACATCCAGAGTAGAAATAAAAAGAAAAATGTCATACAAAACATTTTATTGCAGTGGATGTTTCACAATTTTTTTTACTCTTTTTTTTTCGTGGGCTGATATGTTGTTATTATTCTATGCATTTGTAATAAAGGCGTGTAACAGTTTCAGTTTTTTTTTACGTTCAGTGTTGTCAATCCATTTTTATTTTAATTTATTTCGTTTTTTTTTTTGTTTGTCTTCAAATGGGCCATAACAGAGAAACATCATTGCCATTGTGATCGTCAGTAACCATAAATTCCATTTATTGCCTTTAAAAATTAATTTCATTTCATTGCGTTTGGTTTGCATGCAGATCCTTAAATCTGAAGACAAGCTTAAAAGGTGACATTTACTGAAGTCCAATATTTACAGGAGCTTTTGTAAAACTTACATATTCTGTCATCAAAATAATAAAAATTATTCGAAATTAAATTTTGTAAATTTAAAATGTATTTTACATGTAACATGTCATTCATTTACATGTGACATGCCATTCTATACGTTTCCATTTGACCTCAAAACGAACAAAAATGAAACAAAAACAGATACATTGTTTAGCAAGATCCACTCTATATTTTATCGCCATTGATTTTGTAAGCAAAATAACCGCAAATAATTTTTTAATGGAGACTATATTACCATGTAAGGTAACTTTAAAGCTTACTTTAGAGCTACAATAAAAGAAATGTTTTTAAGGCGTTTCTATATATCCCTAAAAAGCTTAAAAGAACCTCAAGTAAACGGATTACTTTGAAGCAGCTTGAAAGATTTTGTTTTAAAGTGTTATTCCCTGGTATTCGCTCACCTTATGCTTCGTCAAATGACTTTGACAGAAACCGTAGGGTAATCTGAAAAGTCAGATGTAAAATATATGTCCCGTACATACAAAAATTGTTCGCCTTTTCAACACTTGTAGTTAGGCTTACAGTCTGCCGCCGTAGTCTAGTCGCTGTAATCTTGTAGGTTGTGTGTTAGCTTATTTGACGTGAGGCCTCAGTTCAAACCCTAGGTCAGGAATCTCCAACTAAGCGAAATACGAAAAAATATTTCATATTAGACGACTTCCTTTTGACACTTTTTGACACAACTTATTTGAGGTTCGATCATGTTCGATCCATTATTCATTTCTTTTGTGTATTAAAGCAAGCATGTCTTCAGCGGTGGTGGCAGTTGGTGACGAGTTGCTGGTAAGGCAGGTCGATCTTGTGACATCGACTGCGCTAATAAACATAAGCAAATCACAGGTGGTGTGATTCTCCCCACTTGTGACTTGTTTACAGCCAGTAAAACGTTGGCAACTGTGACGGGACGGACACCAGAGGTTTCAGGACCACAATCATTCTGTGCGTAGGTCATTTGATTGTTCTTCTGACACTCCCCTTTGGTTGACTCAACTAACACGATAATTGGACGAACCTATGACTGGACAGACACCAGAGGTTTCAGAACCACAATCATTCTGTGCGTAGGCCATTTGATTGTTCTTCTGACACTCCCCTTTGGTTGACTCAACTAACACGATAATTTGACGAAAGTGTGACTGGACAGACACCAGAGGTTTCAGAACCACAATCATTCTGTGCGTAGGCCATTTGATTGTTCTTCTGACACTCCCCTTTGGTTGACTCAACTAACACGATAATTTGACGAATCTGTGACTGGACAGACACCAGAGGTTTCAGAACCACAATCATTCTGTGCGTAGGCCATTTGATTGTTCTTCTGACATTCTCCTTTGGTTGATTTGACTGACTGTGCCGGGGCAATAGCAAGGACCAGTAGAAACAACGTTCATCTCGAGCGCATGCCGTTTGACTGTCGTTCTGACTCAACCCCCCTTGATTAATAGCAAGGACCAGCAGAACCACAGCCATCCGGAGCGCATACCGCTTGACTGATATTCTGACTCAACCCCCCTTTACTCTTCGGCACTGTTACTCGACAAACGATACTTACTTGACATGACTGACACTGCTACTTGACGAACCGTTATTTGGCCGGCCTAGGGCTTATTAACTAATATTAAACTTAATTTTTCTTCTATGTAGCCCTCACGTAATGTAGTAAGTAAGCTATTTTAAGTTATTTTACAAATTGTAAATAAATAGCCTAGAATCTACAAGGGAATGACTTTTATTTATGTAACCACTGGACGCCGCTGAACTACCCCAGCACCCGAGCGGAAACGTGTCGTCATATCATATCTACGTGAGATGAAACTGTGTAACATATAACGTCAGGCTTTTGACGAACTACGATATTTAGCAACAGAAAGACGGCAATGATGATTTTTGGAGGTAATCAGTGAAGACTCCATAGCCTAGTAGGTAAAGTTTTGGCTTATTAGACGAGAGGCTGTGGTTCATACCTCAGCTCAGACATCTCGAAAATAACGAAATATGAGAAAATTTTAATTTTTTCCATGAAAGACGAGGACTACAGTTTAACGTCGAATTTGTATGCCAATGTAATTGCTAGGCTAAGGTACACATAAGCAAACAGACTACTTGAAAGCTGTACTGAGAGTATAGTAATGGGGAAATTGAAATTTCTGGTCTCAACAATGCTTCTCTACAAGAACTAGGGAACTATAAGCGAAGAAAACATCATCACCTTCAACTATTTGTTTGCATGCAAACATAATTATTAACCCTTTCGCGATGGCGCGTCTGTAACACATTTTGTAACTTTTTACAATAACGCTACTGACTGTTGGCTTTCTAACCTAACAAAACTCTTACATACATAATTGGTCATTACAACCTTTCAAGCATGATTACGATCTAGCTTCTTACATCACTTATGTTGTACGTGTTAATTTTATACATGAGTGATGGACACCTACGGTTTAAAGTCGACACCTAATGACAGATTTTTGAGAATGTTTCTCATGACAATTTTATTTATTCTCAGAGTTTTTGCCAGAAATTTGCTGAGAGAAAGTCGCCTAAGAAATATTTCTCATATTTTATTTCGCTGGAGCTGTCTGAGCTGGGATTGGAACCTTGGCCTCACGTCTAATAAGCCAACACACTACCTAATAGACTACGGCGACAAGGAAGACATACCTAAAACTGCTAATAAGAAAACCGTGTAGAATTTATAGTCCACTGCATACTTTGAAGCTACAAATTGAAAATGAAATTAAATAAGCTGATCGCAACTAGAGTGTGTGTTAATATTATCCATAAATATGGGCGACCTACAGTTTAATGTCGACTCCGAATGACAGATTTTTGAGAAAATTTTCATGGCAGTTTCATTTTCTCTCAGAGTTTTTGCCAGAAATCTGCTGAGAGGAAGTCGATGAAGTCATATTTTTCATATTTCATTTCGTTGGAAATTTCAAACCTTGGATTTGAACCGTGGCCTCACATCTAATAAGCCAACTCACTACCTAATAGATTACGGCAACAACGAAGACATACCTAGAACTGCTAATGAGTAAATTGCATAGAGCTTGTAGCCCACTGCATACTTTGAGGCAACAAATCTGAAATTGAAAAAGCTGATCGCAGCTAGAGAGAATTCAAATAAATTTCACTAAACACGAGCAGATGAAAATGTTCCTTTTATTCCAACTAGGAACCAAAGGACATGATTTTTAATTCAACAATTTTAAAATACAAAATAAATACTTTTAATACTCAACAAATGACGGTGTATTTGCCTTTATAAATTTAAGGAAAATGACTACTTTATATGGCTCACATTGAGTATTTCATTTTCGCACCATTAACGCTTACCTGCAAAGATAAAGAAATAAAAATGTTTACGTTAATTAAAAAGCTTTAATAAAAACAATTCAACAAATTATTCTTAAATTTTTACAACTCAATAAAGAATGATGGCTTAATGCCACTCAAAATATTATGTGAACGTAAATTACGGCTTTAAGATTGAAATCGAAAATTTCGTACTTTATGGTAATCAAAAAATTTATTCACGACTTTAATTATGGTTATTAAATCTGCTATATTGTATGTAGAGAAGGTAGCTGGGGTTCACTTGCGCCCCTATACACGACGTATTCACGGTTTACCATATAAAACCATAAATTATGGAAATCAATAAATTTCGGTTTAAGTTTTCTACACTCTTCTCAGGCATTTTCTCACATTTTGTTTGAAGAAATGTGGCAGAGATGGTGGGTGGGTGGCATAATGGGGCATTTACCTGTACACCAAAAAGTATTACGTGGATAGTTACTTTGATTACGACTATTAAAATCGAATGTATTGTTTAACTTTTTAAAGGATTTTAATAGAAAAAAAATAATATGGAATGGCAAAATTTAACGGCACATTAATTATTTCGATTATTATTGGTCGCATAAATATTACAAATGTTGGGTAGTGACGTTAACAGCGTTAATGGAGGAGAGCTACAGGTACAGGTAAGGGATGAGTTTAAAATATTTTTAAATATTGAATGATTGAATGGTAAATACGTCGAGAGAACATTTAAACTTTTTCACATTGGCAGTAACCGCAAAATAGTTTAGTTTCCATAGCAAAATACTGAATTTTTTGCCAACAGTATCAGCGTTATTTGAGAGAATTCCTTTAGATTACCTCCTCAATGCAAAAAACTGCAGCTGAGGCCTAAAATTGCCCACCGTGAGTCGCTTTGGCCACAGAAGACGAAGACCGTTTAGATCAGTCAGAAAATTTCGAAGAGATTTGAGGGCATTATTCGCTGAAGATTTGTAGTCACCGTAGTTTGGTAGGTAGCCATTAGACATAAGGTCACTCATATATAAAATAAACGTACCTATCATGGCTGTATTGAGAAACCAGCCTCTAATGCCATAAACACAATAAACGCAATGCAGCAAACACAGCAATTTTGCGTTTCCCTTAAAATAATCATTTCCATGTACAAATATGAAAAGATGCCGCAGTCTACAGGGTAGTGTGTTGGCTTATTAGACGTGAGACCTCAGTTCAAATCGCAGATCAGACATCAAAATGAAAATATGAAAAAATATTCCTTCAGCGACTTCCTCTCAGCAGTTTACTGGCAAAAACTATGAGAGTAAATTATAATTGCAATGAAAAGCTTTTCAAAAATCTGTCGTTCGGAAACGATTTTTTACTGAATGTCCCCCACCATTCATGTATAAAATGAACACACACAGCATAAGTGATGTGAGAGGCTAGGTTGTAAACCCGACTAAAGGGTTGGAAGAAACAATTTCGTATGTAAGAATGTATGTATTCCATAAGGAACCTTTCAAGAATATTTTTAAAAATGTTTGCAAACTAAATGATTCACCTAAAAGTAAAGAAATTGGATACAACATTGGCTTCTGAACATAATTTTAGAAAAAATCTCCTTTGCAAGAACCAGAAATAGTCTGTAAACTCGACAGATCAGACGGATTCAAGCCAAAGTTGAATGCCTTTGGTAACAAGATATTGATCTACCATTAATCTACCAGAACAGGCCTATTTACTATGAACAGTTGAAATCGATCCGGATCATCACAGGAAACTAGTAACGAAAGTGAAATATGCCTGGAATATGTAACCAAACATTAAGCCGTAATATTCTGTCACCACAATACTCATCCTTTTGTTGCAAGAATATTTTACTTTCCGGTCTACATGTTTCAACACTCCACCACCATTTATTTCGATTCAGGGAGAAAAATCTCAGCGGAATATGCTTCACTTCAAGACAGAATATTCGAAATAAGTCTGACAAGCTTAGTACTCCAAGGAAATAGACTAGCACCTTTAAAGGGTATGTCAACAAGACCTATTAACTCAGGAAATATGCATGTGGTAGTCTGTAACTGCTATGTCCTAGTGCAACAGGGGCATACAGTAGAATTTACACGTGCTAGGTGCTTATTACAGGCTTTGTGGACTATAAGGGCCTCTTAAAGTATTGTTTATGCGTGATCAAGTCCATTGTGTTGTTTTTGGAGCTTTTGCTTATTATTTTAACAACACCATTTCCATTTTCGTAACAGTATTTTCAAATTTATCTGTCCAGTTCCAATTCTGTCCACACCAAAGATTTTTATCTTTGACTGTATTATTTTTGTGAGTCATCGCACAGGCATTTTTGGTTAACGCCTCACTGTTTTGAGGTCGAAACATATCCTGAAATTGAGCACGTTTTTATTCGTGATACTTTTATGTCTTACATTTGCTTGTGCTAGTACTTCTTTGGGTAACAACCATAATAGTGCTAAAATTCTGTCCACCATTATTTGAACAGGTAATATTGATACTTTCAAATTCAATTTCATGCATTGATACCCATTATACCGCTGACTATTAATGGGTGGAGAGCAATTCAAATAAACAACTACTGGCAGAGAAACTAAGACGATATTGGCTAAAGGCATTCAATGTTAGACAATGGCAATGTATACCAACTCATGTGATGGTTCATACACTTGGCGAGCAACTGATATTAGCCAGGTTAACTAAACAAACTCATTCAACAATGACGACTGCCTCTTCAGTCTCTAAAGACGGCTGGCTGGCTGGTTGACTGACTGTTTACTGTCTGTCTATTCACATGACACTTGTGTTAACATAGGGAACACAATTGAAATGCGATAGACATTCTAGGTAAGGTTATGGTAGGTGAACGTAGATAGGGACAACACAAACACATACACTCGCTTACATACACTTACATTTCAATATTGACTTGTCTTAAGGGTAACATATATTAATATTGACATGTCTTTTGGGTATATAGAATGATGTGCATGTATTTGTAAATATTATTAGCCATTGAAAATAGTATTCTCCATGTGTTTACAACTTGTCTAGTGGGGTATTTACATAATAATATTTAATATATTAAGGACACCCATAGCATAGCATATTGTACATGCAAGTAGAGCTTCTTCTATGAATACTTATGGTGTATGATTATGGCCTATTATTTGCTTCTGTTTCATTGATTTTGCGTTATAATATGTATTCATGTATGAATATTAGCAAGAGGCTCAAATGAAATCGACAAGAGGAATATAAGAGTCTTTACTACCATACCATTAAGACCTGATTACGGCTAATCGACTCGAGATTCTCCTTCATGCTTAATAAGACCGCAAGAATATTGCTTATGATAGTTCTTGTAATAGAAATAAACAGTGAATGCCGGTGAAAATCGAACAAATGAATTTTAATTTATTATGCCTAGAAGTCTCTGTAGTCCAGAAATTAGTATGTTGGCCTATTAAACATGAGGCCACGATTTTCACTGACATACACTGTACTGGTGCATGCATGTGCGAGTTTAAATTCGTCCTTGATAAAGTGCTTGTAAAAGTACTCTTCTTCTGTTACCACCACCACTATCCATTTAACAAATGGTTCGCGGTGTTTTCCAATTCAATTTTATTGCAAAAAAAGAAACAACAACAACAATAATAATAATAAAAAAATTAAATTTTTTTTATATTGAAAAAGCGAAATGATACTGATAATGTTGATGATGGTGATTATTTTCTGTTCGTTTTTATTTTTTTTTTTTATTTTTTAAAGTCACGTTATGATGTTGGCCGTTCTGCTTCGTTTCCTTTCAATGGCTTCAATGCTTTTGTGGTCATTCTTTGCCTTAATGGTTATCCTTACAACGTTATGGCTCTACTCCCCATAATAATAATAAAAAATAAAAGGAAAATAAATTTGCATTTTTGTTTATTATTTATTATAAAAAAAAACAATGAATGTTTGTGAGAAAGTATTTCTTTTGAGCTTTTATTTCTGCTGCTGTCATGTCAAGGTAAATTGAAATGTTCGTTATCGATGTGCTGGCCACTGCTGTCTCTACTGTTGCTGTCTTTCACTCACGTTGCCTGCTATATTTTCAAGGGAATTCATTATAAATTACGAGAAAATTTACGCTTTAATAATGAAACATTAAACAATTTAGTTGAGGTAAATTATTAATAAAAATAATTGAAATATTTGTATGGCAGCATAGAAGGACTTGAAACATGATTTACGTATATAAAACGAAACGATAAAAGGAAATTGAATACAGCTTTGAAGTATTCCCAGTAGTAAAGATATTTTCAATAAATCCATGCAACAGCTAATTACAGGATTGCCAACGCCATGAAAAAAGTCCAATACGAATAGCACCCTGATTACAAAACTCTTTATTTTTGCTCTTATAATCTTAAGCTGAGTTATTCTCCAGCAATATTAACTTGATTGAAAGAACTCCAGCACTCGAAAGATTGTCAGACGTATATACATAATATTGTTACGTTTTTACCCTTTTAAAAACATTAAAAATATGACTTCGTAGATTGCAAATAAAATAAAAATAAATATGTGTTTAGTTTTAAATCAATTCTTTATTGTTCGCACAATTCCGTGTGCCACCTTTAACAATTTGACTTAAACAATAACAATTTACTTTAATTGTTATTCTTCTTTCACACTCTTCCGCGTACGCAATAACAATTGTTCATTAGATCTTTAATACGGAGATCTTCAAGCCACAATTATTCTCTTCACGCGCAAGGTGTCTTCACACAAGGTCAGTCTTGTGATTCTTATTGAATCACGTGTCATCACACATGACTGACTGAAATCTTACTGAATCACGTGTCTACTCTGTCCTGCTTTTTATATCACCATGGTCAGCAGTCTGAAGAATGCACTTGTATGAAAATGTCTTCGCGAAATCTCTATAAATGTAAACAAGTTGTTTATTGTTATTTGTGTATTTCGTTTACGTTCGTCCTTGCAGAGTTGTTGTTGCCTGTTTACTTGTAGATATATCCACTTTTTTTAAACTGCACTTTGTTGTTGCTTGCTTACTTCTTTATCCCCCTTTTTTATACTGATGTTGTTGCTATATTTTTGTTTATTCGTTGATCATGTAAACAAGTCCATTATTTTTGTTTTTGGAGCTTTTGTTTATTATTTTAAGAACACCATTTCCATTTTCGTAACAATATATATAATTGATCAGGACAACCTTTCATTCAGGATTCCTACCTAGTTTCTCCCAGCACTTATGTTGTGTGTGTTAATTTTATCCATGAGTGGGGGTACCTACAGTTTAAAGTCAATTCCGAAAAACAGATTTTTTGAGAAGCTTTTGCAAGGTAATTTTATTTACCCTCAGAGTTTCTACCCGAAATCTGCTGATCCGTGGACTCACGTCTAAGAAGCCAACACATAACCTACTAGACTGCGGTGACTACGTCGAAATAAATGAAAATCGATCTGTTCAGTGCTCCATCTAAAAGAGTACCATAAACACATTTAAGAAAAGTTTTACTGCTAAAACTAAATCAAATAAAATGTTGAACCTCTAAAGGACTCCAGAGGAATGGATACTTAAAACTTTTGTTCCTAATCCCATAGTTTCTTTCTATCAAATCTTTCAACTCAAAATTTACTATCACAACCAATTGCTGTTACAGCTCTATATGGTAAACAAATTATTATTTTATGGTCTCCATATGCAGTTACCTTAAGTAAGTAACCTGGGCTTTTATTTTAATTTTATTTGAAATTCAATCATAATTAATCGTTTATTTACCAAATAACGGTAATTAAACAAATGTATTTACATATACACATACAAATGCATTAATTAACACTTGAAAAAATCACATACAACACACACATGTACACCTTCCAGCAACATATTGTTATGCATGTCCTTTAGAGATTTTTTCAAGCATACAAAAATTTGTAAACAATACACATGCACACACACATCTGTACATGGTAAATGTAAATGAATTTGACCTTTTCAATAATTAACGTTAATAAACAATTACAATTTAATGTGTAAACACTCACTATAAACAAATACATTGAAAAACAAATAAAACATACGATCCCTTTCCTGTCTGCACTGTAGGCCACAGTTACGGTAACGCAGTATAGAAAATCATTGTGTGATTAAAAGCTTTTGTTCAGAAGGAAAAAAGGATTGAAATTTTAACCTTTTTGGTGTACAAAAACAAAAACAAAAAGAAAAGAATTTCTATTTTACTTTCCATAGGCCATTGTTTTCAATATTTAAAGGATCAAATGGATTTATTGATGCCTGATTAATTTGTTATTAAAATAACTTTCTATCATAAATATTTAGAAATGTTATTAAAATTATTTAAATTAAATTGTTATTATTATGATTATTATTATTGTTATTATTATTGTTGATAAAGAAAATCGTTTTTAAATCGAAAATTTAAGGCTTTTAATTAGGTCATTCCACTAAAGCCAATAAATTTTAATTATTTGTTTATTTTTTTTGGAAAATTTCTAAAGTCAATAAATAAATATTGAGAAATTCATTATGTTTTCCAATTTCTCTTTGCATTATTAAATCTTTTTGTATTAAATTTAAATTTATTTTTTAATTAAATTTTAAATATCTTTGGCTATGAATATAAAAAAATTTAATAAAACAGCAACAATATATCTTGGATAAAAATATACAACAACATCTCACGCTTAGTTCTTTCTATGACAAAGGAATCGGAGTCATAACATATGAACAAGTAGGTTACGGCTGAGTTACTGATTATATTCAAATACTTATGGATATGAAATCGTCCAAGTCTAGTAGGTAGCATCTTGGTTGAGGTTCAAACTGCAGTTCCGACATCTGGAACACAACGAAAAATGAATGACACTTCCTCTCAGCAGTTTTCTGGCATTCACTCTGATAGTAAATAAAAAATTGCCAGGTAAAGTTTCTCAAACATTTTTCGTTCGAAATTGACTTTAAACTGTAGGTGCCCTGCCACTCTTGTGTAAAAATTAACAAACCACATGAGTTGTGTGAGAAGCTAGGTCGTAATCCTGACTGAAGGGTTGTAATGAACAATTATTATGATATAAAAAAATAAAACACCAACAACAATTTACTTATGGAAACTATTAAAAGAGAATGTTATTACTGGAAGTACTGACACCTAAGCATAATCACCCAAAGACTTGAAATATCCTTATGCTACTTTTGCACAAGCTATAACGGCAAGGAGTAGTCATCATAGCCTAGTAGGCCTTGTTTCAAACCCTAGCTCACACATTTCGAACAAAACGATATATAAAAAAAAATATAATTTCGGTAACTTCCTCTCAGCAGTTTACTGGCAAAAACTCTGAGAGTAAAATAAAATTGCCATGAAAAGTTTCTCAAAAATCTGTCCTTCGGCGTCGATTTTAAAGTGTAGGTTCTGCTACTCATGGATAAATTGACACACAAAAAAAGGGTTGCATGAGAAACTAGGTCGTAATACTAACTAAAGGATTACGTGGTTCTTTTTTTAGCCAAAGACATTGCGATTATTCTACAGGGTGGGCCATTTGAAAGTTTAAATTTAAAAATGCAATAAAATAAAAATGATTTGAAATTTCGCCAAAATTTATTTTTGTTACGAACTACAGTTATTCCGTTTAGAATTCGAATATTATTTTAATTTATTCATGTGAATGTCGCGGCTGGCATCACAATACCTCATTCGATTGGACAAATTTTTGTGCACTTTTTCAAGTGTATGGGGTCGTACCTCGGCAATGACATCACGAATGTTGGCCTTCAAATGCTCAATTGCCTCTGGTCAGTCTGCATTAAACTTTTCTTTAACGGCGCCCCACAGAAAATAGTCCAACGGTGTCAAATTCATCTTCTTGGCGGCCAATTCACATCACCATTTCGGCTAACTAAACGGCCATCAAACATTTGATGCAATAAATCGATCGATGTGTTACAAGTTGGACCATACTGCTGAACCAAATGTCGTTCACATCAACGCCATGAAGATCGGGTACAAAAAATCAGTTCTCATAGTTCGATAGGTGTCTCCATTGACTGTAATTGTTGTGCCGTCCTCATTTTGAAAGAAATATGGACCCATGATGGCTCAGGTCCACCAACCGCACCAAGCAGTCACTCGTAATGGGTGCATTTTCTGAGCGTGTGAGTTTCCTGAGCCTTAAATACGTAAATTTTGCTTATTAACGTACCCACCAAGATGAAAATGATCTTCATCCCAAAAGAGGAATTCTTTTTTGAAAAATCGACATCATCGTGCAGTTTTTCGTTGGCCCAATAAATCCTAACGTTACTTTCAGTGGCTATAATATACTGAATCTTGTGACAGAATAGAATGACATATGTAAGTATCGGAATAACTGATAGTTCAAATTTAAACCGATAGATGGCCCATCCTATATTTTCTCGGATCCATACGAAAAATTTTCTGTGCAAAAAGTTTTCTAAATTTTATTCCAGAGTTTCAAACCCGCTTTAAAATTTATTTGGACCCTCATTTCGTTTGAAACACAATTGACACTTAGCCTTTCGTAAAAGAATCTTGTAACTAACACTCCTGCACTGCTTCTGCAATTTTACAATTAATGTCCTTTGGCAGTTGGCAAAACAATTGTGTTGTGAACTCTATCAAATATATTTTGTGCTCACCTGCAATATGTTAAAAAAAAAATAGGAAAAATAAGAAAACAAAAACAATTTCACTTTCGTTGACATTTAACATGTTACATGAACTGCACAGTTGTTCCCTAACATATGCAATTTAAATGGAACAGCTTTTACCAAAAACTTCGTTGACCTTAACTTATATAAGAGCACATACCCTCATGCTCTAACACCTAAGCCACTTAAGCCCGTATAAAATTGAAATGAAAAATTGCTGTAAACATGGCATCTATGTTTTCAGTTCCATAGAATTTCTAACTTTTTTTTTGTGTTGGCCTGGCATTTTTTAACCTTTAAACAAATTTGTTGAGAGTTTTTTAGTTTTCAGTTTTTTATTGTCCGTTTATCCAATAACTGGAGATTTAATTTTAAACTATTTTTGGTTTTAAAAAATTTCGTTGTAATTTTATTTCTCTAAAACACCACCCTTCAACACCTTAAAGTAGGCAACAAAAATGAAATTGTTTTTATTGCCGCTGTTTTTTATTTGTTGATACTACGAGGGCTGTTGCTTGTTTATTTTTGCTGAAATACCAATTAAAAACATCATAACCAATAACCAATACCAGCAACAATGTACTGTAGCCTTAGTCATGTAAACAAGTTTTGGCCATTGTTTAGGAAATGCTTGGTTTCTCACACTCACACGCATAGAGGACAGTTGTTGGTTTTCAATTAAGTTTTCTGTTGCTACTGCTGCTCGATAAACGTTTCTGTTTTGAATATTTATAAACTTTAATGGGGATTTTTTTTATTCATGAAAATGTGGCAACAAACAAATAAACAAACAAATAAATTACGAAAATTCGATATAAACAGAGATAAACATGGAGAAAACTACATAGAAAAACTGTGGTAGATGAAAAAAAAATAACAATAACAACTCAACAGTTGGATTCTAGAAGTTGCCAGATCAAAAATAAATACGGTATAAGTTCCATCAAACATATCAAAAAAAATTTAATATGCCATGTGGCACATGAGATTAAGAGAGACCTTAATGTATAAGGGATATATACATTCTTCATCTGTCTTCATTATAATTTCTGTTATATTATTTCATTCATTCATTATAATTTCTATTATAAATTCAAATTTAAATTTTTTCTTTTGCATTCTCAATACGTCAACACCTTTTAAAACTTTTCTCACAATAACAACAACAACAACAATATCTTGTTAAATCTGATATTCTATTCTAAATCTTACAAACAGCTGCTGAAATTTTCCAATCAAATGGAGAAAGAAAAATTCTTGAATTATTTTTTTCCTACTGACACCACGAATTCTCTGAATATTTACTAAAACACACATACATTCCCTCTCTCTCTCCCTCCCTCACAAACATGTTACATATACTCGCAGGCATACATATTTATTATACTCTATAACTGCTATTTATACAAAAATTTATCTTCCTAAAAAAACGGCAGCAACAACAAGAAAAACTATTACTTTTACCACTAACACCAACACCAATTCAAATACAACAACTGACAGGAGACAACAATGTTGCAATCAATTCAATTTCTCGTTACAGTGTGTGGGTATACGGTATAAGGCATTTAGAATAGAGAGTGAGAGAGAGCAAAAGCGAATTGTTGTGTATATTGCAAATAACGGTATATAGGTTACGCCATTAAAAAAAAAGTAAGAGTAAAAAAAAATAACAATAAAAAATTGGGAAGAGCATATAAAACTGGCAATTTGTTGTTACACCATCAATATGCAAAAATATTGTCAACTTTTTTAAATTTTTTTTTTCTTTTTTCTTTTCCTATTCCTGGTAACAAAAATATTTTAAATGCAAGGGTTAGAGAAGGGGGTATAACTTACATTTATAAAATGCCAAAAACTCTGAATGGAAAGAAAAATTGGAAACAGTGATGATGACAACATTTTTTTCACTATTCTGTTGTTATGCCATCACAAAGGGTGGGCAAGTGTATTGGGAGGTGAAGTAAAGATAAAGATCTTTAAAGGGGAGATATGCTACGGAATCGACTGGTATATGATTCTAAAATAGGGATTATTTGTAACCTTCGAAGTAAACAAAATTCTGTTAAACATTGAAATTGTCGTGCACTGTGCGCCATTGCAACATTCTGTTGTTACGACACGATTGCCTGTTGGTTCAGTTGAGGTAGAATAAAGTCATTAAGCATGTATGTAGTTGTTTGGCACTCCGCGTTTTCTAACACATAAGGCCTGATGACATTTCTAGTGTAAATACCACACCTAACTGGTCATTACAGCTCTTTAGTCAGGATTGCGTCCAAGCTTCTCATATCAACCATGTTGTATGTGTTAATTTTATACATGAGTTGCAGGACCTACAGTTTAAAGTCGACTCGTAATGACAAGTTTTTGTCAAAACTTTTCCATGCTAATTTTATTTCACTCTCAGCGTTTTTGACTGAAATCTGCGGAGAGAAAGCTGCCGAAGATATATTTTTTCATATTTTCGTTTAGTTCTAAATGTCTGGTCTGGAATTTGAACCTCACGCTCCACGTCAAAAATATTGTGTTACACTCGAATGTTCTGTGCCCTAGAAGTGATAATTCTGATAGTTTCCCAGTCCATTAAGTCATAAGATGGACCTCGTCGCTCATGATATTTTTCGATGAAACATTGTATTTCCCTTAGTTAAGATTCATATAGACTTGAGCTTAAGCCACGCGCTCCAAATAATCTGGGATAGTAGCTGATTAACTGTCTGAAGTTCCAGGTTAGTGTGGTAGCCTTGATACCAAAAGCTCACTTGAGCACGCATAGCGGCCCGTTGTGACGCCACAGGTGAACGCAGCCTCTGTACTGACCAAGTTCCTCCGAACCAAGGACGAAGAAGTTGGTCACCGCAAGGTCTGCACATCTGATACTTCAAAATTCACAAATTTTTACCCAATTGGTGACAGACTAACGCTGCTGCAACTGGTCATGACAATACAGTATTCACAACAGATATCATGTCGTATTAAGGGACTTCGAATCGAATTATTTAAAGGGCTATTTGAAGTCCCGGTTTATACCAATATTTAAAAACCGTAATCACATTCCTTGGGTTTACTTGGGAATAGTCGATCGCTTTAACTATTACACTACGCCACTGATATTAGTTATGTAATCCACAGATTTTCCCATTCTACATAGCTCTGATCAAAACTGTGTCTTGCCTTGCCTTGAAGGATTTCAGTTGCTGTTTCTAATTTGTTTTTAGACTGAAGGTCTAGTAGAGATGCCATATGAGTGATATTTTCTTAAGCATAAGAATTTTATCTTTAGGCTCGGTTAGGTTAGATTTAAGGATGTGTACTGCCATGGTAGCAAGTTTAATCAATCTGGGCAGTCCATTTAACCTTTTGTGATAGATCTGGAGAAGAAGGGAATGTAAGGAACAACAAAAGAGTAGGAACTCAGACAGGGATGAAGGGTATAAATAATGCAGGTTATAACAACAAGACAAAAAGAATGGGTTATCCAGACCAGTCGCTTTAAAGATTAAATCCACGAAGAATCTTCTACTCAGTGATAGGGTTAGGTTAGATCGAAGTGGTAGGTTCGATTACCCAAGTAAAATTAAGCACGCCACACTACTCATTCAAGATTGGATATTTAGAGAGGAGATGTTCTATAGTCTGCAACTCCTCTTTAGCACTACATGTCTCGCAATAGTGAATAAAATTGTCGCGACTGTCGTTCAGGGTTGACTTTAAACATTAGGTCCCGCCACTCATGTATAAAATTTACACACACAACATAAGTGATGCAAGAAGCTAGGACGTAATCCTGACTGAAGCGTTGTAATGATCAACTATGTTCGTATGTATGTATATATATTACAATACAATGGCTAGAGTCCATCTCAGGTCCCTTTCAGTCAACCTGTCCCTAGTCTCACACTGGATTTAACCAATACCAACAGTAAGAAGGTTATACCATTGGCGATAGAAAGCCAAAGATTTCTAAGCAATATCTCAAACTGTTCTCAAAACGCTTCTCCTCCTTTTTTAATCGCCATGCGATATTCCTTAGATTTCTTGGCGATTGCGTAGGGATTTTTGAGCACTGTCCTGGTGTTACTCTTTTATAGAAAATTTGTATCGCATTGTTATAATATTTTGTCAACTATACCTGCCCTATAGAGGTAAGCGTAAGTGTATTTGTCTATTGTATATGGGTTACATAGAATCTCCGGACTTAAAATATGGCTGGGTACACACATCGTAAATGGTACGTATTTTTATTTGGAAAAACATTCTAGAAAAAGCAAAACTAAAATGTGGCGAACTTGGAACATTTTATGCATGAATTGAGTAACAACGTCTATGAAACTACATGGAAAAGCAATAGTAATTTCCAGCAACAAAAAAAAAAAAAAAACAGGAGGGAAATATAGTCAACAACAGCAGCAATAGCAGTAGTAGTTGCTGTTGAAAAACTTTTCTCCTCACGTTTTTTTGTTGTTGTTGTGTCAACGTTATACAATCTCGTTTAGTTGTTAAAAGGTAATAGAGGGCGTCGATAGTTTACTCTGGGTTTATGTTATAAAAATTCGTTTGATTGTTACTATTGTTGATATTTGTTAAGCGAAAGCACCCTCCAACTCTTTTCCCCATTAAATAAGATATAAACTGTGAAAGGAGAAAAAAAAGAAAGAAGTAAAAATAGTTATTCAGGTACATATTGTGTCATATTGTATGACTGACTCTATATGGACTGTGACAATGGCACACACATATTTACACCTTAAACCGTAAACAGAGGTATTGGCATGGATGAGATTGTGAGTACATGCATGTCAGTGTATGATTCTTTCAATTCTTTATTACTCAGATATATTCAGTCTTTGTGGAGCGAGGAAATACTCGTTTCTTTACTAGAAATATTGATTTGTAATATTTTTTCCAAAAATAAATCATATTTATTGCATACGATTAATGTGTTCATGTTAAATCACTGATTTATGAAAATTTACAACAGTATGGGGGAAGTACCCTATTATTTAAATTACCAAAATTATGGTTACTTCAGGCCTGCCCAACCAAGTAAAATGCCTTGGTTTCTCTTTCCTGTCTATTTAAAAAATTACTGAATTATCAAATCCACTTTCAAGCGTGTTTAAAAATGTTTAAAAAGTCTGCCTAGAACTGTTTCCAAGCAAGTGACGGTAAACTCAGTTTGTCAAACAATTTTCAGGTCAGATATGTATTTTATTTTATATTTTCTCCAGTCCTTATCACAACGTTCATGTCTTCATGCTGATCGACAATATTTAAAGAATATTTCTGAACCTACGTTTTATGAAGCTCTCTAGCTTCGCCATTTTCACGGTCACGAACCACCTTTTCGAGCCGTCAAAAAGCACAAAAATATTAATATCCTGTTAATCTGCTCTAGCATTGCCCCTCAGCCTAGCTCTATACCAGAGCCCGGCATTTCCTATGCACGCGTGCATATCAGCCACTACTACATTTACAACAACGTACTCACACATATTAAAAACACACTCAGTCTCATTTGAGCATTAATTGGAAGAGGTTGTGTTGTCGCATGTTTCTTGCTTTTGTACATGAAGATCATTAGCAGATCTTCAGGGATGGAAAACTTAATGTTTTTAACATCAGCGTATGGTGTACGTTTTTAGAATTATAATCTTATTCAAAATAAATTATTCTAATTTATTAAAACAAATTTAATAAAACAAAAACAACTTATATTTAACTATTCATAAAAACTACATATAAAAAAGAAAATTTTTTTAAAAATATTCTATAAAAAAGAAAATTTTTTTAATTTTTTTTAATCTAAAATGCTTTCTGAAATCGACATAATCAAAGAAGTCTAAACGAATTTTACAAATTTTAATTTAATAAACTAATATTTTTAATTAAAATACCACCATTTAAAAATTTAAATTTTCCATGCCTGTATTGCAGTCAATGTGAGAGTATAAATTTTTCTCTTTTCTTATTTTTCGCTCTCGCAACAACTGACCAATAGCAAGTGTTGCCTGGCTCTGCTCTATACACAGTATAAGTTTCTCTATAATATCTGCGCCAAAATTGTTGCATTGGTGAACCTTACGATACTGTCGTTTTTCAATAAGAAAACTTCCTTCAACTTGCTTGCATGGGTTCTAGGCTTATGTTGGTGATTCTTTCTCCTCATAACCTACAAATTGGTCTTGAAGTAATTCCTTTTCTATACAAATGTGTTACTTGAGTCTACAATATCGTTTACTAACCTCGAAGTATTTTAGGATAGTTTGACGGAAGACTCAACACTTTTCATACAATTAGTTTGTCTCGACTTCGCATGGATTGAGGAGTGTATTCACCTCTCTTTCTATTTTCTCACATGGGTTCTCACATGATAAGCGAACGAGCAAATTTACCCAATTTCCCTACTTTGCTGATTCAGCTTGTTGACCTACGTGGCTGTCAGAACCCATCGATTGTATTTTTTCAAGTTGAATTGAGTACATATTCCCATAGCGTAAGCCTCTGTTTAGCAAACAACTGCGAATTTTACTTTGGGTTTCCATTATTAGTATATTATAAGAGTACTATGTAGCGTCCCATATAAGTTTAGTACTTAGTCTCATTGCAAAGCATTTTCTCAAATCAAAGAATTCTCGGTTCCTATCCAGGGTACACGACCCTAGCTACCAGCTACTCGATCCATAAGGTCACATTTTTCCCTGATAAAACTTGTTTTCTGTCTACTATTATATAAATAATTGATCATTATAACCTAGCTTCTCATACCACTTATATTGTGTGTGTTAATTTTATACATGAGTGGCGGGGCTACAGTTAAAAGTCGACTCCGAACGACATATTTTTTGAGCAACTTTTCATGGCAATTTTATTTACTCGCAGAGTTTTTGCGAGAAATCTGCTGAGAGAACCGTCTATTATTATCCTCACTATAGTTTCCATGTTCTTGCTTTTCACTACCAGGTGAAATGGATTTAAATTCATTGCTGACTTCGGCCAAGACATCATCATCATTACCCCGGTGTTCGCGATACATGCGAATCTTTTATCAAAATCAACTAGATTTGCTTTCAAATTACATATCACCGTTTCTCACCACTGCTCTTGATCACTTAAGTATTATTCACAATGTTTCCAGTTAATTCTCGTAAAAATCAGAATATTAAAGATCCGCAAAATGGAACTGAATATTGCACCCTTTTTGCTCCATGAACTTTTTTAAAAATCCATTTTGATGGTATGGGCGTCAGTAATTTTATAGCATACTTTTCAGATAATTTATAGAGATAGTTGGCAGCACTAATCTGGTAAAATGTTTATGGCAAATGTGGTATTAAAGCTTCAATTTATTGTTTCTTTAACTCATTATCCGTCACATTAACTTTTCGCTTAATAAACCTAACCCCAGCACATCATTATCATACTTTTTAAAGAATTTCTTTATAAATCCCATTAAATATGCTTTAAATTTATTACTTTTGGCAACATATTTATATAAAACGGCAACGCAATAAATAAAATTGGATGAATGTAAATGCTTTGCTGGAATCACACACACAGTACACGCACACAATTCATTTCAAGTGACTTGTTACCCAATTTGTGTCAGTGCACCCACATACCATACTTCCCCCGCCTCCAAAGTAAAGGTTACGATTACCACCCTTTTTTTCTTGTTGTTGTTGTTGTCATTAATTAAACTTAAAGAAATTGTTGCTTTATTACACAGGGAGCGAGTGTATTTGTGCTTCTGTTAGATGGAAATATTTTTCCGAGTGTCTTTTTTTTTTTTTGCTGTTAATTTTGAAAATATTCACTCAGGAATTTGTGTGTTTATGGCGGTTACATACTTTTGGTTAAGGGAGCAGACAAAAGCGTAAAACTCTTCGGTTAATGACAAAAGTTAAGAAATTAAGCTAAAAGACGGATAATTAGTAAGGGAATGTGGAGAAACAATTTAATGAGAAAAGGTTGTGATAGGTTTCTAAAGTAAAAGACATAAAATGGCGTCATGGAAGCATAATTTTAACTGTAATTAGTGTAAACGTATTTGGTTCATGATTGCGTTTGGCTGCTAATGTCGATTCCGATCTTATAAAGAGAAAAACTCATCATCACTATCGTTCAGTCTTCTATTTGACTGCGACAAAAATCTCAGCCTTTAAACCGTATTATTATGGTATGTATTTGAATCTGAAATATGACTCATAAATACTGTAGTCAAGCCTCAGAGCTTCACAAATACTCGTAGGTCCTAAGGAAAAATTATTAAGAGGACAATTTTAAACAACAAACTTTGGGGAAAAGCTAACCAAGAAAATATCAATACATGTATTACAAGTGAAAATTAAATTGGTTGGTGCACGACATGCGAAACTTTAGAGGGGACCAATAGATTCTATGATTTTGGGAATTAATTGGCAACCAGGCTTATAAAAAAGCAACCTGGAGACGACATTGTCTTTAGAGAGAGATACCATTCTGTTGTATATGGATGGATCGAGGACATAACGACAGGAACGGGAGTCTTCGATTCCATAGTGTAATTTCCTGAGTCTATGGGGAAAATCGTGGACGCGAAGACGTAACATAGCGGTACAGTCTGACAGTCATGCCGCTACCTATGGTATGTGGTACTATTCCATTTCTATATGACAATAATATCGGGCCTTTCATTAAGCGTTTACTATTTTTAAATTTTAGTAAAACACAGTGTGTGAGAATTATCACCCATATTTTTATTCATTTGGGAGACCTGTTGATGCCATTGTGAGTGGAACAAAACGTAGTACAAATGTCCGTCACGGCTCCTTTAAGTGGAACGCGTCCAAAGTGTCCACATTTCCATGAATTTGGCTCATAAATCATGCTGAATATGTACATATCACGATCACATAAGATGAACAGCATCAAAATCTATCGTACAGAGTAGCCAATGATGAGCTGTGTGACATGTACTGCGGTCTTATTGCAACCACATGTCGTTGGTGTCTCGATCATGCAGATTAGGCCACAATCAGTTAGTAATCAACGACGTATAGTGTTCTCACTTGACATTGACGGCCTAACCAACATTGTTCTCAAAGTAATGTAGACCTATGACGCCGCCAGCTAGAAATGTACGCAGTAAAGTGACTTTTTCGGTATGGACCTAGGACCCATTCAGAGAACTCACACCGGTGTGTATGGTATGGTGTAACAACCAGTGTGGCAGATGTAGCTTCAACAAGATGGTATCAACTGTCAAAGTTCAGACGTCTCTAATGGAAGACTCTACAAAATATATAACTTGCGAAAGTCATACGACCAAGTATGTGATGCTGCTTTAAAAATGGAAACTATAAATTGAGATCATTATTTCATAAAACTAACGAATCTTTCAAAGGACTAAAGTACTTAGCCTCAGACAGATGATAATGAAGATTCTTGTATTGTATAGTATTCGAATATATCAAAAAATACTCATGGACTTTAATTAAATTAACTGTTCAATGAAAAAAAATTATTGCATATTTTATGCCCTATGAATTATTTCAAATATGTTGCCTACTTTAAGGCTAAAGTAAAAAATACTATTAAAACTATTTAATAACAACTAATAGACTTAAAGAGAAAAACTTTATTATGCCCTAAACAGCTGCTGATGCGTTAATTTAAATGAAAAAATAAAATTTTGCCATCAACTTTCTACAAAAATTTGTTAATGAACGTTAATTTATACGCCCACAACAACATGAAATGCATAAAATGTAATGACCCTTAAAAGCATATTTTTTACATTGCATTTTAAACCAACAGAAACAAAAAAAGAATGCAAAAAACAAAACCATTAAATTACTATTTAATAAAAAGAGAAAAAAAATAGAGGAATAAAGAAGAAAATGTATTTGTTTTTATATTTATAATAAGTTTCCTTTCCTTCTAATATTTAAATTGTTTTATTATGAATCCGCTAAATAAGCATTACGTTCCTTTCTTTTTCTCTTTCATCGTTTTTTTTTTTGCTCATAATTTTTATGCTCTCTAAGGATTTAGGGTCTTATGCACATTTTCTTTTTTTTCCTGTTTCCTTTCTGTTTTGCGTTGCAGTTTTTTCGTTTTTTTTTTTGCAATTTTTAACCCCAAGTTTAAAAATGAAACAAAATAAGCGCAAGGCAACCAAAAGCACTGTTAAATCCATAAAAACGTAACTAAAACACGTTGGCCACTAAAGTAGAGCGCATTAAAAAAGAAAAACAAAAAGAACGAAAGAAAGAAAAAATGAAAAAACAGGAGAAATTAAAAAAAAAGAAAAATCAACACAAAACGTTTATTTATTCTTTTAACAGAAAAATGTGAAAAAAAATTGGAATAAAAAATAAAAATTATGGAAAATAAAAGAATGAGGAAAAATAAAGAATTGAAACAACTTTTTCCCCTCCTTCTATTTAATTTTTTATTTTTTTTTTTATTGAATTTCAGTTTATTTTGCTAGAAATTGAGGACTTGGCCAGTAAGAAAAATGCATGAAATGTTACATTAGAACCTTGCTTTTGTTATTTTTATGGAAAATAGAAAATTCTTCTATTTAATGTAATGGAGAACAAAATAATGGTCCAGTAAAACCCTATTTTAATTACAAAATATACGAGGGAACGGCAATAATTGATTAAGTTTTTGGACTGTTTGCTTCTTAACTTTTCTCCACTCCACTTTACTACTCCTCTCAACAAATCGTTATAAACCTGTCGAACTGATGCAGTTCCTTTAATTGCTGTTTACCAGCCATTAACAGAAACTCATCTGTTTCTGTTTGAGACCAGAACTAAACGAAGTAGATTACGGTTAAATGATAGTCGCCTCAAAGAGCGTAGATTACTGGGATCCTAAAAGCTAATGAATTATCAACAGCAATTGAATCGAATCTCTTAGTATACAGTCCTCAATTAAACTTTTTCACTATTCAGCAGTTATCTAAGAAGCCTTAAAGTAGACTTTAAAGTAGAAATCCATTTAAGAGAGTTGTATTCCATTTTCTGGTCAGATATAGACGGCGTTATTAGTAATGTTGAAGTCGCCGTAGTCTAGTAAGTAGTGTGTTGGCTTATTAGACGTAAAGCCAGGGTTCGAGCCCCAAGCCAGACAATAAAACAAAATGCAAAAAGTATTTAGTAGGACATTCCTTTTATTGTAATACTGAACGAATTCATAGCAAATTCTATTAATCAAAGCGGTTAAACTAATATTTGATTGCAATGCTTATTTGATCAATTGAAATGTGCTTTAAATAATAAGTTTAGGATTACGTTAATACTTTACTTATTGACAAATCTTGCTAATCTTATAACCACAACTGTGTAGTTGCAATCAACAGGAAGGCAGCAGTAAAACAAAAATTTAAAAAAATAAATGGGAACACAACGCTAAAACCCCTTAAAATACACGCTCACTTACTGGTAAACAGTGAAACTAAATCTCGCTACACGTTCTTAATGCCACAAATGCGCGGTTTAAATAGAAAAAAAAAAAAAACAGGAGAATGAAAAAAAATCCCAGCCAGTAAGAGTAAATATTAACCCAACGGTTTTCTTTCCTTTTGTTTCTTTTTTTATACTCTTCCTTTTTTTGTTGCTTTTTGTTGTTTAAACTATAAATAAAATATTATTTTTACATTTTAATTTTCCGTTTTTATATTTCTCTCTATGATACTCTCTTTCTCTCTCTCTCTCTCTCTTTCTTTTTCCCCTGTCTTTCTTTTCTTCATCATAAACAGCAAATGTTTCGTTTTTCTTTTTCCTGTAGTTTTAACTCTGGTTGCCATTAATAACAGAAAAAAAACAAGTCTCTTACGCTTACTATTATTTGAAACTTTACTTAAGTGTTTAATAGAGAGACACAGAATACCAGAGGGAGTATGTGTGTGTGTAAGTTGCCATAACAATGCTCACTTACACATGCATACACCGACGTTTACTTATTTATGCTTTAACATACGCATTTTAGAGAGGAAATACACACGCACTTGCACACACATACAGGTAAAGGAAGTAAGTGTTTAACTTTTTTCTACTCCACTGCTCTTTAGACTGAGGAGCTATTGTTTCTTCATCGCTTCTATAACTCGAGTATTTCCTGTTTGCTCAAGTATTGTGTGAATATATGCGAAAGCATGTACATACGTGGGTATTTGTATTATTGTAACAACTATTGTTATTGTCACAGGGTATATCGGAGGGGAGTTCCTTTTAATGTTTTTTTTTATTCCGAGAAAGTGAACAATTCCTCAAAACAAATCCAATTATATTCGACAGCCTTACAAAATGTTATTGAAACCTACTGCGAGACATAATTGGTTACAACCCTTCCTTCAGTTACGATTACGACCTAGCTTCTCACACCACTTATGTTGTGTGTGTTAATTTTATACATGAGTGGCGGGATCTACAGTTTAAAGAAGACTTCGAACGACCCCCAGAGTTTTTAAACGAAATAATTTTCCATTCATAAGAAGTGTTTACTTTTCAGTTACAAATGCAACTCAAACTTAAATAACCATGTACCTTTGCATTACAATTATTTCGTTGCATTGTATTTAACCATTTTACGTTCTTCTTCTCATACGTGCAGTTTCTTCTTTTTGTTTTACTTCATATGAGTGCATCTGTTTGTATTTGAAATTCTTTCGTTTTCCCGTTGCACAATTATTCTTTCATTGTCAACGTTCAGACAATGGAAAACTTTTTCATACGCCATGTTGCTTCCTAACAGTAGAAAACGAAGGAACACAAAAGCAAAAGAATAAAAACCAGCAACAATAACGTGCAATTCATAGACGCAGTGAAAACACTAGAGATCGTAAAAGAGCGTTATGAGCCACACAAAAAAAAAAAAACAAAACAAAAGAAAAATTCAGGATAAAATGAAAGGAGAAGAGAGGAGGGAAGAGTCTTTCATATCCCCGTTAATATTAAACAATTAAGAAGTGGAAACTGAGTAAAAGAAACACGAGAAATAAAGGGGAAGAAAAACGAAATGAAGGTAAAAAAGAATAAAACACAGTTAAAGAATGTAGCCAAAGTGGGTTGCATTCAAATTTATGAACGTTTTTAAAAAGGTATTGCACAACAACCAACACGCATACATACATATGTACATATTCATAGACAGCAAACAAGTTCTCAACCAAGTTGGAAAAACAATAAAACAAACAAAACAATAACAAAACTTTTTAAAATTTTCACCATTTCCTGTTTTACTCATAAACAATATACATAGAGAGAGAGAGAAAGAAAGAGAGAGAAGAAAGTCTAGTAAACCAAAAACTCAAGAAAAAACAATATTTTGTCGTATTAATTTAACCAGAAGTACGTGGGTTTCCTCCTAAATAATTGTTTGTATGTGTGTTTAATAAGTTTTTAAGAAAAGTGTATGTACGTGTGTGTGTGTATGTATGTGTTGGCAATTATTGTTGTTTTAAAAGGAAAAAATATTGCCTACTTTTAGGCTGCAAAATTAAAGTTAACTTTATGTGACACGTTTTATCGGTCATAGGCTTGGTGTTTATGAGGAAATAAAAAAAAATGTAAAAGGAAAATCCATTACCCTGATTAAGATTTCATAAAAATGAAAAGTTTTTTAAATGTAGTCCCATAAATTGAAATATAAGTGAAGTGAAAGTCACCCTAAAAGTATGTGCCGCAAAACTTGGCCATATTTTTTTGTTAAAAAAAAAAACTGAACGCTTTAAATCAACATTTAGTTTTCAATCAACGTTCTGCACATTTAAGAAAATTAAAAATAAAATATTGCCGCATTTTAGGCGAACCTAAATGTAGACACCATTAAATTGCCTGTTACTTACAAGTGTTACTTAATTTGTTTGTGTCACATTTTACATGGAATGTAATTAATCTTATGAAGCATACTTCAAGGTTACAGACAATTTTAGATGGTCAAGTTCATCAATATACACAGCTATTGATAAAAGAGAAATTTACTGAAATAGAACACAGTTTCCAGAGACATTAATCATGTGACTAAATGGTAAATTACTATAGAGATTAAACACTTCAAGGTTGAGATGTTTTATATGACAGGAACTTTTTATTTGGGGTGGAAACTGTACACAGATCTCTTATGTGAGTGTCTTGTTGGTTAAGACCGACTTCACTTAAGCTGTTCACTTAGGGTAGCAACACACATGATACTCGTAATATTATTTCGCGGAGTGCTTAGACTGCTCTTATATAGTCCCTCTTTTTCCATGTGATCGTATTGCTTTCTAACACTTTCATTTATAGGCAAATTCATAACTTCCAACTTTTTTTTGATTTAGAATCTTTTTTACACTCTCAATCGTTCTAACTCAACATATCCATAAGATTTCTTATAAATTAATAAACAACGCTTGCAGCCATCACACTAAAAACAGAATTCCAATGCTTGTGTGGTTCATAAAATTCTAATTTTAATTCCATTAATTCCATCTCTTTTAATATTTAAATTCTCTCTGTCAAACTAAACAAGAAAAACAACAACAAAACACATCGAAAGAATGTAATTTCTTATACAAACATATTCTCTGTGTGTGTGTGTGTGTGTTACTTTATTTAAATCCCCGAAAGTTATTTTTTTACTGGATGTAGTCAAATTGACATTATTTTCATATAAATTGTTTGCTTTTGTTATTGTTGTTGTTGGTAGTTTTTTCCTTAATTTTGTTGTAAATCATTTGTTGTAGTTTTTGTTGTAACATTTTGATTTATTTATGGTCGCACAGTTGAATACGAAAATCCATATTTAGACGCAACACAACACAAAACACAAAACAATCACTGAAAATAATACCCAATTGGCTACAAAAAAATAAAGGAGAAGAAGATGGAAAACAGTCCACAGAAATATAAAAACCAATTCAATATCATAGAGGAATTGAAATAAATGAGAAGAAAAACAAAAAACAGACAATAAAGAAGGCTAAAGCCAAGACAAATAACATGTGTGATACAAAATGTATAAAAACACACATACAATAACGACAATGCACAGACACATACATACATACACCTACTCAAAATGTATACACTTAAGTATATGTGTAGATATGTATATGTATTAGTATAAGTATTGAATTGTTATTTTGCGATATGGTAGCTTAAAAGCTTACCACAATCTCCACATATTCAGGAATCATAGATAGGGTATTACAAGTTGGAATTTCTTATATACAAAGAAAATGAACATATTTTTTGAATACCATTTCAGAGCCTAAGAACTGTAAAGAATGCAACGAACATTTTTATCTTCAGAGAATGTTCGTATACTCTAAACGAATATATTGCTACGAAAATGAAAAATTTAGGTGCTGGTGTTTTGTTTTTTCATTGCTTAACATTAAAATCATAAACAAAAGCTACAAAAACACAACAATGCTGTTTACAAATTATCGTCTTGCTTAAAATAACAACAAACACCAGCATAAAAAATGGTAAACAAATGACCAAAACTACAACATCTTACGCTACAAGAATAAACGTAACAACGATGTTTACATTTATAGAGATTTCGAGAAGGCCAAGTCATGAACGTTCGCCTTCAAGAACATTCATCAGACTGTTTACTTTGACATATAAAAGCACGGCAAAGCAGGCGACTCAGTTAGTGTAGCTCAGTCAGTCTTGTTTGAAGATGCGGTGTGTTTGGAGAGAGTAATCGTGTTTTAAAGATCTCCATTACAAAGATCTGTCGAATAATTGTTATTGTTTATACAAAGAGTGCAAAGAGGAATAACAAACAAAGCAATTGTTGTTGTTTACATCAAGTTGTGAATAGTGGCACACAGAATTGTGTGAATAATAAAGAATTTTAATTAAAACTAAATACAAATGTATTTTTATTTAATTTGCAATCTACGAACTCATATTATAAATGTTTTTAAAAGTTAAAGACGTAACAATATGTTTGTTTGGGTACAAAGAGACCTCGTAGTTCACTTAAGAAAGTTCACTTATTTGAAGTGAAGTTCCTCACCTAAAGGTATTTGGTCACAGAGTGAAGGAAGCCTATTTGCGATTATCTTCCAAGTCGAATTCTACACCTACGAAAGATGTACTCAAATTAAATTCGTCAGAGACTACAAAGATTCGGGACATAGCAATATTATCTGATAATCAGGCAGCTTATCCTATCACTTGGTTTTTTATGAGATTGACTCGAGAATAATATTATGGATTGCAATCCCTTTGAAATTTCGCTCGGCTCCAGGTAATGATGAAAACACAATTATTAGCAGGCAGCTGAGGTTGTACGAACGGAAGCTTTAACACAGCTCAAGGATTTAGAACATTTTTATGGAGTGAGAACAGATGTTTTAATGGACAGCAAAATGGAAGATAGAAAGAATCAGTGATTTTTTTCAAACCAAATGGGTTTGATTCAATCTAAACTTTTGTTAGGGAATTGCAGTGTGAGGAGATTTGAGTCCTACACCGGACAATGCAAAAGTAACCGGAGGTTAGTAATCGGCCTTTTGTTTAAGCACAAAAGACTTACAGTATTTTGTTTAAAATCCCGCAATCAATACTAAAATCTTGTTTAGGAGAGTAAAAATTAGCGAAAGTAAAAATTATCGAGAGTAACTCATGTAGCGAGATTAGCACAATGTCGAACATGACAGTTTGGAACCTTTTAAAATAGGCTTCTCAAAGAAGATCAATGCCGACTTTTCAATAACCCATGGAAACCACTATAAACTTAAAAATGTATTACCGATGGGTCTTCAAAATGTCAATATTATCTCCCTGATATATAACGCCCAGTGGGCCCTAGAAATAACACAAGAAAAGATGGAATTTCATATGCTCTGTGCTCTGCATATTTCGCTTTAGAAAATATTAATAGAACATCAAATGTTCGATTAGGAGGTGACAGATTCGAAATATATCTGGAGCTCAGTTCTTTTAATTCTAAGAATGTGACGTCATGGACATCATAGTTTTAAAAAATAAACTTAACTTACAAGACCCTGTACGATATCATACATTTTTTAAACCATAACAGATTTCTTCATTGTTTTTGTTTTTATTTTTGTTTTCAATCTTGTATGTTTTTCAATTTTGCCTGATTGTATGCTTTAGTTTTTTTATTTCATATTGTATGTTAGCTTGTATAGGTATAAAGTACATTATCCTTTATATGTATGTATGTATCTTTGCATGTGTATTTGTGTAAATATCCCCACAAATCTCTTGGTAATATGATATTTTCAATTTCCATTTGTAGATTTCATTAATCAATATGTTACCCATTGAAAATATAATAAAAACAACAACAACAAAAACAAATTTAACGGTATTTCAATTTCTTTCTCTTTTTTTTTTGTCAAACTCCTGTACAAGTTTAGTTTGTTTTAACTCTCTGCTGGTATTCTACTTTCATAGATAAACCACGTACATGACGTTGCTGCTGCTGCTGTTGTATGCTGTTGGTTGTATGTGGGGTGATCTGGTTGTGTGGCTTTGAAATCAACTTAAAATTCATATTATTTGTCATATCGCCACCAAATGCGTTATTGTTCTCTTTTTGAAAACGGCTTAAATGGTAAAGAGAATTCGGTTAACGTTTTAGTTTCTGTACGTTTTTTGGCTCACATGAATAGAAAAACAAAAAACAAAAGAACACAAAAACATCGTCAAATAAATTCAATAATAAATCGAAAAAATGTATCAAAAACAGAAGAACAACATGCCGCTGGTGGTTAGTATAGGTACAGGGAATAGTGGTTTGAAAGGAATTGGTTTTGGAAACAAAATAGAAAATCCCAAAAGAGAGTAAATTTTTGGGGATTTCAAAATATCGAATTATAGGCGTATTTTGAATAACTTTTGAATAAAAAAGGTGATGTGAAGTGAAGATAAGCAGACCTGTGCCCAAAGAGGAGGTTTGTCTAATGGTGAGCACTAACATGGGAAGTAGGTATCACTTTTCAATTTATGTGTTCCGAAATTTTTAACCCCACTAACATTAGTGTTCGTTCACCCACATGGTGCAATAGCAGGTAAGCTCAGTTACTTGCAATAAACGGCTTGCTATGAACATATGTGTTAATAAAGTCCTTCATAAGACTAGGATGCCGTAAAGAAAACTTTTGCTCTACCGAAAGCGAATGGTTAACAAAATTTAAAGAGGTCATATGCTGAATAATGGGAACATATTCCTGTAAGCAAATAGATACTGAGAGAAACGGCTCGTAGATTTTCAAATGCTTGGCTTATGAGAATTTCTAGAATTTAACGCAGGAGTGTAAACAGAATATGAAACGTTTATTCAGTATTAAAGTCCGGCTTCTGGACAAGAGACATGTGACAAGCAAGGAAATTTACAGAATTACTGAACGGACATACATACATACATATCTACATACACAATTGATCATTACAACCCTTTAGTCAGGATTACGACCTATCTTCTAACACCACTTATGTTGCGTGTCTTAATTTTATACATGAGTGGCGAGACCTACAGTTTAAAGTCGACTCCAAAGGACAAATTTTTTTTGAGAAACTTTTTATGGCAATTTTCTATTTACTCTCAAAGTTTTTGCCAGAATGCTGCTTACAGAAAGTCGCCGAAGAAATATTTTTTATTTCATTGTGCTGAAGACGTCCGAACTGAAGTTTGAACCAAGGCCTCATGTCTAATAGGCCAACACACTACCTACTAGACTACGGCGGATTTCGGATAACCAAGAACTTTGGATAACCAATACTTATGTCCCTAAAAATATTATAAGCCTGTGATAAAACAACTCTGTCAACCAAATATCCAAGAAATCCTTTCGAAATTCATGTTTTTTTTTTCAGTAATTC
Source organism: Sarcophaga caerulescens (assembly GCA_927399465.1). Lineage (NCBI taxonomy): Eukaryota > Metazoa > Arthropoda > Insecta > Diptera > Sarcophagidae > Sarcophaga > Sarcophaga caerulescens. Next base: position 19,025,849 of record OV656872.1, on the reverse strand, counting down.
AATCAACTGGCTGTTAAGGAAAGAATATCAACAAATGTGTGAGTTGGTAGTTAGCTAGCCAGGTTGACTGAGAGAAGTCCGACCAATGGTCTCATGCCTGTTGATATACACCACAGCCATCATGTATGTTTGTTCAGTTGTTACTCGGTAATTCAGTCCACTGGCTTTTGGAGAAAGAATATCAAAAAAACTGTAAGTAGGCAGTTAGGTAAGTAGGTTGACTGAAAGAAGACTAGCTAATGATCTCATGGCTATTAACTTACACCGACTAAGCCATCATGTAGGCTTGTTGTGCGCTCACCATTATCAATACCGCCTTACTTCCTATAGGAAGTCTGTATCTTGTATAAACTTTCTTAACTTCTTCCACGCCACTCCTATGACACGAATTATGTCTGGTATAGTGTGATTCCCGAAATATTGGTATCATGATTTTGGGTTAGCTGGACAATAACACAAAAAGTGATCCATTGTTTCGATGTCTTCACCAAAAGCCATACAATTGTAATTTTTCATCACGCCAATATGGCTCAGCTCTACATGTAAGGCAGACTGTCCTGTCCCGTGAGAACGCTTATTTGTAAGCTCGGGTCGACTTTATTTAGTTTTGTTTCGATGTCCTTACCGTATGCCCTGCATTCATTACTTTCTACCAGGTCAATACGGTTACGTATACATACATATGTACATGCAAGGCGGAGTTCCCATAAGTAAGCTCATTTACATGCTTAGGTCGCCCTAATTTAGTTTTAAAATACTCTCTTCATTACGATTTTTGTGCGTAAATAATCTGTGAGTAAATAAACTGCATATCCAACCTACACTTGATAAATTTCTTTGAATATTTAAAACAAAACATCCTAAGTTGGCCATAAAATTGTTCCGTCCATACCACTGTAATGAAACTCCTGTGTATTTTATAAAATGGATTGTTTTATTTCGGCTTAAATCTGTTAGAATTTTTTCTCTCTGATATATCTTTTGCTATCAGCAAAAAGCGATTGAAAAATTATTTGAAAAAAAAAGAAAAGAATTGTTTGGAAAAAAAAGAGTGTACAACGACAGCAAATAATAATAAAAGAAAGCGAAATATTGAAGCGAAAAAAATATGACAACAATCGAATGAATATTTCAAATAAAGAACGTGTATCGTATACCTCTATAACAAAAAATTTTTTTTTTATCACATACAACTACTAAATTACAAATACACAGCTGTTACCATTAAAAGAAAAAATACGTACACACACTTCCCTATTCACACAGGAGAAATATTCAGCAACAACAATCCACTGTCTGGCACTTAAATAATCTTTACAGCGGCTAACAACACTGAAGCTCACCAACATAAATACTCTCCTCATTCTGCATACGAAACATATTATAATAAAGGAAAGCAAAAGCAAACACATACGCATACACAATCACAGGAAAAAAAAACCAAAATAAAAAAGAGTAACGGTATGCGTGGCTTTGACTCAGACAACAGATTTGCTGTTATGCGTAGAATATTCTGTTTACGAGAGTGTGTGTGTGTGTTTTTGATTCCAATTTTTTTGTTTCTCCTTTGAAAACAGAAAACCGGAATTGTAAGGCTTAATATGAAATTTGTTAATGTCCGTGTGTGTGTGTGTCTGTGCATGTGTCTATTATTGTATTGCTTACACACAAGCACATATGCACACATGCTTTGGTTTTTTTCAAATATTTTTTCTCTTCAAATATTTTCACATATTTTATGGCCGTTATTTTGTTATGCGCATAATTTCAGTAGTTTTTCGTTTTTCTTTGCTGTTTTTCTTTCTGTTTGATTTTCGTTGTTCTTTTTTTGTATTTTCGTTTGCTAGGTTTGGATTGAGATTTTTTTTGGTTAGTCAGTAGCTTGAAATTTCTTCTGTTGATGGAAATTTATGTATAAAGGATTTGTTTCTTTTCCTTTCATTTCTTTTTTTTGCAATTTTTATAGAATATCATGTAGCCCACAGCCAAATAAGAAACTGAATTTACCACAAATAACAATAAATAGTTGCTTATATTTCTATCGTACACAGGAATTGCTAATGTAGGTAGCTAGTGTAAATATACTGGGTTTGAGCTGGTGTTTGAAATATTTAAGATTATTAGTGACAGAAATGTCCGTCAATCTACCGATACCTCATAAAAAACAGAATTTTAAGGACACATAAATTATTACAATAAGTTTTTTTAAAGACTCCGTATGGCTTCTTAGGCGTAAAGCCGTGATTCAAACCTTAGCTCAGACATCTCGCACAAAACGAAATATGAAAAAAATACTTCTTCCGCAACTTCCTCTCAGCAGATTACTGGCTAAAACTCTGAGAGTAAAAATAAAATTACCATAAAAGGTCTAAAACTGAAGGTTCCGCATACACAACATAAGTGGTGTGACAAACTAGGTTGTAATCCTGACTAAAGCTTTGTAGTGACCAGTTAAATAAATAAGTTCTTTAAATACCATTCAGTCACATAATTATCGTGTAATAAGGTTGAGAACATAGAGCTCTCATGCAGCATAGAACGTTCATGCGAAGCTTCTTAGGTTAAGCAATAGATGGTGGACAGTTTACCATGTCTAAGTCATAAGTACCCAGATTATCTGTTGATTTTAATGGTTTAGAATGCTGAAAGTATGTTATATTAGGTTAGATGGCGGTATCTGCTTAAAACTGACTTAAATGTTACTGTGACACCGCAAATCAATATCCAGCCTAGTTATCAAACATTTCCTATAAGAAGTCATTCTGACGGCAAAAGAAAAGTTGTTATTTCATTGATCCGTATATTTGATAGAGAAGCTATGTGCTACATGGGGTGAAAGATGGACTGTTTCTTCTCCTGAGACCTAAAACCCCAAAGGGACTCCAAATCTGTTTGTTTTCCAATAGGACAGTAGCCTATGAGAACCGTTTTATGGCAACGTAGATGGCCACATGATTTAAGAAAAGAAGACAGTCAATTCTCTCTTTCCAGCAGAGCATAGCCTGATAAAATTTATGCGAACCCAGTCGTGAAAAATTATCGATTGCGTTGGAGAATATTTGGAGAAATTTTTTGGAAAATAAAGCCTGAGTGGAATAACGTTTTTAAAGTACCAGAATACGAGTACAAATTGAAGCAATTATTAACTAAATTTAGAAGAAGCGAAAAACTATTTTACACCGTTCTTTACGAATATTAAAAGGTTGTAAACCACCTAGAATCCCTAGAGTAAACTAACAGATACAACGATTAGCATATAAAGGTCAACAGAGAATTTTTGCTGAGAAAGTCTTGATATCAGTGACTACTGAAAAAGAGAAGGAGATATCATGCAACAATTAAATATTTCTTAAACCTAAGCAAAGAAAAAATCTTTAAATATGAAAAATAGGCAATAATTAAGTATCACATAAGTAAAGTATAGCTTTTCCTATCAGATTTGTGGTACAAATTTATCTACCATGCAATGGCAGGTAGATATGAAGATTGCGGAAACAGAGGAAAATAATTAAGGAATTCAAGGCTTCTTAAACACCAACCATATTTCTATAGAAAATTTTTATTTCTTTAAAAATGAGGATGGCGCAACCATAAGGGGTAATGGAGACACATATCGCACCATTATAACCGTTTTTTTGTGTATCCGCTCTTCATAATATTGATGTGAACGATGTTTGGTTTCAACAGAATGATGCAACTTACCACACATCTCATGCCCCAATCGATTTAAAGCGTCAAACATTTGATGGCTGTTTAATTAGCTGAAATGGTTTTGTAATTTTGGCGCTGTTAAAGAAAATTGTTTTGCTGACAAACCAGAGGCAATTGAGTATTTGAAGGCCAACATTTGTGGTGCCGAGATACGACCCCATACACTTGAAAAACACACTGTGAGGCCAGCCGCGGCGGCCATATGAATGAAATAATATTCCATTTCTAACCGGAACCATTGTACTTCACAACAAAAACGTAGGTTAGGTTAGGTAAGAGAGAGTAGAGTACAGTACCCGAATTGACCCATTGTACAACGTCCTTAAAAAGGAAGGGTAATAGAGGGGATAGGAAAAAGGAGAGGAAATAGGAACAAAAAGATAAATTTGGTAAAATTGCAATCTATTTTTATTGCATTTTTAAATCTAAACTTTTAAATGACCCAACCTACATATATGAAAATTCTTCCATCATTCATCGCAGCATGCACAGGATTTGTTATTATTTACCATGTCTACACGATTTCGACACATTTAGAGAGGAGAGTCTAGTATACACGCTTATCTGTTTATAGTCTAGAAATCAGATTGTCAGACGAATATAGCAGAAGTGAAATTCAATTTTTTCCTGACTTCTTTCTAATAAACGATGTAAACAGCCCGGTTATACTATAACTCTAGCCGATAAAAGTTGACAAGTCCTTAGACCAACAAATTCTGTTCGTATAAAAAACGTAGGTTTCCAACAAATTTGTTTGAAATTATTACAAGCAAACAGATTTGTAGAAGACATATGTTTACGAAAAATTAAGATCTCAGGGGTTAATATTCATAGTTTCATAACCAAATCAAGCGATACGGACACACTACTGTACACAGTTCCTAGACTTTCTGTAGCTAATCAAAAGTGATCTAAAAATAGTGAAATTTTAGCTCCATTTTTGGCAAAAGATACCAATTATTCATGAAACCACACATTGTTCTATAGGGTATTAAATAGTTATGGCTGTCGTAAATTCCTTTTTCTCCCCCCACCTTTAATAGAAAAAGTAAAGAAACATTTGCAAGCATCATACTCATAATGTTGATACTTCAGTAGCTGATGAAACTTTTCTTAAGCATGACTGTATAGTGTAGAGGTGATTTTCGTTCATATTTTTGTACATCTTTCCAGAGATGGCCATGTACAAAAAAAGGCACGTTTATTTTATGAATGAATTTATTCAATTTATATTATGATTGTTTGTTTGTTTGTTTGTTTACGTATTTGTTGCCTCGATTTTTACCACACATTTTGTTATTATTTTTCTTTCTTTTACAGTTACTCATACAATATGTATGAATAAATGTTTGTATTCGAAAATATTGCTTTTCTTTGGGGTACTTCAGTGTTTTTTCCTTTTTTCTCTTCTCTGATATGTAAGCGAAATCACTTTAAGTTATACAACAACAGTGTGTGCATGTGTGTATGTATGTTTGTTTTTCTCAATATATTCATACTTTCATACAAATTAATATTACAGGAAAATATTTCGCCAACAAACCAACAGCCATAACAATAACAACAACAACAACAGCAACAACGGAAACAAACATATGTTGCTCAACATAATACTTGAATAAAACAATTTGTACTTGGGAAAAAGAAGAAGTACCGTGGGGTACTGGTTGCATAAATAATAAAACGAAAACCAAAAAAAAAATTTTTTTATTGAATTGCCATGTAATCGAATTGAAAATGAATTGAAGTGGTAGTCAATAGAAGCGATTGAAATGATTTGTATTCGCATTTATTGCTTTACATGAGTACCAGCAAAGCACTGTAAGCATTAAAAATATATTTCAGCATGGCTTTGGTTGCTCTTTTTTATAAGAAATTATTTTTTGAAATGTTTTAAATAAATTGTGAAATTTATTGTGATTGTGCTTGTGAAAATGTGTTAAAATTGATTTGATGTTGTTTTCATTCATTCAGTTAAAAGGCCTAAGGCAGGCTGTAAGAGAATACACTGTATGGTTTGGCTGACATACAAATTAACAACTTGCTAGAATTAACGCATCAGCAGCAGTTTAGTGTATATATAAAGTTTGTCTTCAAGCCTATTAGTTGTTATCAAATAGTTAAATTTTTTTTTATTTTAGCTTTAAAGTAGGCAACATATTTTTAATAATTCTTAGGGCGCAAAGTATGCAATTGTTTTAATTTTTATTTATTAATTATAATACAACTAGCAGATTGTACCCGGCGTTGCTTTATGCGTTTGCGGTTATGTAGTTTGGATTAGTTTAAAAAATTAAAAAAAATTATTATTGGGTCATTTTTGCATTAAAAATAACAATAAATATAAACACCTCCAATAGCTATTTGGGAACCTTAACCAAGCTAAATTGTAAAGAAATACCTTTAAAACAGATAAAATATAGCATTTATGCATAAAGTACTAATTTTTGCCCATCTTTTCTCCCTTTGTCCCATTTTTTCCCCTTTTGGGCCAAATTTTTTAAAAGATTTATTGCCTATAACTTGCACCGACAAAAGCTCGATCAATATCCCAAATTTCAAGAAAATCGGTCCAGGCGTTCAGGCGTGATTGGCTAACAAACAAACCAACAAACAAACAAACAAACAGACTTACAGAAAGATTTATAATATATATTAGGATTACAAATTATATTTAATTATATACGAGCTGAGTAACTTCGACCATTTCTTTTAATACAGCAGTTAATTTGAAATAAATGTGAAATTGTGATTAAGAATCGAATGTATCATCTACAAGAGAATCATTAAAAGAAAAATTAAACTCAAGAGTTTTTATTTGATATCCATCAGCCACACCCATTACTAACATATGTATGTTGTTAAATGGTCATTTCAACACTTCAGTCAAGCTTGCGGCCTAATTTCTCACACCACTTATGATGTGTGTGTTATTTTTTTACATGAGTGGTAGGACATACAGTTTAAGGTCGACTCCGAACGACAGATTTGTTGAGAAACCTTTTCTAGGCAATTTTATTCACTGTCAGACTGCTGTAACAAATATTTTTTTTATTTTTTTTTTGTTCGGTATCCCGGAGTTGAGGTTTGAACTAACGAGCTCTCTTGCATGTCTTGCATGCCAACACACTACCTTTCAGACTACGACGACTACTAACATCCAATAGCTGGTAATATTTTATGCTCTGATACCACCAAGTAGTCCTATCCTAGTAGGGTAGGTAGTATGTTGGCTTTGCAGATGGACATGGTTCAAACCCTGGATCAGACATCTGAAACAAAACGAAATATAAAAAAATATTTCATCGCCAACTTCCTCTCAGCAGATTTCTAGCAAAACCTCTGAGAGTAAATAAAATTTGCCATGAAAAGTTTTTCAAAAATCGGTAGTTCGATGTCGAGTTTAAACTGCAGGTCCCGCCACTCATGTATAAAATTAACACACACAGCATAAGTGGTGTAAGGAGTTAAGTCGTAATCCTGACTGAAGGATTCTAATGACCAATTATGTATGCATGGTTTGATACAACTGGTGTAGATAGATTTAAGTCTATGCTCGAAATATCGAAAAATTATCAGTGCCAGTCGTTGATTTAATTCTATTCTAAAGCAATATTTTTATATCTACCGCTAGCTCGTTCTAATTTCGGGAACAGTTTAATTATAATTCTACAAGTTTTCTTAAGTAGCATGGAACTGCCATAAAGCGTGTCAACTATATACTCCTTTAGTATCTGCTTCATATTCCATGTGTTTTGGATATATTAATCAAGCTTATCCAGCAAAGTAAGTAATAAGCCGATTATTATACAATACAATAGGATAGGTTTACCATCTATAATAGCATAGTAACATTTAGCATGTATTAGTTGGTGATTAATTCCTACCGTTTCTCAAGAGGTGGTTCTTATATTGAAGTTGTCATTGCAAAGACAGAAAAAACACAGTCAATATGTATAAGCGCAGACCAAATTATAATAACAGAACTACGTTAAAAAAAAAAAACAATAACAAATTCACAGAGAAATTCTCGAAGTTGCCAAACCGAGGCTGATGAATCTTGCAGAGTGAATATTTGCGATTTGAATTGCTTGCATTGTATTTAGTTCAATTTTATAATTGCTACACAACGCCACCTAACCTGCTTTGTGTATTGTGACATAAGTGTTTTAAATACTTTGCTTTTACGAAGTGGCTTGCAAGATTGCTTATATTTTCCTTTGACAGAATCTAGACTGATGTATACAAAATTCAAACCAATTTAAGGTTTTGACCTAACGGAATTAAAATTCCGTTACTTGTTGCTATGGTTGAGCAACGCACCACAGTACTGCCACCAGACAATCTGCTGGTGATTGAGTGTATATTACGACATAAAAACAGAACTAATTTCCTCTGAAATAATTACTGTTTCAACATTTTGTTATCCACTGCTCTGTATTCCCATTTAAATTTTAAATTTCCTTTAATTTTTGTAAATTTTCAGTGGCCTACTTACTACCACCACTTATTGATTAGCAACTACAGGCACATGAATTCCTTTTTTTGTTTTTGTTTTCCCATTGACCTAAAAACAGAGCACAATTTATTTGCTGGTATTTTGTAAATAATTTTAATGATTGATTATTTATTTGCCAATGAAATGAATTCTTCAGTGGCAATTTATGTACATTTGAATATTTTGTTTTAAAAATTCCGAGAAAAATTCTAATTAAACTGTTGTTGTCATTGAGCAGCCTGTGCATATCGAATTTCAATTTGATTATATGTTGTCAAATTACAATTTGTCACAGTCGAATTTCAATTTTTTTTTGTAATTTTGGAGTTGAAAATAAATAAAAAAATTCCATAGCAATTATGGCTGATATTTGATGATGAATTTTTGAAAAATGTCATTCTATGATAAGGACTAGCAATTAATATTAAGTGTGATTATTTGAGGGATATTGAACGCATTCTAAATAGTTGCTTACATTTAGGGATAACAATAAAATTTAAATTCACAACACAGTTAGTGGGAGAGTTACGTAGTAATAGAGGTTAGGGTGGACCATTATAAGCATTTTTTGTGTGTTGTATCCGATTTTCGAAAAACAATTTAACTTTTTATGGAGTGAAAATCGGGTCACTTCTATTAGTATTTAGAGAGTAAATGAAAGGTGAAAGTTCTATATGGTCTTCCAGGGCAACATTAGGAGCATCTGATTTTATTCGGGTTACGCCCACATTCAGACAATCTTGGAACGCTCGTTCTGTTGGAAATTTTTTTAAGAAATTGTCTTTTTCATGAAATCAACTTCAGGTTATCTTACAATGTAAAAACTACAAAACGTTGAGGTACGATTTCGCATGTCATGTTATTTAAACGTTGTAAAAGAGGAAGTTATTGCATCGAATGCCAACAGTTAATTATTAATTCATTACGATAACCCAAGCTTATGTTATCTTACATGATCCCCAGACGAATTAATGTCCAATCCCAATATCTATTTCGTTCAAGTTAAGAATTGTATTTGGAGGGAATACTAGATCTTATCAATGATGAGACCTTACTAGTCAGACAATGCAAGTAGTTGTTTACCTTTGATCGGTATAAAGCTGGAATATGAGTTCAGACTTTAATCAAGATATTATCATTATGATATCACACGATCAAACCTAATTATAAAATAATGGTTGGGGGGTCTTGCCTCGAAAGTGGCAAAGACCAGACCTTTCTCCGTCTGATCATCATTTGTATCGATCAATGCAGATCTGTATCACTAAAATTACCTTATTTCACTATAGAGACGTGAAAACTGATTTCTTTATTTGTGCGGATTCCATATATTAACGGGGAAATGAGAATGATCTACTCATGGCCGAAAGGAGTATAGTGACATGATGTTCGATACCATTTGTAGTTAATAGGGTTCAATTCAGCTTCAAATAATCAGTTCTGAATACTTCTTATCATATTGAAGAAATGTTGGACTCAGGGAGGACATTTCTCATCACTACGCCCACACACAGTATAAGTACATAATTCCCCTTTTAAGGAACAGGTGGCTGTCATAAAGCACCTCTCTTATCTTGTTATTATTTCTTTTAAATTTTATTTCAAATAATTGGGCTTCTTAAGCTGATTGAATAATCATCAACTGCAGTATGGAAAACCGTACATATATTTCTTCGGTTTTGAACAGTGACGGATGGCAACCCTAACATCCCAGAATCTTTGAACATCTTTGAATTCTGTGCGGATATTTTCCTTCTTGAATCAATTAAAATTATTCCATGTACATACAACCCTGGCCTTGATTGTATTTTTCAGCTCAATTCCTCTAAACCAGTCCACAGCTTTAACTATTTCATTGCTTAGGTTTGAAGTGGTAAAACTATGTCTCACTGATGGTTACAAAGCCACAAAAAAGTTTAGCTATGTCGCTGGGAAACATGGCCATATATTTTACTGAAATATCTTTACAAGCCAGCCATTTGCGCATAATTAACTATGCATGACATGTGGCACCCTTTGGAATGCCTGCTACGTCGGCTAGCTTATAATAACTAAACGCGGGAACTAACTCCCATAGAGAAGAATCGGCTTCAATATTGGTTCGATTGAAATCTTTCAAATAAAAGTAGTGAATTACATAACAGTGAGCATTTATTTCTATGCTTGTAATGCCATATAACGATGAGGCCGCCATACACCCAAGACTAAAATAACTTCAATGGCAACACTAATTAAAGCTCTCTGACTTTCTCTTCCTTATTTCTCTAACGCATACATGTATTATGTGAGTCTAATTACAACTGTAGCCTATAAACATCACATTAAAATTAGTTGACAACCATAAAACGAGAAATAACGAAAGAGTAGAAAAACTAACAGCAACAACAACAACAATGAAAAAATAAAAACTTACCTCGATTTGAGATGGCAGCTGCAGCAGTATTCCACAGTAGACACGAGTTTAGCAAACAAACGAATGTAATGACGAATAAAAAACGACGACAAAACTTCTTTATACGGGGATGTATAACAACAATTGCAGCATTGCTGGAGTGTGACAATGGCGTCGACAACAATGGCCACAATGAAGTAAACGCAGCTAGAGAGGTTGTTTCTGCTAGTACGCGGCTGCTATCTTTGCAAACAGCATTAACTGTTGTTGTTGGTGATGGTGATGATGTTGTATGTGATGTTGTATTAATAGTAGTAGTAGTGGTGTTAGAATTCTTATTATTTTTAGCAGGCATTTTATTGTATTCATTAAAACATGCAATATGTGCTGCTGTTTCTGTTTCTGTTGGTGCTTGTGTTATTGTGGTTGAGTATTTTGCTGTTACTGCCATAACTGCTCTCTTGCTCTCATTTATTAGTGTGGCTTTATAATATTCTCTGCTTTCGTTTGCTTGTAAACAAGTTGAGGAGGATGAGGACGCATAAAAATATTGCTGCTGGTTAATGTTGTTCATAAAATTAGTTGTTGAAGGCATTGTTGTGTGGTGTGTATTAGAAAAACCAAGACTTTTTTAGTTTTTTTTTTATAATATTGTTATTGCCTAGTTTTAGGCTTTAAAATTAAACGATTATTATGGTATATGTTCTGTTGCTTTTTTTAATTTAGAACAATATTTGATTTAATATTTATTAATAACTTAAAGCATTTATTTGCCATTAAAGTAATGCCTTAGGTTAATCGGTTTGGATTTTATGAATGTTTTAATGGTTTTACATTTCTTTTTGTCTAGCATACTTTAAGGGCGTATTAAATTTTTACTTTGTTTGTAATAAATAATTCAATTTAATTGTCATTGCTTTTTATAACCGTTGTTGTTGTATTCTCATTTCAAATTATTGCAATTCAGTATAGTTTAGGTGGCAGATACTGCTTTGTTTCGTTGTATTTTGAAAATCTAAAAAAAAACAAAAGAAAATATATTTAATTTAATTAAATTTACTAAATCCATATTATATTTGATTGTAATATTTTAAATAAAATAATTTCATTTAAATTTTAGTTTCTAACCCAATTCACTTTCTATTTATGTTCAGGCATGCATATGTTAATTGTAAATAATTTTCTATTTAGAAGTCTCTGCATTTTTTTTATTTTTAACCCCATTCATGATAACCAAATTTTAAGGGAAAGTTTTGTTTGACATGGTACCAGGCAATTATAAATTTTCCCTTATGTTTGAATTTGCCTTTTAAAGGGTTAAATGATTTAAAATAAAGTGTAGCTGGCATTAACAATTTTCTGTAAATTGTTTCATGTACACCAAGCCCTTTAATTTAAATATATGTAGTTATACATACAGTTGAAGGTAAAAAAATAGCACAGAGTAAACTATTAACGAGTGATCGCAATGCCACAAATTAATTCCTTGAAATTTTTGGTTCTAGGACTTGCTAGATTTCTGTAGTATATGCATACATACATACATAAGTAGTTATTACAACCCTTCAGTCAGGATAAAAACCTAGCACAATCTCATACCACATTTTGTGTGGGAATCTTATATATGAGTGCCAGAACCACAGCTTAAAGTCATCTCCGAACAACAGATTTTTCTGGAAAAACTTTTCATGCAAATTTTATTTACTCTCAAAGCTGAAATCTGGAAACCGTCGAAGTAATATTTTTTCATATTCCGCTTTGGTCGATATGTCTGACATGGGATTTAAACCGTGGCCTCAAGCCTAATAAGCCAAAACACTACCTACTAGACTACGACGACTTCAGAATTCTCTAGTAAGCTATACTAAACTAACAAAATTAAAGCATGTCCCCAGCCAAACAAATTTAATACTAAACTCACAAAATTAAAGCATATCCTCAGGCATCACTATGCTTGTCATAGAGTTTAACGCTTTGCTGTAAAAATAACCTCTTTATCTCCCCTTTACTATAGAAAAACTACAAGTTTAAGTGCCACCCCGCTCATGTCAATTTTATTAATAGTTTATAAAAAATTACGTGATACTTTCTGCAATTTTTCACTCCGTTCTTTCATTTTTTTCTCGACTAAATTTTTAAATTGTAGGTTAAAAACAACGCAGAGAAAAAAGAAGTTTTACATAGGTTTTGTTAAAAAGCCATAAAATTATTTTATTATCACTTGATGTTAATAACAGTAAAATGAATTTCCCACAGCAACAACAATCACATGGTACTACTACTACTACCACATGTTAAAAAAAACAAAAACAACCACAACTTGATTAGTAAAGTGTAGGTACTAGAAAAACAAAGTATGTTTTTTAATATAAGCGAATAAAGCACGCTTTTAGGTGCAACATAAAAAGTTTACACGGCGAAGTTGATTGTTTCGTATTATTTTTTTAAACTTTTCAATAAAAAAAAAGAAAAATCTATTAAAAGGAATTATATAGTAAATATTAATTACATTTAATATTTGTTGTAAAAAATAAAAAAAAATTAAACTAAACAAGGCTAATTAAAGTAGGTTAAGTTACTGAAAGTATACCAGAAAATCTTATGATATTATTACAGCAGAAAGATTCTCTCACTTATGACAGACAATATCAGGCCAATTTTGTGCACTGCCTGCAAAAATTGACCATCCAGTACCATTTTAAATTAAATAAAAACGAATTTTGAGTTCCATTCCTTAATCATCAACATTTTATTGACTTTATCATCGTTTCCAATAAAAATTTTTTTCCTTAAAAATTTTATTTTATTTACATGGACACATCATAAATTTCCAACTCCGTGCCAATGACATTTAAAATGTGATTTATAGCGTGTGTTTAAAAGACAAACTCAAAATGAAACTGAAAAATACAATTTTTCAAAGATTTATGGTAAATTAATATTCAATGTTTTATTTATGTTTCTCTCGTGTTTTTATGTATTTTTCTCAATAAACAAACAAATTGGTTTCATTAAAATTAAAGCCAATAAAAGAAATTTGGGTCATAAAAAATTAAACTGAAATTAAGCACACCAAATAAACAAAACGAAACGATACACTTAATATGAGAAAAATAAAAAATGGAAGAAAGGACATGAATGCGGTCATAAATAAAAAGAAAAGTAAAAATAAATTTAAAAAATAATAACAATTAAATTGAAAGAGGCCCGTAAGTATATATGGTTTAAGCAATATGATAGGTGCCCGTAAGTATGCTTTACATTTTTTTACGAAATTTATGAATTTTTAATATGTGATTGTGGTTTAATTTCTGGTAAATTTTTTATGATTATAAGTTTATTTATTTATCATTTTATTATTAATTATGAAAAATAATGCCTAAAATCATGACACGATATTTTTATATACAGAGATCGCAGCTCAAAATGTTGGCAATTAAAAATGTCGTAAATTTTTCAATTTTTATCAATTTTACATAGGTTTTGGCTTAGGTTAGAGGACGTGTACTTGACAATTGTACTTGACAAACGTACTAAAGGAGAGAGAATAATAGGGGAGATAGGAAAAGAGACCAGGAAGTAGACGGGGATCAATTTTACATAAAAGGAATTAAAAATTTAGTAAATTAACCATTTTTATCACTTAAGTTAAGTTTGTCAGTTACGAATATTAATCATTTAGTGTCCAAAGAACGCATAGGAATAACTTAAACTTTTTACAAAAGTGGTGATCACTTTTCGGGCATTACAAGGCGATTAAGGCCGTTATTGTCGACCAATTGTGCAAAGGATTGTGAAGATTATAAAGAGATTTGAAGAGAATGAAAAAGTTGCAAATGTAGCCTTGGCTGGGCATCATGGAAATAAGCTTACTTCCGCAATTATGGATTATGGTTAAAAAAGTGGGGAGAATAATTCGAATTTGTCGATTCCTTAACGATCTTGGTATTTGTGACTATCTGACAGTTCATTTTGTCGTATTTTATGCGCGGATTTGCAACTTCGTCAATATAAATTTCAACTCACATATATAAATTGTACAGCCCTTGAGCTGACCAACTTCTTCCCTAGTTTGGTGGAACTTGATCAGTACAGAAACTGCGTTCACCTGTGGCGTCCCAACGGGAAACTATGCATGGTCAAGTGCTCACTCCAACGTACTTACCTACAGACAACGATTCCGAACTACAGATTTTTGAGAAAAACTTTTATGTTAATTTTATTTATTCTCACGTTACAATTAAAACGGGATGATCATTCAAAACGTTGTAGACATACTAAAACGATGCCACAACAACAGGCTTTTAATGGCAGATTTTTCGAACAAATTTTTCTTCTGCAATGAAGCTCATTTCTAGCTACAAAAAACAAAATTACTTCGTAAAACTGAGAAGTGATTGTAGAAAAGCCATTGCACTTGGAAAAAGTGACTGTTTAGTGAGCATTACAGAAAACCTGAAGACCCTGGGAGTAATATTACCAACAACTCAAAGCACTGCGTGCGTATGAGAACCGATTTTTTAAACTTTAATTGAAGATTATGCACTGGAAGCCTCCACGTGCATCATAACAAGAACGATTTTGGCTTTATTGCATGAGAAATTTCCAGAAAAAGAAATTTGACATTATGGCAACGTCACTTCTCCTTAAAACCATGCGTTTTGACATCATTAAACTTCTTTGGTGGTACTATCTTAACAACTGTGTATTCGCGGATAATTCTTTAATGTTGGAGCATTTAAGAAAACAACATAACGTTTGTCAAATTATCTCCGAAGTACAGTCCGAAAAATTGGTTGAAGATCAGCTAAAGAAAATGGACTGCAGCAATACATCCAGAGAAGGTGAAATAATAATAAAAAAAAAATAAAGTTGCAGTCGCCGTAGTCTAGTAGGTGGAGTGTCAGCTTACAAGACGCGAGCCCGTGATTGTAGCCTCAGATCAGACAACTCCAACAAGATCGAAATATAGAAAAAGTATTTATTTCGGCGCCTTCCTCTCAGCAGATTTCTGGCAACAACTCTGAGTGTAAACCTAAATTGCCATGAAAAGTTCCTCAAAAAATCTGTCGTTCGGAGTCGACTTTAAACTGGGACCTACAGTATTAAACTGGGACCTACTTGTATAAAATTAACACAAACAACATAAGTGGTGTGAGAAGCTAGGCTGTAATCCTGACTGAACGGTTGTAATTGGTTTTCTGATAAAAACCCTGAGAGTAAATAAAATTCTCATGAACAAGATTTTTAAAAATCTGTCATCCGAAGTCGATTTTAAACTGCAGGTCACGCCACTTATGGATACAAATTTACATACAAAACATAAGTAATGCTTACTAAAAGGTTGTAATGGCCAATTAAATAAGTAAAAGTTTCATCGAAAACATGGCTTTAAGTGTGTTTGATTTAACATTACTTTTGAAACGGAAAAATGCACAACCCTGTCACGTTGGAAGTTCATTACAGAAAACATGATTTTTGTCTCTCGTAAAAGTGATTAAATTTTCCCTAAAGCCAATAACAACAAACTAAATTGTTATTTGTCTTTATCCAAATGGCTTACAATAAAAATTAATAATAATTTTCAATTTTACCTTTTGCTCGATTATATTTTTTTTATTGATTTTTTTCTTCTCTTTTCTAATATTAATTTTGCTTCTATTATTAGTATTTATTTTTATTTCCCCTTTCTCTTTGTCGAAATTGTTCTGATTTATGATGACGTTAATAGAAAACAGCTTGTTTGGAATCGTTTTCGATTTTGTTGTTGTTTTTATTTGAAAAATAAAAGCCAACTAAACTCTAACCAGGCATTAAAAATTATTTATAACACACAGAGACAAGTTGAATGTGTTCGTATGTATTCATATTGAAAGAGGCCATGTAAGCAAGGTTTTAGTGCCACTATTATATTGTATGTGTGAGTGCATATGCATGTGTGTAGATGTATATGTATTAGTATTTGTATCACATACTAAATATTGGTTATTGAATTCACAAATATTATACGGTTGACTAAACATTTCGTAAAAATCAAAGAATATTGAATACAATGTACTATGAGCAAAACTCACACACACACACACATGCATAGAGAAACACATACATACATACAATATAAATATAGAATTTTTTAATAAAATTTTAATCCAATAACAAAAATATTGTACAGCAGAATATTAAATACAATATACAATAAAATGGAAAAAAGGAAAAAAGGAGAGAGAAAAAAATTAAAATCAAAAAGGAAGTAAAATTATATGAAATCATATCGAAACGATTACAGTATGGGTCGATAGTTTTCGGAAATTATAAAAAATGCTATCCTTATAGGGTGAGACTACAGTTTTCTCAATTAGCATGCCAACCTTTAGTCAGTACTACGGCCTGGCTTATCCCACCTGCCATGTGCATTATTTTTATCCAGGACTGCCTGGAGCTTATGTCATGTATCCTTTTTTTCGAGGAGTTAGAATTGAGATCTGAACTCCCAAGCCCTCGTTTACTGGACTTATGATAAGGCCATATTACAGCTGAATTTCATGAAAACTTGCTTACTTAATTGGTCATTACAAACCTTTAGTCAGGATTACAATCTAGCTTCACACACCACCAGTGTTGTGTGTGATAATTTTCTCCAAGAGTGGCGTAGCCTACAGTTTAAATTCGACACCAAGCGACAGACATATTTTTGAGAAACTTTTCATGGCAAATTCTTAGAGTTTTTGCGAGAAAACTGTCGAGAGGAAATCACCGAAATCATATTTCGTTTTGTTTGAGATGTCTGAGTTAGGATTTGAATAACGAGTTCGAGTCTAGTATTCCAACACACTAGACCACTTAGTCGATCCAGTAGTAGTTACAAAATCAATTGTAGACGAAAAGATTGGTTTTTGTACATCTTAAATGAAATTCTTTCTTTTCAATTTCGTACACAACAGCGTCTTCCAGCAGTAGCAGAGAAATTAAGTGGACTGCTTAATTTAATCAAATATTGATCGACATCAACAGATGTTAACCTTTCGGTTAACATGCAAGAAATTGAAATAGTCAGCAACATTTGGCAATGTCAAGCAAAATTGGATGTGATAACAGAGTGATACACTGCAAAAAAGCAATGCTTAAAGGCATGTCTGCTGGTCAACAAGGATTCGTAGTATGCTTGGTTGCATTGAACGAAAATTTTCAGATTTTAGCTTCTCTTCTAGTACATAACATACATAATTGGTCTTTACAACCATTCAATCAGGATTACGACCTACTTTCTTACACCACTTATGTTGTGTGTCGTAATTTTATACATTAGTGGTGGGAACTAGAGTTTAAAGTCTACTCCGAACGACTGATTTTTTTTTTGAGAAACTTTTCATGGTAATTTTACTTTATTCGAAGAGTTTTTGACAGACGACTGTCGCCAAAGAAATATTTTTTTATATTTCGTTTTGTTGGAGAAGAGAGAAATCAAGTCGTAATCCTGACTGAAAGGTTGTAATGGCCGATTAAGTATATATGGTAGAGGTATTCACAAAGACATTAAGTAAGGCAATACCTTCGAAATATCAACACGGAGACGAAGCTCGAATTTTATGTGAAGTTTAACCCCTGCGTCAAACATCTCGAACAAAACGAAAATATTTGTTTTTACGACTTCTTAGTACTCTCTTGACAAAAACTTTGAGAGTAAATTAAATTGCCTCGAAAAGCGTCTCAAAAATCAGTCGCTCGAAGTCGACTTCAAAAAATAGGTCCTGCCACTCATGCACAAAAATAACACACATAACGTGAATGGTGTGAGAAGCTAAGTTTTAGTCCTAACTAAAGGATGTTAATTGTCAATTAAGTAAGTTAATCAGGCATAAATCCTTAATTTTAAGATATGAACTGCTTAGTGTCTTTTCAATATTGTTATTGAAGGCACAATAAACATGGTAAACAAACTGTTACATTTTTACCTTTTAAAAAATAAGAGCTCGTAGATTGCAAATAAAATAAACATAAATTGGTATTTTAATTAAAATTCTTTATCACTCGCCCAACTCTGCCACTGTTTACAACTTGATGTAAACAACAACAATTGCTTTCCTTTGTTATTCGTCTGTTTATACGCTTTGCATAAACAATAACAATTGACAATTATTCGACAGATCTTTGTAACGAAGATCTTCGAACCACGATTACTCTATTCAAATGCACCGTGTCTTCACACAAGACTGACTGAACTTCACAAACTCACTCGCCTGCTTTGCCTTGCCTTTTATATGACAGGGTAAACAGTCTGATGAATGTTCTTGAAGGCGAACGTTCATGGCTTGGCGTTACGCTTATTCTTGTAACGTTTGTTGTTGTATTTTTGTTTATTTGTTTACCATTTTTATGCTTGTGTTTGTTGTTATATTAAGCAGTATGATAATTTGTAAACAGCATTGTTTTGTTTCTGTAGCTTTTGTTTATAATTTTAATGTTAAGCAATGTAAAAGCAAAACAATAGTATCTAGATTTTTGATTTTCGTAACAATACTTTTACTACTCACTGTAATTGAGTTTTGAACACAATTTAAAATAATTTCAGTTTTATTATTTTCTTTCTTCCTCCTCCTGTTATTTATGAATTTATTTTTATTTTCTTTTAATTTTTTTGTTCAAATTCGAATTTTTCACACACGATAGAAAATTTCCATTAGAGAGACCACATGAAATGATGTGATGATTTTCAAAATTGCCAAAAACTAAAAGTCAGTCTCTAGAATATATGCCCAAAGAGTTGTTGTTTGTGTAAAACAAAAAAAAAAAAGAGGGAATACTGGTCTAAAAGTATTTTTTTCTCTGGTGCTCTTACATTTGTAAACAGAAAGTGCTGATGCAAAAATGAAAGACATATAGAGAGAAAGGATGAAAAAGAAAGAAAGAAAAAACCCTAAAATAATGTTTAATGGAATTAATGATGCATTATATTTTCGTTTTTTGGTAAAAAGGAAAAATATTTGTTTGATAATTGTAAGAGGCTTAGTTTACCATAAATTTTTCAATACCCAGAACACATCTACTCGTCTATGGTATCTAAAAGAGAGAAACAAAAGCTAAAATGCTCCTAAAAGTATGTTACAATATTGTACTCGTATACATACGTATACATAGTAACTACTACATACTATTGCATATCAATGTGCATTAAGAGAAAGAGAGAGAGAGAGAGAGAGAGTGAAAGAGAGAGGTATTTATGCATACATTAAAAGCAACCGAAAAGCAAGAAGCAAAATTTTCAAATATACTGCCTTCTAAGAAGGAACGAAAACCTGACAAGTTAAACAAATTGAAACTTTTCGAAAGACTTGCCGTAACAGTATTTGAAATTCCCTCTTTTGGAATGCTTTTCTTCAGTTTTAATTTGCTGAAAGCTAATTAATGTAAGACCCAACAATGAAGTCAGTGCCTTGGGTTACCTTCCTCTCAAAGGCAAGTGGAAAAACATGCCTAAAAAACATAAATCTCTCTGTCTTGCTACATAAACAGCCTACGAATAGACTAACTAGTATGCCACAGGCCTGATATGTCTATCAATGATGTATGCAAAAATGGCTTGAAATAAAAATGTTTGCATTTATAAATCAGCAACAGCAGTAAGCATCAGGCAATAGGCAGTAGGAGTGAAAACTTTAAACGAAAAAAAGTCTTTTAAATACGAATACTTTTTGCCTCTCAATGCAATATTTGACTAACTAACTGACATACAGAAAGGCAAAGTATAAGAAGAATATTTTTCAAAGCATAATTCAGGGCTTTCAAAATGATTAAGTGTATGCCAGTATCAAATTTTAGGGATAATTTCAATAAGGTAAACTTTGGGTTTTTGTAAATTAAATTGTAGAAAATGTTACTGTATTGGATTGAAGTTGTCGTAGACTATAAGTCTCACACAAGATCAGAAATATTTCCAAATATAAGTAACGAGAAAGTCGAATTTATTTGTGTGATCATCAGGCATAGAAGTCGCAGTAGTCTAGTAGCCATTGCGTTGGTTTATTTGGCGATAACCCATGGTTCAAGCCCAGGCTCGGTCCCGTCACTCATGAAAATAAACTTATAACACATGAGAACATGAGTGCTGTAGGAAGCTAGGTTGTAATCCTTACTAAAAGGTTGTAGTAATCAATTTGGAAGAAGAATAATAATTGCAAAAGCATGATTCGGAAGCGGTTTCGAATCTGTCCTACACAAGTTCAATAATATGAGCCGCACCCACACAGTTTCTTCCATTTATAGTCTTTACCAAGACTATGCTAAAGTATAATATCTAGACAGATATTAATACACATACATACATAACGGTTTACTACAACTCTTCAAACAGGATAACGCCCTAGCTCACACCAGCCAGTCGTCTTGTGAGAAAGTCGCCGATGAAATATTTTTTCATACTTTGTTTCGTGGGGGCTGCATGACCTGGGGTTTAAAGCCTGGTCCCACGTCTAATGAGCCAACACACTGCCTACTACGCTACTGCAACTTCAGACAGTTGTTAATTCCTTTGGGAAAGTTTTGAACTCTCAAACCAGTGCTCCATATGGATCGAATTACCTCTGCATATACTCAGTGTTTTCGAAACGGATTTAGACTGCATGGATCTATTATTTTGCCTTCATGTGAGTCTTTATTCTAGAACAACGCCTGTGGATTGGGTCTTCTTGAAAAATTTGAAGTGTGCAGCTCTCATATGCAGCCTGTTTAACTGCTGAACATTTGTACTTCCATATTAGTTCGACTTCTGATGGATTTAAATTAAAGTCGTTTAGCTGGGCTTTCTCCTCTATTTGAGAAAAATTAATTTTTTATATACAGTTTGAAAGGATTCCATTCGTAGCAAGTTTGCATTAGAGTGGTGATATGAGCCCAACATGAGGAGTGTCTCAAATTAATGTTTTTATTTTCATCGTTCTAGTCCGACATACATAGTTGGTCATTACAATCATTCTGGCATGATTACAACCTGGTTTCCCACACGACTTATGTTGTGTGTGTTAATTTTATACATGAGTGGCAGGAGAGCTACAGTTTAAAGCCCACCCCGAACAAACGACCTTTTTGAGAATATTTTCATGGTAATTTTATTTAGCCAGAAATGAGTGGTAGTCACCGAAGAAATACTTTTTTCAAAATTCGTCAAGTCCGACCTGGGGCTTGAACCATGGCTTCATATCTAATAAGCCAACACACTACCTATTAAACTATAGCGTTCGTTCTAGGCCTATTGCTTGGAACTGTTTGATCTACGATTAATTTTTTTTTTTGTCTCCAAAACATAAGCAGAGTATTTTTAATACCTGCCGTAGATAATGACAAAAATTCATTCAAAAACTTTTCTGGTCATCAAAACCCATATAGTCCGTGCCTTCTTAAAAATTATTCCGCAAAATATTTCCTTAATATTTGCTGATAAATTTCTAATTCAGTAGGCATGCTTCAATTATGAAAGTAAATATCTCAGCCATGCACTAAGAACTTCCATTCACCTATTCATGCAACAAACAGTGTGTAATAATATACATACCTACGTACGTCAAAACAAATTTCGTTTCTCTTGTCTTTTTTCGATTTTTTTTTCTTCTCAAAAAATTTAAATTTTTCTTTATTAGAATTTGCCGTTATAAAGGAACGGGCATAGAGAAAAAAGAATCCTTTAACAGTTGAGCGAGACAGAGAGAGAAAGAGAGAGAAAATTTTTATGAGATTTTTTCTTAAATGTTTTGTAAGCATAAATGTAAGCAGCAGCTCGATACTATGGAAGAATCTAAATGCATGTGTACATACATACATACGAATACAATGCATATGTATATATGTATGATCCATTCTATAAGTGTGTGTGTGTGTGAGAGTGTGCATACATTTGTGTTTGTGTAAACATGCTTTAAAGTTTGCAATTACTGCCTTATTTATTATGCCGAAATGGATTATCTTTTAAGCATCCTGGGAAGCTTATGCACATGAAAGGATATACAAATACATACACGTACACACAAATACACTTTTTTTTGCAGCATGCAACTCTACATAAGCAATAAATATGAATATGAGAACTAGAAATAGCAGTGGCAGCATCATAGTAAGCATTTATGCAAACGCTGCCATTTATGCAAAATAATATTAAAAATACTCAAAAAAGAAAAGGAAATCGGAGAGTAAAAATAATGCAAAAAAAAAGAAATTATTCATATATATGTATGTATACACACACACATGCGTGTGAGTGTGTACGTGTGTGTGTCTGCAGAAATTCTTGCAGCCTTACAAAAGATTCTGTTGTTTGCTTGTTTGTCATTATCGTCAACATTATTTTCGAACAAAAAAAAAATGAAAAATAAGGAAAAAAAAATTAAAAAATTGTGGAAAAAATCATAAGAGACAACAAATGAAAGGATTTACAGTGTCGTTCATAAGAATATGAACATATGTATGTGTACATATTTCTTCCCTTTAGGGACACAAACATATCTCCCTTTGTACCCATGATTTGTTTGCTGTGTTTCCAGTCGAAGGATAATAAGCTCGGTATTGTCTAACACTTGGAAATCTGAGATTTTTGGGAACCAGAATTTAAAGACTGAAGATCTCCAGCTAAAGCTAGTTTAGATAAAATCTACCCCCTCACGAAGCTATGCGGATGGTTGGAAAATGCCCACTAGGCATATCTGCAATCGTTATTACATATCATCGGACTTTATATCTAGCAACCAAGTGGCCGTAGTCTAGTAGGTAGTGTGTTGGCTTATTAGATGTGAGGCCACGGTTCAAACAACAGGTCAGACATCTCCGACAAAATGAAAAATAAAAAAATATTTCTTCGGTGACTTCCTCTCAACAGATGTCTGGCAGAAACTCTGAGAGTGAATAAAATTGCCATGAAAATTTTCTCAAAAAAACTGTCATTCAGAGTCGACTTTAAACTGTAGGTCTCTCCACTCATGTATAAAATTTTCACACACAATATAAGTGGTGTGAGAAGCTATGTCGTAGTCCTGGCTAATGGGTTGTAATGACCAGTTATGTAAGTTACGTACATACGCGCTTCATCAAACTATCGGGCTGGTTGAGAAAATGCCGATTAGGAATTAATATTGAAAGACGAAATACATGCCTTCGTTGTTATCATCGGATCTTAGAGCAACCAAATCGCCGTAGTATAGTAGGTAATGTGTTGGCTTATAAGATGCGAGTCCGTAGTTCAAACCTCAGGTCAGACATAACGAGTAAAACTAAATATGAAAAAATATTTCTTCGCTAACTTCCTCCCAGCAGTCTTCTGGCAAAAACTCTGGGAGTAAAATAAATTTTCCATGAAAAGTATTTCAAAAATCTATCATTTGGAATCGACTTTAAATTGTAGGTCCTGCCACTCATGTATAAAAATTAACACACACAAAATGGTTGGTATAAGAAACTAGGTCGTAATCCTGATCAATCAAGTAAGTTAGTAGGTATAGGGTATAGGTAGGAATCTGGCATTACTTATGTCATTCTATTCTGTCACAAAATTCAGTATGTTATTTATTGGGCCAACGAAAAACTGCACTATGAAGTCGGCTTTGCCAAAAAAAACATCTTTTCGGATGAAGCTCATTCTTATCTTGGTGGTGGGTACCATGATTATAGATTTTTTTGTACACTGTCTTCATGGTATTGATGTGAACGATGTTTGGTTTCCACAGTATGGCGCAACTTGCCACACATCTCATGCCACAATTTATTGCGTCAAAAGTTTGATGGCCGTTTAATTATCCGAAATGGCGTTGCCAATTGGCCGCGAAGTAGCTGCGATTTAATCCCGTTGGACTATTTTCTGTGGGGCCCTGTTAAAGGGAAAACAAACCAGAGACAATTGATCATTTGAAGGCTAAAATTCGTCATGGCATATCCGAGATACATCCCCATACACTCGAAAAAGTGAACGAAAATTGGTCTGATCGAATGAGGTACTGTGTGGCCAGCCGCGTCAGCCATATCTATGAAATAATCTTCCATGAACCGGAAGAATTTTACTTCACAATAAAAAAAAATATTTGTAAAAATTTCAAAACGGGGGTTTTTTTTTTATTTGTAAATTCTTCTCACGCTATATAAGCCACCTCATCGCAGGAATAAAAGTATCAAAACTATCAAAACGTGTATTTTGCCTTCACAAATGCTCACGACTGTATATAGTACCGGTAACCATAGCATTTCAACGTTATTTAAACATATACATGCACATACAGATTTTTCTTTTATTATACAAAAACAAAAATCTAAAAATAAAATCATCCGAGAGACAAATACAGAGGAAAACCTAGAGAGAGGATAGAGAGAGAGTATTAATTCATACATGTAAACGCATTTGTACATCTTCATCTGTATGCTAGATTTACTTACACTTGCATACGCATGTAAACTAGATGCAAACACACATACACTAACACTCTTTTACATACAATACATAAATACATTCATTCATTCATTCATAAAAGAATTCACCAAAAGACAACAGAATAATGTATGAAAAATGCTTAGCATAAGTAAACTTAACAAAAAAAAAAATGAAACGAGAATTATGATGCACAAATGCTACTGCATGTGTTTACACAACTACAATTACATTCATAAGTATTAGTATCACAGTGTGTTTGTGTGTTTTGGGTATATCATTGTGATATGATGATACTGTATGTGTGTGTGTGCATAATGCATAAATATTCCATAAATTTCTTGCCCATCATTTCAACACACAGTGTTTTTTCATTGCAAAACTCCTGTTTATCATTTTGAATATTCTGTGATGGTTTCTTTAGCTGCACTTTATAAATCTTCTCAACTTTTTTTGAGGTTTTTTATGTTTTCTCACTCTTTCTCTCGTTTCAGTTCGTTGTGAGTATCATCTGTAATACTGTTGACAATAGTAGTGAGTTACATGGCAAGGCATGGCATGGTTAAGGTACTTAAAATTTTATTTGAATTGCTTAAAAACTTGTTGTGTTAGAAGTGCATAAAATTAGGAAAATTTTACAAAAATAAATCCTTAGATTATATGACCAAAATACAAAATAAATGGCAGAAAAATGAACAAACAAAACACAAGAAAAAGAAAAAATCCGGTGATAAGCTCTAAAGCATAACCCCTAGAGGTTTATGTGAGTCAGGGATTTTATTTTTGGCATTTTGAAAGAAAAGTCATGAAATATTCTCAAATAATTACATCTGATGATATTAGCTTTCTTTGCATGGTCATATGAGATGAACAATATAGGCGAGTAGAATAAACCTTTAATTCAATACAGAGTTTCTGTTTAAAGAAATTTATTAAATCCTTAAGGAACTCGAATTAAATAGAAATTGCTTTCAGATTTGAGAAATCATTTAAATTTGATGCAGATTTAATCATACAAACATAGTTCCATCCAACATTCATTAGCTGTCGTATTACTTGCAATTTTCCATGTTTCTTTTCCAGAAATAATTGAATTCACATGCTCACGCAGAAATAAATTGAAGTTGTAAGGCGTTAACTAGAATAAAAAACTGCTACTTCAATCAATAACGGGTAACAACACCCGTTAGTATGTAATAACAGTTAACTGAAGTCTTAATTATTTTCTCGAACACAGAAAATAAAACCAAAATACGTACGTACAAAAAAGGAGTGCCTACGAAAAAATTTTGGCATACATCCAGGATTATAGATTTTAATGAAATTGAAAATCTCTGTAAAGAAATCATTGAATTTCAAAAAAGTTAAAAAAGAATCTTTCTACCTACTTCCTCTCCTTTTTTTGCAATTTTCCTATCTCCTTCACTATCCTCTCTCTTTCTCTCTCTCTCTCTTCTGGGACAAATTTACAATGGGTCATTTTGACCTCTTGGTATTGTACTTGTCCCAAAGACATGTACACTTTCTCTAACCTAACCTAACCTAACCTAAAAAGCATCTAGTCTTAAAACATTTAAGGACCGCAATGGTGATAACATTTTCAAATGCATTGAAAATAATACCTTTAATCCAATCGATTGAGGTACAGGTGTGATACGACTCATCGTCTCCAGACTACAGGGTAATAAATCAAAAAGAGCCCCATATCATATCACTAAACTATAATAAAAACACTGAGCGAATATTTGCTTAATGCGGAATTATCCGACAGCTTGCTTCACATATCAAACGCGGCATCATGCTGATATCGGATCAATTTCTGTGGCCAAACGAAATCATGGAATTAAGGACTTTTTGATTCTTACATGACTCTACACATGTAGATGAGAAGGAACTGGGCCTCTGTATAGAAAATCAGAAACCAAACTATGCCTTCATAAGCCGGACAATAATATGCGATCATAAAGTGAGTGATATACACACACACACATACATAATTGGTCATTACAACCCTTCAGTCAAGATTACAACCTACGAGTATGTTATGAGTTTTAATTTTATATATTATTGGCGGGGCCTACACATTTAAGTCGACTCCGAACGACAGATTTTTTTGAGAAACTTTTCATGGCAATTTTATTTTACTCTCAGAGTTTTTGCCAGAAGACTGCTGGGGGGAGGTCACTGAAGAAACATTTTTTCAGATTTCGTTTTATTGGAGATGCCTCTGTAAGGCTATGAACTGTGGCATCACATCTAATAAGCTAACACACTACCTACCAGAACCAATTTTTTGAAATGATTCCAGCACAACATCCAACATGACGATAGACTGTAAACTCCAAGTCTATCGTCTACCCTTCGGTAGTATTGCCAGTATTTCGAAAAATTTACTGGAGTCCGACATTAAAAAAATCGTAAGAACTTGTCCCGACGTATTGGCTCCTCGGTCCAATTTGAAGAAATTAAAATCAAAAGTGTTAAAATAAATCAAATAAACGTCGGAAGAGGTATTCCTAGATTGTAAGGCCATCTTTTATACTCCGATATGTGTTAAGATGTTTAAGACCTAATTACTGGGTTTAGGTACGTATTCCCTCGATTTACGTCGTCTCGATTTACGTTGTTTCGATTAACGTCGTCGAAAATTTTGTTCCCTTCAACTTCGATTTGCGTTGTCATTCGATTTACGTCGCCTTTTTTTGGAACCAACTGTGACGTAAATCGAAAGATTACTGCAACTTTTTTAAGTTCCTTGTTAAAAACATACTACTTTGTTGTATGAGCAATATGAAATTCGATTTACGTCGTTTCGATTTACGTCGCCTTTTTCCGGAACATTCTACGACGTAAATCGAGGGAATACTGTATTCATAAGATGACTAGAAGACTAAATCAATTTTATGGACCATTAGTTATGGAATGACACCATAGGTATCGTGTGATATTTTTAACAGATTCTTCGAAAAGGTGTTGACAGAGAAATACTAGCAGTAATATGAGTATATTGTTACGAAAAAGGAAATTGTGTTATCGTTTAACATTAAAATGATAAACAAAAGCTACAGAAACAAAAACAATGGACTTGTTTACATGATCAACGAATAAACAAAAATACAGCAACAATAAAAAAAAAGGGATAAACAAACGTAAACAAAATACACAAACAACAATAACGTAAACAACATGTTTACATTTATAGAGATTTCGCGAAGGCAAAGTCATTCTCCTTCAAGAGCATTCATCAAACTGTTTACCCTGCGATATAAAAGGCAAGACAAAACAGGTAACGGGATCAGAAAGAATTCAGTTAGTCTTGTGTGAAGATGTGTTGCGTGTGAAGAGAATAATGGTGGTTTGAAGATCTCCGTTATAAAGATCGGTCGAACAATTGTTATTGTTTACGCAAACGAGTGCAAAGCAGAATAAGAAACAAAGCAATTGTTGTTGTTACATCAAGTTGTGAACAGTGGCACACAGAATTGTGTGAATAATAAAGAATTTTAATTAAAACTAAATACAAATTGATTTTTATTTTATTTGCAATCTACGAGCTCATATTTCAAACGTTTTTCCAAGGGTGAAAAAGGGGAAAGAAACTTAAGTGTCCTGTACTATAGTTTAAGATACTACCGTATGAAGAGTCAAAACAGTGAAATCAGCCTGCAGAAAAGTACTTTAATTGCAAAAAGTACTTTTCCTAAATTACTTTACTTTCCTCTAAGAAGTTCTTCACTTGGGTTTTTCTGGTTCGGTATTTCCCCAAAATATTGTCTTATTTCCTTACTATTTTTGTTTTTGTTGTATTTTTTTAGTTGAAGTTGGTTTAACTTAGTCTTGTAATTGATATGAAATATTTGGTTGTACTTTTCATCTTCTTCTTCATGTAAAAAGTTAAATGTCTCCGGATTTAATTTTATGTTTTTTCTGTATGCAAAACCAAAAGGGAATACATATTCCTGAATGCTTTAGTTATTCTAAATGTGGTTTTAAGGATATTTTTCATCGGAGTATTTTTTGTTTTTTCTCTCGACAAAATATTATAAATCTTTTGGCTCTTAAAATTATCTGTTATTGTCTATTTAAAGATTACACATACAACAAGACTTATATGGCTTGGAAAAAAATAAAAAAGAATACAAAAATAAAAGTTGTCTCTGGAAAAAACCACAATTTGAAATGACATTGTTGTGTTGAATTTACAATCGAGTAAAAATTGAACATAAAATTCTGATGTATTTTGGATTTTATTTTTTTAGACAATTTTCTATTTTTCCAATACAGGATTACATACATACGAATACGAATGCTACATTGTAACAAACAAACATAGGTGGCTTTTTTCAATTGTTTGCCGGTGTAGAAAAATGACAAAATTTTTTGGAGAAAAAACCACAAAGTAGATTAAAAATATTTTTAAAAAGAAACAAAAAAAATTCTCGAAATAAAAGGACATTTTTTTGAGCATTTAAAAATATTTTAAATTTTTTTAAAAAATTAAATAAAGTATGCGAGTGTGTGTGTGTACTTTTTTAAATTAATAAAAGAAATCAATAATCTTTTCCAACAGATGCCTTCAGTAATTATTTTCACAGGCATTGTGAATAGTTTGGTAGTTAGACAAAGTAGACATTGTAACGGAGGTCTATGATTCTTTTCCTGCAAATGATAAACCCCCTTAAGGAAGATATTTCATTGGAATTTAAAAAAATTAGATTGCGGTAGAGAAAGAATAACGTTTACAGTGAGCGTCAAAAGAAACTGTGCACTATAAATAAAATTCTAACAATCATCAAACTCAACTTTTACCACTTAAGGAGAGCGCCCGAAAAAATTTAACAAATATTTCGAAATATTTTGTAATAGTTTTTTGTGTCAATTTTAAAACCTTGCAATGAAACAATTTTAAAATAAAAATAATGGTAATTTATTAATGTATACTTTTCTTAATGTATAGTTTCTTTTGACGCTCACTGTAGATGCATAAAGTATTAAACTGTTGACTACAATGTAAAACAGGGAAAGAATATACAACAGTTGAGTATACAAATAGTGCGTATAACTTTTAAATTCGTTTTGATTAACCTTTAACATAAAAGAATATAATTGTCCGGTATAAGATCCCTTATTCCATCAGATTACAATCTATTGTATTGAGTATCAATAAGTTCGGAAATCAAAACAAGATTACCAATAGCAAGAGCCTTGGTTTAACTATCCGGCCGATTTATAATAATAATAATAATCCATGAATTGTCACCCACTGGCCGTCAAACAATGCTTATTTCTTTTTTTATTAATCGAAAGAAGAGAAAAATTTTCATCACTAATATACTAACAGTGAAGGGCTTACATACTCACTTAACAGCTCAATACCACCCATGGTGTTAATTTTACCCTTGAGTGGCATTACTTACGTCTTCCAACGACAGATTTTTTGAGAAACTTTTCATGGTAGTTTTATTTACACTCAGAGTTTTTGCCAGAAAATTGCTAAGAGGAAGTCACCGGCGAAATATTTTCTCATACTTCGTTTTGTTTGAGATGTCTTAGATGATTTTTGAACAGTGACCCCATAAGGGAACATACTACTTACTAGACTACGGCGACTACATGGCAAATATTTACTCTTAAAACATTTGACAGAGGACTGTGGATAGATGATCGCCGAAAGCAACATTTTTTATAATTAATTTTTTGAAGATGTCGGAGTCGAGGTTCCAAACTCTGCCCTAGTAAGTCTACAACCTATTCATTAGAGTATTCATGTGGAAGGTGATGCAAATTTTGAAGTAAAAATGATCCTACCATGGAAATTTTGAGTTCATTATCTTATGCAAAGTAACGAAAATGCTGTAAATATCTATGAATTAGCTTTGTATTCAACAAACCATCAAATTTTATTTAGAAAACCAATGGGAGAAAGCTATACACATGTTCAACTCTTTGATGCAAAATAACCAACTTCAGATGAGCTTCATATTTCAAACAGAAATTTCTAACAGAAAGAATTAATTCGGCGGTGTTTATTTCTGTAATATAACCGCCTTAATTTGATAAAAATAGCCGTGGCATATTAGACTTAGGGCTATGGCTCAAATTAAAGGCGACTTCCTCTCAGCAGATATCTGGCAAAAACTCTGAGAGTAGAAGTCGACTTAAGCTATAGGTTCCACCACTCATGTGAACAATTAACATATACAACATGAATGATGTGAGAAGCTGGGTAGTAATCCTGACTGAATGGATCCAATGACCAATTATGTATGTATGCAATTGGATAAAATATTTACATTAAATGGTAGACGATATTTGTTTGTATATAAGCATCGAACTTAAGACCGACAATGAATCCAAGTTTAAGCCAAAGCAGAAGGAACCACATGCTCATTGCTAAACTTGGATACGCTGTTTACCCACAAACGTTAAATTTTCTTTAATGCTTGTAGTTCCTAAGCGGTATGTGCGACAACTTTTAGAAATAATCCGAAAGAATGTTCTATGCAATAAAACTTCGGACAAAGAACTTTTGTCAACAAATCGCCAAAGAAGTCGAAATGGAAAAATTAAATTTTATTGGGGTTTATTGGGAAAATTCCAATCGCTCGAAACCTTCAAGCTAAAAATGAAAAAAATCGGTTTACAATACGGCACGATATTAGGAAAACCAGGAAACCGTGTTCCAAATAAAGTTAATGACACAAAAAAGGTAGTATAGCTGGCTAGCGGCCTATTATAGCTGGCTAGCTGACTAGTATAGCTGGCTAGCTATCTAGTATAGCTGGATAGCTATCTAGTATAGCTGGATAGCTGACTAGTATCGCTAATATAGCTGGCTATTATAGCAACTATAGAGACAGATAATAGAATTATACAACAAAATATACGCTTCAACCTGCAAAGCACCGTCAAATGAGCACCTAATTGCAAGGATCTAGTCGACAGATGCCGGTAAAACATCTTCAAGGAAATGTAATAAATTTTATTGTTTCAAACAAATGTGTTGTGTAAACAGAGCTCCTTCCTAAAACCCGTACAATTACTCACATAAAACGAGAGAAGCTGGCAAATGAAATTTAAATTCATTTCATTTTGTATATTCATTTCATTTAATTTCCTTTTACTTTACTTTACTAAATATTATTCGGCAAACAAACACGCATTCTCTTCAAATTTATTTCAATTATTTTAATTTGGCTTAAAGAAACACACACACATATATGCACACACATATACACCTACAATACTAAGCCCAGGCAAGTATTAGAATTTAAGAAAAAACTTCGGTAAATAAACTCAGAGAAAAGAAAACGGAAATAAAATGTTTCATATCCTTTATGGTACAATTACTCTCTCTCTCTCCCTCTCTCTCTTTCTCTCTCTGTGTGTGTGTTAGTTGTTTCGTTTTTAATAAAATTTATTTAAAATGTGCAAGTGAAACACATTCTGAACACGATCCTAGTCAAACAACATTAAGGACATGAGAAGCGAACGTGTAATGGCAACTATTTCTGCGACAATGTAATACAACGCGCTAACGTACTCAGATACAAAAAAAATAGAAATAAAAACTACAGAAGAAAATACAAAACACACATACACGAACACACACACGTACATTTGTACATGTATAAATAAAAAGAAAAGTGTGTCTATATAACGTATATTGTGTGTGTATGGCATATTATAAGTACGTGTAATAATCCTTTAACGTACAAAATACTGCCAGTTTAATACGTAGAAACAAACACTCAAGAAGAGAAATACACAAAAATAAATAAATAGAGAGAGAATGAGGGAGAGAGATAGAATTAAGGAAATAAGTAAATAATTTGTATTTGTGTAATTCTAAGAATGTAAAATATATTCATGAGTTGAAAACAGATTATTATCTGCTTAAGTTTCCTTTTTCAAATCCTTTATTCCTTAATTATTTAAACAAGAATTTCCCTTTCAACGGATGTCTGATAAAATGTAAACAGTTTTCTTAAGAAAACTCTATACATTCGCGCAAATGTTATTAAAATTCATTGATAAGCGGGTGAATCAGCAAAACATACATAATTGATCATTACTACGCTTCAGTCAGGATTACGACCAAACATATGTAAGTGTGTGTTAACTTTATGCATGAGTGCCAGGATCTATAGTTTAAAGTCGACTCCATACGACACATTTTTGAGAAATTTTTCATGGCAATTTTATTGACACTCGGAGTTTTTACGGAGAAGGTTGCTGAAAAAATATTTTTTTGATATTTTATTTGGATCGAGATGTCTGACCTGGAGTTTGAACCATAACCTACATACATAATTGGCCATTACATCCCTTTAGTCAGGATTACGACCTGGTTTCTCACACCACTTATGTTGTATGCGTTAATTTTATACATGAGTGGCGGGACCTACAGTTTAAAGTCGATTCCGAACGCTAAATATTTTGAGGAACTTTTCATGACAGTTTTATTTTTTCTCAGAGTTTTTGCCAGAAATCTGCTGAGATGAAGTCGCCGAAGAAATATTTTTTTCATATTTTCGTTCAGATGTCTGACCTGGGGCTTGAACCGTGGCGTTTCGTCTAATAAGCCGACGCACTACCTACTAGACTACGGCGACTTCAACCATAAACTTACGCCTAATAAGCCAACATACTACTAGTGAATGACGGAGACCGAATAATGGTATGCATTTAAGAAAATCATTGAGATCGTTAAAGCTGCGGACTCAGAGATGTGTAATGTGGCTGGAAATGTCTGACCAAAGGTTTGAATCGTGGCCTCACATCTAATAAGCCAATACACTACCTGCTAGTCTAAGGAGATTTCGGTTTGTAGAAAATATTTAAAATATATCGGCCGAACATTATGTTCAACAGAGATCTTAGCATAGAGCAATTGGAATTTGTTAGAAGAAAATTAAGCAAGATCGTCTATATTTTGAGACCCCATTATAATATATTCAAGATGACAATTGACGGGAACCCCTAGGAAAATATAAATAGTAGTAAATCTGCTATAAAATGAGAAGGTTACTGGTAACCATGATTCATGACATCGAAACAATTTGGTTTGAAGTAAAAGTATAGAGGCTAGAAGTTGATCAAACATTTTGTTGTGGCAGTTTGACTTAATATGGAGTTATAGGTATTGGTATGCAAATAACGTCTCGATTCGACTTCATATAACCGAAGGTCATATTGTGCAGCTATCGATCCTTATTACATATCGCTTTGCAGATGTCTCTTGTCTTCGTGTTTGGTTAAAAATTCGATTGTAATAGGGTCAAACAGTTTAGAAGGAATAGAAATAATTTTTTTTAATTTTTTTAAAACTAAAAAAAAAGTCAAAAAATTTTTGTACTAAGACCCATATCGAAAAGGGTTTAAAAAAAAAAAAACTGAATTAAATAAATATTGCTTTAAAACCTAAAAGTTCACATTCCTTTGTTTCAGAATTTAACAAAAAAACCAATACGCAGTTGATTTTTGTTGTTTAAATTTAAATCCTGAAATTTTAAAAATTTTAAATTCAAAAATTCCTTCGGGATATCATTTCTAAAGAGCAGTTCAGTCGAAATAAATTCAAACTGACAGTTTAATTTTAATGCTATGAAGCATATTTCATTTCAAATCCTTATCCGTCATTATACCAGTTTATGTTCTCTCTCTCTTACTCTCTTTTTTTCCGTTGTTATCTAGCTAATCAGCAACAACATGAACGTATGTATAAGAAAAACGTACGCTTAAAAAACAGTACACAAAGAGATAAGATTTTTTCATACACGTTTACCTACAACTTTACAACTCTTCGCCAGTATACGAGTGTATTTTTTCTCTGCTTCTGTTTAACATAAAATAGAATTTCACACTCTCATTGCAATTACAGTAATTATGTTGAGTGGCATGGTATGGCATGGCAAAGCAAGGAGACTCAGAAGATATAAGAGAGCAACTAATTAAATATATGTATGTACGAGTTTACTTTGTTTATACACACACACACACAAACTAACTTGTAAATAAACAAACATAAGCAATACATGTACTAGTTATGCTTGTACAAATAACATGTATTTTTTGCATGTATGTGTGTGAAAGAGAGAGAGTGTTTACGTGAGCTTAAATATGTATGTGAAAAAATGAGAGAAAATAAAATAAATTTATATATGGAAATATTCTCTCCTTGCTTTGTGTGTATGTGTTTACACTTAGAAATATATAGGACAGATTTATCTTGATTTTATAACTGATAGTTACGACTGTGAATGTGTGAACAGAACATTCGTAGTCAACTAATTAGAATTATAAATGTTTTCAACAAACTAACATAAAAAGTGGATTTTTGGGAAAAAATTTGTTTTAAATTGAGGAATATTTGCAACGTATTATTAATTGTTTGCAAAAAATATTGTTACGAAAATAGAAACGGTGTACATCGTTTAACATTAAAATGAGCAAAAGTTACACAAACAAATACAACGTACTTGTTACATGTAAACCAACAACATCAGTATGAAAGGAAAGGGTATAGACAAGTAAGCGAGAACGCAACAACAAGCAAAGTGAACAAAATACACAAACAACAATGAAGTCGCGATAGATTTCTCGAGAAGGCGAAACCTCGAACGTTCGACTTCAAGAACTTTCATCAGACTGATTACGTGGGTATATAAAAAGGCAAGACAAAGCAGACAACTAGTAGTAGTAAGAATTCAGTCAGTCTTATGTGAAGACGCGTTAAGTGTGAAGAGAACAGTCGTGGTTGGAAGATCGCCGTTGAAAAGATCTGCGTTGTAAGCAAAGGAGAATAGCGAACAAGCAATTATTGCCGTATTCGTCAAGCTGTAAACGGTGGCACACAAAAGTAGTGCGAACAATAAAGAGTTTAATTGAAACTAAACACCAATATATTTTTATTTTGCTTGCAATCAACGAACTCATATTTTAAACGTTTTTAAAAAGGTAAAAACGTAACAATATTTTCCATCGCTAGCTACATAAGACCTTCTCCGATCTTCCTGTCATTATTTGAGAATAAATTGAAATGAAAAACCTCCCAATAACCCGACAAAGCTCTTTATGAATATGGCGTATGGAGTCGACTTTGGAACAGTAGGCTCAGTCACTCATGGATAAAATTAACACACACACCATAAGTGGTATGAGAAGCTAGGTTGTAATCCTTACGAAAGGGTTGTAACGACTAACTATGTATGTATATAGACGAGGATAAGAATTCTCCCTAAGACCTAACCAAATGCAGGTTATTAAAATTCCCTCAGCCTTAGTTAAGCTATAACTGCAGATTAGTGTCCTATAAGTTCCTAGCAGTCTTTGAGTATTATAACTGATGCAAGCGCTTGAAGTCTATATGTATAGTTAGCAATTAAGAATAGCACAATGGATGAAAGTGAAACTTTAAAAATTTAATAAAAAAAATATTCAAGAAAATTCTAAGGCAGAGAATTCTTACAGACTTCGTAGCCTCTAAGTGGGATAAAAGAGCTTCTAGGCTTTTATAACCAATAAAATTTCATTCAAGCATTGGTATTAATGCGACCAACATCAACGCCAAAGTGAGGATGAGAAACAAGGTCCTAAAGGCACTAGCAGGTACTACATGGACAAGGAAACTATCATCACTACCTATAAGGCTATTGGACGATCACTTATGTTGCTCCAATCTGGACCTCATTCTTGAGTGTTACGTAATGGGTAACGGGTACTGCAGACGACGCAGAATAATGCCTTACGTATAGCCACAGGATGTGTAAAGATGACGAATATAGACTACGTACATGAAGAGTCCCAAATGTTGTCAGTGAGGAAACACAATGAGCTACTGACGAAACAATACCTCATAGCTTGCTACTTGCCATCCCATCCCAACCATCATATAGTCATGGACAATCCTACTTCTTGAGGTATTAGACATGACTTCATAACCTACAACAAGGACATCACCCACCTCATACCAACAATAGTGGACCTACAGTCAGTAAGGAAGGCACAGCGTTCCCAAGGGTTACCAGAACCATCTTGGCCCAGCAAAGATCAGGATGGGCGAACAATCTCAACGGCTATAGGGCAAGGATCATCCCGGAGACCTTGGATTGCTGCCCCTCATGCACATGATACGGTGCATCTCCTTAGTTGTCCAGCAAAACCGACAACCCTGCGACCCATAGACTTGTGGCTGAACTCTACGACAACAGCGGACTTCTTAGGACTATCAACCACATAACGATGACTACATACATACACAACTAATAGTACATAATTCCATCTCCACCAGAATTCAATCAAATCATAGGCATACAATCAAACACATAAACTAACTATCTTATATCTACAGGGAAATACTTCCGGAGGCAACAGCAGAACTGTTAAAACAACAACAACTCTTAACCCTTCAATTGTATTTAATTAAGCCAAAGCAATTCCTAACGAAAATAGTACTTGCCATCAGCATTTCCACCAAGAAAAACATTTCAAAACTAAACAACAACAAAAAGTACAAATTAACTCTGTCGGAGGTAAGAAAGAGTTTACATTGTCAACTTTGCCAACTTTTTGGATACCCCAAGGAAGGAAGAAATTTTTATAATTCACAGTAGTTAGTAGCAGCATCATCATTTCAATTTATTTTAATTGTTATGCCGGTAATTAATACACTCTCGGTAATATTCATTAACCCGCTGACAAAATTCTGAGTGTGTTTGTACAAATTTCTTAAAGACATTTTTTTTTGGTAACAAACAAACTTGTGAAGAATGTGGATTAAAAAGTCATTAAAAAAAATTATTTTTTTGTTATTTTAATTTGAAAAACTAAACTTTGGTTTTCGAAAAGCAAACAAACAAAAAAATGTGTTAAAAGGTTTGCTATTTATAAAAGGAAAATTGTCGGTGACCTAAAAGGCCATGTAGCGTATGAGTAATTTTTTATTGTGTCATGGAATTATTATTACTCATACGTATAAGAATACAAAATCAAATGTAAACCAAAAGGTAAAATATTACGTATGTTTTTTTCTCAATGAATATAAAGAAGCAATAGTTTAAATGCTTAATCCCGTCTTTAAGAAAATATGGATCTTAAAAAATTTTAAAAAATAATATCAGGAACGGCACAGCTTCTTTGAAGAGCGTTATTTTAAGGAAACTACTAAGAATCTTATTTTAAACTGTTGAGAAAGAAATATGAATAGGGTATGGTTCTAGTTTTTAAAGGCATAACAGCAGGTGAAAAGGGAAAAAACCTGACTTGCTCCATGCTGGTAGGTAGGTGGGTAGTTTCAAGTGGTAGCTTTCTCGGCGAAAACTCACTTGAGCACACATAGGGGTCCGTTGTGATGTAAGCACAGTCCCTGTACTAACCGAATCCCACTCAATTAATCGAAGAAGTCAGTCAGCACAGGAACTGTACTGCTTAATGCTGGACATGAAGTAAAATTATGCTGCGAAGAATTTCTCATAATTTACTTACTGAATTGGTCTTTACAAACCTTCAGTCAGGATTACGAACTAGCTCCACCTATGTTGTGTGCATTAATTGTATGCATGATTGGTGGGACCAACAGTTTAAAGTCGACTCCGAACGACAGATTTTTGAGAAGATTTCCATGCCGATTTTATTGTTCGCTCAGATTTTTTTTTCAGAAGAATGTTGCGAGAAAGTTGCTGTGGAAATCTCTCTATTTCATATTTCGTTTTGTTGGCGATGTCAAGGCTGGTGTTTGATCCATGGTCTGATATCTACTAAGCCAACACACTACCTACTAGACTATGGCGACTCATAAGCATACGAGAAATATAGTCAGGAATTTTGTACAATAGTTTTGCTAAATTTTTTTTTTTATTTCAAAGGAAACTGTATAGAAAGATAAAAGAGGGCTTGAACGCAGAAAGTGGGACTGATCACTTACATTAGGCAGCTGCATTGGGCCAAGTGGGATATTAATCCCAGGACAAATATCTTCAACAAAACGAAACATGAAAAACTATTGCTCCGAAGACATCCTCTCAGTAGTCTTTTGACAAAACCTCTGAGAGTAAATAAAATTACCATGAAAAAGTTTCTCAAAAATCTGTTGTTCGGAGTCTACTTTAAACTGTAGGTCACCGACACGCATACATAAAATTAAAACATACAATATGGGTGGTGTGAGAAGCTAAATTGTAGTCCTAACTAAAGAGTTGTAGTGACCATTTATGTATATATATAGGGATGGTCTACAAATCTGATTTTAACTGATAAGTCCGGTAATGAAATGAGTTATAAACAAAATATCTTAAGACCTTATTGTTTTCAGTCATTTCGATTGATTTAATATCAAGCATTAAAAAGAATGCTTATGAAGAATTAGAGCCTTAAAGAAATAATTAAGGAAATAATGGATTAAAGTTTCCAAATTTTTTCATAAAAACTAAACTTACCACACTTCATATCGTGTACATATGATTATTAAAAAGCCATAGAATGCTTACCTGAAAAGAAAACAAAAACAATTTTAATATTTAATATTAATAAAATAAATTTTTAAATAAAAATAAAATTCAAAAAATTTAGAATTTGGTTTTTAATTTAATAAGTTTCCTAAAAAACCATTTATAAACTTAGCATTTATTTGTCTGCCTTACCCCATATGTGAAATAATTTTTCTTTATTTTAAATCACTTCAAATATCTTCATTTACAGATAAAAATCGTTTCTTTCCTTTGCTGCTATATTTATTCCTGTGTAATTTTCATGGTTTCATGATTAACAACTAAAAAACTCTTCGCATACATGCCTGCTTGACATGAATGACTGTATCTTAGCAGCAGACATATAGAAATTCTTCTATGCTGTGACTTTAAACTCCTTGTTGTATTCAAATTCAGACTCTACATAGATTTCCCATTTTTTGCGACAACTTTTGTTTGAAGGAAAACGAAAAAAAAAAATTAAAAGAAGAAGAACAAAAGCTATTGTTACATATGCAAATAGGAAAAGCCACAAAACCGAAAATGAGAATGAAGAATGGAACAAAAAAAGACACAAAAACAGACTCGAAACTCATCTTGAAAGTTTTATTAAAAGGCTGGTTTGCTTCGGTTTGTTTTATAAATGCTTGGAGTGTTCTTTTGTCTAACAATAAAGGACGTGCGGTAAGATGTTTTTAACCCTGTATTCATAAAAAAATACAAAAAACAAAATGATTCGTTTGGTTGCTGCTATTCATTATTAATAATAATGACAACCAAAAAAAGGAAGAAAAAAAAAACAGAAACAAAAACAAAAAAGAGTTATAACCTCTAAAAACCCAAACTTCAAAAGCAAGTTTAAAACACACATACACACACAAAGGTAAACACAATGAAAAGAATTCTAAATGGCTTGACACACAAACACATGAAAACATGCATACACATGCTCATAAAGATAAAACTGTACTATACCGGTTGATATCAAATAAATCTCTACAATACGAAGAGAAACTCTCTTGTACAACTCCCTCTACTTCAGTTAACATATACGCACACATACATATGTATGTATGTATGCTCATCTACAGGGAAATTATGAACATTACAATCGAAAGATAAAAACATGACAAGTTGAACTTTTCTACTGTTGTTGTTGTTGTTGTTGTTGTTGATATTATTATTCTTAAGTTTGAACTTTTTACCTTTGTATTACTGTATTACCGTTATGTATATATTTACAGCTTAACTTGAGTAAACTTTTGAGAGTATGAGTAGCATAACATTAAAGAGAGATATTAAAAACAAACGGTTATAAAGATATAATCGAGAAAAAACACAGAAAATAATAATAATAATAAAGAAACCATAGCATACACTTAGGCGTATAACGTACATATGTGTGTGTGGTTTTATTGTAATTGTTCTGGGGTGTACGGGGTAGAGCATTGTGGCAAATCCATTCAAATGGAAAATTTTAATAATCTTTTATTACAGAAATAATACAACTTCTGTAAGTTTATTTCTTTGTTTGTGTTATTTGTCTCATAATAATTGTTTAATGCGGGCTATAAAAGCCATAAGTAGTGAAGAGATTAGTTTTTAATTAAAAAATGTAAATGAATGATTTCAAATTAATATGTAAACTTAAACAAAACATAATGGCTGAAACAAAAGTATCGGTGTTACTGACAAACTGATTAACATATTCACTCTCCAAGTTAGGGGATAGAATGAAGGAGCTTTCTCTTGAAAATTCACAAAGCAAAGGAAGGCGTAGTCCATCACTATACGCTTTTTACTTTACTGCCACTTTCTGCCGATCCATCCGTATATGGAACGCTCTTTCTGCAAAAGTTTTTCATGTCACCTACTACATAACATACACACATATATATGTACATACCTAATTGGTCATTACAAACCTTCAGACAGGATTACGACATATATTCGCATACAAATTGTGTTGTGTGTATTAATTTTATACATGAGTAGAGGGAACTGCAGTTTAAAGTTACCTGCGAAAGACAGATTTTTGAGAAACTTTTTCATTGCAATTTTATTTACTCTCAGAGATTTTGTCAGAAGACTTCAAAAGAGGAAGTCGTCGGAGAAATAGTTTTTCATGTTTCGTTCTGTTTGGCCTTTTATCATGCCTACCTACAGTTTAAAATCGATTCCCAACGATTGATTGTTGACTAACTTTTCATGGCAATATTATACATTTACAAAGCTTTTGTCAGAAATCTGATGAGGGGAAGTCACTGAATAAATATTTTTTCATATTTCGTTTCGTTGGAGATGTCTGACATGGGGCTTGTACCATGGCCTCTCGTATAATATGTAAGCCAACACACTAACTGTCAATATTATGTTCCTTTTCCCCACTGCCACGACCTGTTTTCTAGCCACCACTTATTGCATTGCATGTGTAAGGGCCATTGAACATAACATCCAATGGCAACCCTATCATTCTAGAAAATGTTTCCGTAGCCTAATTATCTGCTTTTCAAGATAAACTCGATTATTGAGACTAAAAGAAAGCAATGTGTTCATTAAATTAACAGAAAAGGAATAAAAAATAGTCAAGGAACATGAGGATATGTATGATATTGCTACTAGAATGTATAGAATAGTAAAAGGCCAAATAAAGTTCACATGGTAGAGTGTACTATATTACGTATCTGCATTATTTTATGATACTTTCGGAATGAATTCAAAAAAATATATGAAATACATACATGATACAATTTTCTAATGAATTGAATTTCGATGTTCGTTGCAATGTTTTCCGATAGAAGTTTTAACACACAATATTAGTGGTGTGAGAAGTTAGGTCATAGTCTAAACTAAACTAAAGGATTGTAATGACCAATTAAGTGAGTAGTAACTAAATACGTGCCAGATTGAATATTGATTTTCGAGTACATATTGAAATTTTCTTGTATTGTCTGGCGCGATTCATGTTTTCGCATTGCTTTCTTTATTCTCATATTTTATACGTGCATACTCAGGCAAATGATTAGTAGTAATAGGGGTAATTATTTTCTTCAATTGCAGTTAAGGGTATAAGCCTAAAAGTACGCCTATATTTTTGTCTGGAAACTGCACTACAAAGTTTCCTTATTAAAATATCATTTCCATAATTCATCCACCATTCTATTAAGTTACTTGGAATTAAGACCATTAACTAAAAAAAAAAACAAATCAAATGGAACAGCTTAATATAGTGCTTAAAAGAGAAAATAAACATGCCATTAAAATTGCCTAAAAATATGCTATAAATAATTATACAACATAATAACACAAATACTCTTACTGCCTCTCGCTCTCCCTCTCTCTCTCTCTCGTTGTTTCCCTCTCTCTCCCTCTGTCAATTATCTAAATATGTAACATGTTAAGGCAATGGTATCTGTTTATTTGCGTGAATTTACAAAGGCGGGTGGGGGGTATTAACATTCTAATTTTAATATGCCAAACAGAAACACAAAGAAAAACTCATAAATTTTATTAAAAAATATGACGGTTTTCTTTACATTTTACTGGTGTTTTATATCCTCAAGGAACAATAAAATATAATTTTTTTTCTCTGTTTTTATTTGAGAAAGAGAAATGAATACGAAATTTACGGGTCTATTTTGAGAAACAAAAAAGGGGCTGCCAAATGTAACGAAAGAAAAGCCGAAAATCTGTTATTAAAATAAAAAAGGAGAGAATAATAATAAATAATTACCGTGAATATAAAAATAAAAATAATTTTGTTTGTAACATTTTTTTTATTTTTTTTTTTTTTTTTTTGTTTTGCTTTTAACAACATAAACAATATTTTCCACAAGGTTATCAGGGACTCAAGAGATACAATTTTGAACATTTTTTTAATAAATTTGAAAAAATGTTTTTAATTGCAGCAAATATCTCAAATTTTTTTTTTTATATGCCACGACTTTAAGATAATTTTTTTATCTTTTTTTATGGCTTTTTTTGGCCTTTCATGGCTGTTTTAGAATTTGAAAAAACAAAAAAAAACAGAGATCAACAAATCCTTTGGCTATAAAAATTATTTAAATTTTATTTTTTGGTTATAAATTTATGGCTTGTGGTGTAGGAGGATTAAAATATTAAGCCGTCGGCATAAAGAAGTCACAGATTTTATAGCCTGTGGTAAAAATTAAGAAAAAAA
This sequence comes from Sarcophaga caerulescens, assembly GCA_927399465.1. Taxonomy (NCBI): domain Eukaryota; kingdom Metazoa; phylum Arthropoda; class Insecta; order Diptera; family Sarcophagidae; genus Sarcophaga; species Sarcophaga caerulescens. Next base: position 18,982,208 of record OV656872.1, on the reverse strand, counting down.
AACAATGGATTAAAAAAAAAACACCAAGACAAAAGGATTGACAACATAAACGAGTTCAAATACAATAAATGAAGGCTAAACCATAGATTAAGAAATCTATTTGATCCATTCTCTTCGAAACTCTTTTATAATTCATTTAAATTTATTATTTCATGATAAGGCGTTTTTATGAGTTTTTTAAAAGGCGATTGGCTTACCATGAGATAAGCTAAAAATACAAGAATTTGAAATAAAAAAGTGACATAAAATCCTTTGAAAAACCTCTTGTGATAGCCGTAGTCTAGTGGTCTAGCCATGGTTCAAACTCCAGGTCAGCCATCTTCAACAAAACGAAATATGAAAAGCTTTTCAGAAATCTGTCGTTTGGAGTCGACTTTAAACTGTAAGTACCGCCACTCATGTATAAGTGGTATGAGAAGCTAGGTCGTAATCCTGACTGAAGGGTTGTAATGACCAATTATGTATGACCTACGTCTCCATCGTAAAACTTCGATTGAATTTTTTTCTACGAATTACTACTCCATCGACCAATTTCTAAAGCTGCTGCTTCATAGAACATCAACAACCAATTAATGTATTTCCTTATTAAACTTTACTAAAATAATATTATAGAGGAGTATCTCCTGTAGCCAAAAAATAATATTTTTTTTTTGGTTTTTTTGAAGTTAACAATAATGTTTCTTTACATCTTTTGAAAACGAACCAGAAATAATTTCATAACTAGGCCTAGTGGCCTTTTAAAACTGAACACAAGTACTCCCTAATTGAACATAACAGTCTCAAATAAACACTTTGCTATTTAAACACTTACAATCTGTTCCTGTTTCTCTCTTTCTCTTCGCTTTTCTCTCTCAAATATAAAATAAACTTATACACTAACAAAGTAAAGAAAAAATAAGCCTAAAAGTAGGCTTTTACAAGATAATTTCATTTAACAAACATTTTCATAATTTCATAACAAAAACACAGGGGCTGAGGCTATCAAAAATTATCACAAAGCATACAACAAAGAGGGTGAGTAAACTCAAAAGGAAATGAAATCCATTACTTAAAAGCAAAAATAGATGAAAATCATAAAATTTTCTTTGCTTAACCCTACTGTCAGACTGAATTTCAAGTTAAGTACTTCAGCTTAAAAGCTAATTTGATTAAAATTATCTGCGAATGATAGTCGCCGTAATCTAGCAGGTAATCTGTTGGCTTATTACACAGTTCAAAACCCAGGTCAGATATAATTAACAAAACAAAATATGAAAAAATATTTCTTCGGCGACTGCCTCTCAGCAGATTTCTTGCAATAACTCTGAGAGTAAAATAAAATTGCCATGAAAAGTTTCGACTTTAAACTGTAGCAACTTACTGACAACATCAATTCAAATGATTTTATCTCGAAGTTGTCATTCCTCTTGGCTGCAATGCTTAGCTTATGTCATATGTCACTCTGTTATCTAAGTCCATCGACCGTTTTAATATAAATTTTTTGAATAACACTGCGTTATCACATTTCCCAATTTAGAGCTCAAAAGCATTTATGCTACACGGTTTTTATTAAAACTGACTGGTAACTCTCCCCTTGTTCTCTTTATACTTTATTTATTTTCGGTCTGGCAACTTCTAGAAGTTACTTTTGATTTGTTATTGTTACAGCTTACACTGCTATACCTTGTGGTCTTTCCATGTAGTTTTGTTATTGTATTTTGGCAACAAGAACTGTTAAATTAAAGTCACAGCTCTAGTATCTCGAAAAGCGATGATGCCGCCGCCGTCTGTAGCCACATGGCCATAACATCATAACAGGGTTAAGCATTTCACGTAATCATATCAAAAGCAAACATATTTCTGGCCAAAAATATCCAAATTATTACAAAAAATAAGTACGAATGAACTATTTGCTCTTCACTCGGAGAGTGTTTGCAAAGAAACAAAGAAAAATCATAAGCAATCTCATTGCTATCTCTCACACAGCCTCTATTGCTTTTACTTTACAAAGGAAATATGCGAGTTTATTAAGAGAAGAGAAGAGCATTCTCGTATAATGAAACAATAATTGAAGCATACCGCGCCTACTCATACTTTATAGGCTATAAACTGGCAAAAGGAAGAAAAAAAACTACAAAGAAAAGTAACTTAATATGCTTAAAGTCCTTAATGCATAACTAACTATAATAGAATAACAAAACAAAATTCAATAAATCCACTGAAAGAATATCCGTTTATTCTTATCGAATAACAAGAAAAATGAATTAAATTTAAGGCCTTTATATACAATCAAAGCTTTGTTTGACCTTTAACTTTAAGAGGAATGCTGTTGTTGGGTGGGTATATACGGTAGGAAACTCATGAATATTTAACAGAAGAAAAAATGTTTGTAATTGACGATATTTTTATTTGATTTCCAAGTAAAAATAGAAAAAACTTACAACCCTCAGGAACTTTTCCAAGGTAGTAGGGAACTAACACTTAACGAAAGTAACTACGGATGGAAGAACACATGCCTAACGGATGAGAACGTTAAAGAATTCAAGACAATATTGATTGAAACTTATTAGGCACTGCATTAGAAAAACTGCTGATGATTTACTTAAGCTCACTAGGCTGGTGCTTTGAGAAATTTTCGTATACCTACAGCTTGACTTGGAGTCCGTTATGAAACTAGTAAATTTTGGACAAGTAACATCCAACATCCCTGTTGCTGAATGATACTGTCCAGTTCATGTCAAACGAATCGTAGCTATGAACTGCACCGTCCATACGTGGTTACAACCTCGAAAACAAACTAAAAACTGTTTAATGGAAATGTTTACATTTGAAGAAAGCTTGTACAATTTGATGAGCCGTCTGGTATATTGTTTTCTCAAGTATGTAGTAAAAGCAGTTGAAAAAACATGATTACTGTAGGTCAGAAAAGGGCATGCAGGCTTTCCTGGTAAAATAAAAAAAGCTACGCAGGCAATTTAGTGCAGAAAAATATTTTGGAACTCTTTCAAAAGAATCCTGAGAGGTGCTAAAAGAGATTCATGGAGAAATTTCTATTTGCCAAGTGTATTGCAAAGGACAGATGGCTTATGAACCAGCTCGAAGAGCTGCTTGCTTACTTGGGAAAGAACACGGAGATACGAATAAACGATCTGGAAAGGGGACCATCTAAAGACTTCACTTCACTTGAAATGACTGTGACGGCAAATAAATTGTCGATAGCTGGACTTAAACCGCTTAAGTATCTAGAACTAAACGGAATATATTCAGCCCTTTGACACCATCTAGGACTAGAGTACTTCAAACTCCCAAAGATATATTAATAATCATGTACTATAATATCGCAATGGTTCATGGTGGTTTTCAGAATTATAAGTCCCTTGATATTAATCTTTGTAAGACCGTTAATGCTAATCTGCTTTCAAGGGGCTACATTGCATATACATACATATAAAGGGAAGGTATTTGAAACCGCCTCGCATAGTCTATCATGGAATATATCAAGACTAAAATCCTATGTTCGCCAAGAGCTTAGCTTGCGACAGTTCTCGGTGTATCCGATCAAATTTTCCTAATTTTTTTTTTAAATTTTATTTTTTTAAATGTCATTATGGCAAAATGTTGTATCTCTAAGGATTAGGGTTACTAGTTATTTTCGTTATTTTCGTATGGTTAAATATATAAATCTAATGAAAACAGATTTTAAAAGCTTAATTGATACGTTTGAACTGTAATGAAATAACCTTTCAGTAAAGCTCGATATTGCTTCCCAAAGAATATTTTTAACAGAAGGTAGTTTAGGTAGTTTGTAGTCGACGTTGTCTAGTAGTTAGTGTTTTGGCTTAGTTAGACCTTAGTTCAGACATTTTTAACAAAAAGCCTCATTCATCTGGCAAAAACTCTAAAAGTAAATAAAATTGCCATGAAAAAGTTTCTCAAGGATTTGTCGTTCGAAGTCGACTTTAAACTGTGCCACTCATGTATAAAATTAACACACACAGCATAAGTGGTGTGAGAAGCTAGGTTTTAATCCTAACTGAATTGATGTAAAGCAAATTTTATTTGTATGTATGTTGTTTAGGATATTGGTATTAAAATATGCCGGACTTAGATCCAAGAGAGTAATTTTATTTACTCTCAGAGTGTTTTTCCAGAAATTTGCTGAGAGACAGTTGCCTAAGAAATATTTTTTTCAATTTCGTTGTATCAGAGAAATCTGACCTGTGGTTTGAAGCGTGAACTCACGCCTACTAGATTACGGCGACTAGGCAACCTATTGTTTGTGATATTTGTGATGATAGTTTTACAGATGATTGGCCTTACCAATGCAGTGAATTGATCTTCCATCGTCAACATTGTAAAACTAGAAAAAAGCTATGAATTGTTATGGAAAACAAGAACTTAGACATCAAAAATATAGGACGATATTCTACTACAAGCTTGTGGTCACACCAATATGTTAAAGTGTAGAAAATAAAGCTTTAAAAGTATAAACAAACTACAGCATTTTAAGATCACAACACATTAAGCGCCCACTTCTATATGAAGTCTTAGAATTAGTAGTATTGTAAGGCGAAGTAAGACGGACAGAAAATAAATATCAATTCGTCAATTTTTGTATGACTGAAAACCATTACATGACCCTATAAACCCAACATGAAATAGAGATTATAAAACTTGTTACACAAACAAATCATAATTACAACTTTTATTATAGCCAAGCACGAGAGGATCCCTGAACTATTAATATCAATCTAGTCGGTTTTTTAGCCTTTTCCAGTCCACACTTTTATATCATACTATTGCTTCAAGTTATGTTATTACATCACTAGAATGATTTTCTTTTCATCGAATTTAGAAAATATTTACTGACCGCCTTCCACATTAACCCAGTATGGTTACGTGAATCTAAAAACAAAAATAATTTCCCTGTGTGTGTGTGTAATCGTAATCGATTTTTTTGGAAAACATTACACCGTGAAGGTCATAAATTTGGAAATTTATGTTGAGAAATTAATTTTAACAACTTTTACTACAACAATTAACTACGGTATCAATTTGTTTACTATACATAGACGAAAATACGTCTGTTGCATTACGATAGGGTCTTTTGGGTTTGAGTTTTTTGTGAATGGACTTCAGCAGCCAGGAGTACGACCTAGTTTCTCACACCAATTGTGTTGTGTGTGATAATTTTATACACGAGTGGTGGGGGAGCTACAGTTTAAAGTCGACTCCGAACGACAAATATTTAAGAAACTTTTCATGGCAATTTTATTTTTCTCTCAGAGTTTTTGCCAGAAATCTGCTGATATCAGGTAATTAGTGAACTTCATTTCAGGAGATTTTACTATTTCAACAAGATTTTCATCCTGCATCTTTTGTATTGGAGATCATTTGAGGAGCAGTGGTATCGATGGATGAATGTGGCTTATTGGCTATCAATTTCTATACGGCTTGCACAGATAATTGTACAAAAGCTACCATGTAGCTTATTATTCTTGAGCTAGTAGGACATAAAATATCTTTTCGTTCAAATCCTTTGCTAATAGGCAACCTAAATACATACAAACTCGTACATACGTAATGGGTCATTACAATCTTTCAGTCAATATTAAAACCCAGCTTCTCACAGTGTAATAATTTTATACATGAGTGGCGGGGGTCCTACAGTTTAAAGTCGACTCCGAACAACAACTTTTTAAGAAACTTTTTCATGGTAATTTTATTTACTCTCAGAGTGTTTTTCCAGAAATTTGCTGAGAGACAGTTGCCGAAGAAATATTTTTTTTCAATTTCGTTATATCAGAGAAATCTGACCTGTGGTTTGAACCGTGAACTCACGCCTACTAGATTACGGCGACTAGGTAACCTATTGTGTGTGATATTTGTGATGATAGTTTTACAGATGTTTGGCCTTACCAATGCAGTGAAATGATCTTACATCGTCAACCTTGTGAAACTAGAAAAAAAGCTATGAATTGTTATGGAAAACTGGAACATTTGCCAGACATCCGTTTCATTTTAGTAACCAGGGGCTCTGTAATCTAGTAAATAGTATTCACACCCTAGCTCAGACATTTCGAACAAAACGAAATATGAAAAAAATACTCTTCGGCGATTCCTCTCAGCGGATTTCGGGCAAAAACTCTGAAAACAAAATAAAATTGCATTGAAAAGTTTTCAAATCTGTCGAGAGCAGATTGTAGATGCCCCCACTCATAGATAAAATTATCGCACAACAGTGATGGTGTATGACTCTAGGTTGTAAACTCGGCTAAAGGGTTGTAATGATCAATTCAATAAAAAAATTAAGTGATTTGAGGCCTTTTAGTTTTGAAATGGGAATTTAATTTTTATTACAAAAAGGTTCCTGAACTAGAAACACCCTGTGTAAGTCAATATCAATTATTTGTTTCTTTTCCAATTTTTTTCTTCTCTTTTTTTTTTTGTTGGTAATAATAATGAAAAAAATAAGCTTGAAAACAAACACACACATAAATATTGTTAATGGCCAACGAATACTACTGCTTTCTCCTGATCTCTACGCCTTTTAGTAAAAAAGTGTGCGTGTGAGTGAATGTATATATGTATGTGTACGAGGGTATACAAATACATTTTTATTATCTTTTACAATGTTTACCTTAATTTCCTGTTTTGGTTATTTGCTTAAGCAATTTGTCAACTGTCAACGGAGCATGACAAAAACAGTCCGTACGTATGTACGTATATAAGTGGGGACAGCAGGAGCATTTATTTTAATATGTTCGCATTATTATTTTTGTTGTTTATTTTTATTTTATTTTTGTTTTGTTTTTTTGTTGTTATTTGTTTAAAACCTGCCCCCAAATGTTATTTATATGTTTGCAAAAATATATTTTATTTCTACGCTTTTACTGCCACTCATGCGGCGCAATGTGTCTGTTGATTTCAATATTATTTCTGTTTGTTTTATTTTATTTCAGTTTGTAATGACAAGTTTAAGCTTTAATGTATTTATTATTACCGGTTCGGTTTGGTTTGTAGCAAATGTTGCTGTTGCCATTGTTGTTGATTGGCGGTATAACCTGCTGTTTCATTTTTCATTTCTGACCAATTTTTCTGCAGCCAATCAAGCCAAACACAATACAACCTAGATACACTGGCTTTAATAAAACCATAATTTAGATGAGAATTGTAAAAAATAAAACGAATGAAAATGAAAAAAACGAGCGACAGGAAAAAAATTGTCATCAAAATGATTATCAAAAGGCATTCCAAATGTCAGCGGTTATTAATGAGTTGAACTAATGACAGCTGTTGTACACAATAACACACACAACCATAGAATACTTATATCAAGACAGAGAGAGAGACACGCAACTACTGTGCACACATACAAAGTGGCAGAGAGCACATCATTATAGACCAACAAGAGATAAACCATTATTAACTGTTTAAATCTATTGTTGGCTTAAATTTAAGCCACATAATCAAATATCTTTATATATACAGTAGAGAGCAAAAAAATAAAACGTTGCATACATAAAAGGTGGGCCACTTAAAAGTTTATATTTCAAAAAAGTTTTGAATTTTTTCAAAATTAATTTTTTTTTTTGGGAAGTACAATTGTTCCGGTTAGAAATGGAAGATTATTTCATTCATATGGCTGCGCGGCTGGCCTTACAGTACCTTATTCGATCAGACCAATTTTTATGCACTTTTTCAAGTGTATGGGGTCGTATCTCAGCAATGGCATCACGAATGTTGGCCTTCAAATGCTCAATTGTTTCAGGTTTTTCGGCATAACACTTTTCTTTAACAGCGCCCCAAAGAAAATAGCCCACCGGTGTCAAATTCCAGCTTATTGGCGGCCAATTGACATCACCATTTGGGAAAATTAAACGACCATCAAACGTTTGACGCAATAAATCGATTGTGGCATGAAATGTGTGGCAAGTTGCAACATCCTGTTGAAACCAAACATCGTTTACATCAATACCATGAAGAGCGGGTAGAAAAAAATCGGTTATCATGGTGCGATAGGTGTCGCCATTAAACGTAATGGTTGCACCGTCCTCATTTTCAAACAAATAATGGCCAATGATGCCTCCTCGCAGCAAACGTTCACTTGGAATGGATGCATTGGCTTCTGTAAAACCACCTGTGATTTTCTGAGCCCCAAATACGGCAATTTTGCTTATTAACGTACCCATTAAGATGAAAATTGGCTTCATCCGAAAAGATGCCTTTTTTGGAAAATCGACATCATTGTACAGTTTCTCGTTGGCTCATCTGGCGAAACAAAAACGAAGCGGATAGTCATGCGGCTTAAACCCTTGAACGAATTGAACTTTTTGAAGGCGTCATACTGAGATCTTTTCGCAAAATTTGACGTAAATTATTGAGAACGATGACGAGTTGATGGCTTCTCCACGTGCACTTTCAACCACAGCTTCGATATTTTCGCTTACGTCTTGGCTCATCAATAATAAAACCAGTTTCGCCAACCTTAGCAATAAGCTTGCGTGCACCGGGCACTGATGATTCGTCTCTATGACCAAATTTCGTACTGACATTTTCCTGCAATTTCCGATCAATTGTCTTTGTTTTGGAAATAAATTTCAAAAAAATCCCAATGTGGATTTACTTAATATACTGAATTTTGTGACAGAATAGAATGACATAAGTATTGACAGCTTCAAAATAATCAATGCTTCAATTTAAACCGATAGATGGCCCACCCGATGTTATATTTCAATGCATGCATTGAACAGAATAAATATTCAAAATTAAAATGTTATACTCCAGCTTATAAATTCAAATAGAAATTCCTAAGCTATCGTATCGATTTCGTTTGCCACTGTAGTTTGAATGTTTTTAGAGAGAGATAAATGATTTGTGTGTGTCTGTGTGGTAAGTTTACATAATAATTGTGTAGGTGTTTGCATAAATATTTATTTATAAAGTTTTATGCGTTGACAGTTTAATGACAGTTACTTGACAGTTAGTTTGTCAATTGTCACTCAAAACTTTATTGATATTGTTCTGGTTGTTAAATTTTTTTTTTTTTTTGTATTTAGTTTGGCAGTTACAGGAATACTGGTTTTGTGTTTCATTTACTTCAAACGGTTGTTTGTTTTATTAAAGAACTGTTTGACAAGACATGAAAAACTATTTGTTTCAATACTGTTTTAAAGAAAGTATTGAAGTAAACTAAAAAATGGTGAAGTTGTCGCAGTCTAGTAGGTAGTGTGTTCGCTTATTAGAGGCTTGGGGTTCAAACCCAAGGTCAGGTATTACCAACAAAACTAAAAATGAAAAAATATTTCTTCGGCGACTTGCTCTTAGCAGATTTTTGGCCAATATTCTGAGAGTAACTAAAATTGCTATGAAAAGTTCTCAAACATTTGTCTTCTGGAGCCGACTTTAAACTGTAGGTCCCGCCACTCATGTATAAAATTAACACACACAACATTAGTGGTGTGAGAAACTAGGTCGTAATCCTGACTAAAGTATTGTAAAGACCAATTATGTATGTGTGCACAACATCGTCTTAAAAATTCTTCTTTCTTATAAATATTTTGTCAACCATCATTACCTTCATTATCTTACAAACCATTTCGAAAATCTTATTAAATAAAAATAAAAATCTTTATTTTTGTTTTTTGTTTCTTTTGTTTTTAATCCAATTTTATTAAAAATAATATTTTGCTTTACAGGACGTATGATGAATTTTAATTTGGTGAAGATTTTTTTTCCATAGAAAGCTTAACAACATTATCGTTAAAGAGTTTCTTACCAAATTTACTTACTTACTCACTTACTAACACAATATTAAACGCTTTACTACATACATACTACTGATGGATGAATTTATAGTTTGAAAAGACTCCATAAAAAAAAATTGTTTCAATTGGTATTACAGGCACGTTTCACTCGTTAAGGCAAAAATACTACCAGATTTTAATGTAGTTTTTTGAATGAACAAAAACAACAAGAAAATTGTTTGAAATTTGAAGAATAAAAAATAAAATAAATTTCATAGCAAATGTTTGACAAGAAAATAGTAATGCAAACATTGTTTAAAATTATATCCGGTTGATAACAAAAACAACAACAAGAAAAAAACGTTTAAATTGAGTTCAGAAATCTTAAAAGTTGAAGGATTTTAAGAAACTTAAAATGTTTGTTCATTCAATAATTATTTTTAAAACCCTTGCATTTGGCATTTGGCCATGCTTCCAACGATATGTATTATACAGAGATCTCCGGGAATAGATCGAAAGAGGAGTTGGGTTTTTGTTTATGAGATGCCTGACTAGTTCAGTAAAAATATGCTGAGATAGTGCTCCCAATTCAGACATAACGTATTCGAGTGCCTTGTGGATGATTGTTTTGTTCTTTTTCGTTGCTTTAAGGCACTCCCAAGTCGCCGTAGTCTAGTATGTAGTGTGTTGGCTTATTAGACGTAGCTTTAGTCAAGTTTACGATCTAATTTCTCACACCACCTATGTTGTGTGTGTTAATTTTATACATGAAGGGCGGGGGACCTACAGTTTAAAGTGGACTCCAAATAACAGAGTTTTCAGTTTTCAAAAACTTTACATAGCAATTCTTTATTTACGCTGAAAGTTTTTGACAGAAATCTGCTGAGAGGCAGTCGCTGAAGAAATATTTTTCTGTTGTTCATTTTGTTGGAGATGTCTAAACTGGTGTTTCAACTGTGATCTCAGGTCTAATAAGTCAACACACTACCTGGTAGACTACTGAGACTACAAGCTGAATACACGGTACTCAATATATTGTTTATCTGTCTAGGCTTTCTAATTAAACAACACAGTTTTTATTAAGTAAGTACATATGTAGGTTGGGTGTGGTAGCTTTGATATTACAGTTTACATGAGCCCGGCGCATTGTAATTCGCAAAATCCTTTACGGACCGTATACCATCAAATTTATCGATAAAGTTGATCAGCGCTGGAGCTGCACATCACAGTTTTCATTGAAAAATGTATTTTGAAATTTGAGACAAAGGCTGGACTCAATGTTGTTTTGTTTGAAATACATAAATCTCATGTTTCGTATTGTATTGTAGGTTTCACGGGCATATATTATTTAGAATATCACATTGCATCACCATTGTTTCAAGCTAAATAAACTTCATTTATTCTACGGAATACTTATATATACACATTTAACCCATTACAACCCTTCAGTAGGGCTTACAACCTAGCTTTTCGCATCACTTATGTTGTGTGCGTTAATTTAATACATGAGTGCTTCTACGCAATACATAGACAAAATTGTTAAAAACTTCATCTGAAGCCTTCTACATGATTAATCCATAGCTTAACTGTTAATACATACATACATACATAATTGTTCATTACAACCCTTCATTCAGGATTACGACCTAGCTTCTCATACCACTTATGTTGTGTGCGTTAATTTTGTACATCAGTGGCGGGACCTACAGTTTAAAGTCGACTTCTAACGATAGATTTTTGAGAAGCTTTTCATGGCAATTTCATTTACTCTCAGAGCTTTTGCCAGAAATCTGCTGAGAGGAAGTCGCCGAAGAAATATTTTCATATTTTCGTTTTGATGCCTGACCTAGGATACAAACCCGGGCCTTCAGTCTAATAAGCAAACACACTACCTACTAAACTATGGCGACTCCTGTTAATACCGACGAGAAATATCTGCGACTCTACGTTCCAGCCAGGAATTTGAATGATAAAAAAAAATTCCATAGCGTTCTTGGTGGGAATACGACTATACTACTTACTTATTATCATGACAACTCTTTAGTCAGCACTCGAACCTAGCTAATCACACCACCCATGTTGTGTGTGTTAATTTTATGCATGAGTGGCGATACCTACGGTTTAATGCCGTTCTGAACGACAGATTTTTAGGAAACTTTTCATGGCAATTTTATTAACTCTCAGAGTTTTTGCCAGACGACTGCTGGGAAAGTGAGACGCCGACAACCTAGCTTCTAACACCACCCATGTTGTGTGAGTTAATTTCATTCATAAGTGGCGGGGCCTACAGTTTAAAGCCGTTTTCAAATGTAGATTTTTGAGAAACTTTTTCATGGCAATTTCATTTAATCTCAGAGTATTTGCCAGACGACTGCTGAGAGAGGAAGTGTTCGAGATGTTTGGGATGGGGTTTGAACCACGCCCTCAAGTCTAATAAACCAACGCGCTACTTATTAGACTACGGCGCTTTCAAGGAATAATGTCAACGTTAAATTTTAATTAACTTTATCAGTAAAGTTTAGAGGATTGGTAGAAACATGTTTAAGGATTCCATTTAATCAAACCAAATTTATGTTCAAATACATCTGCATTAACCAAAACCGTAAGATTATTTGCGTAAATATTTTAACAAAAAGCTCAAAACAATTTCGATTTATTTTAATTAAAATATTAAAGTATGGCAGTGTCTGTCTGTGCTTATTTGTTTGTTTGTTTGCTTATAAAATAAATTTTTTCTTTTATTCTTTCGTATCCTGAGCTTATAATAAATTTTATTTCATGGCACTTAACTGCTGTATTTATTATTGTCATGTATTTAAAAAAAAAAAAAGATTAAATCTGTTTAAGAAAAACAGAAAAAAGAAGATCAACATAAACTTGCCTACAATTTTATAAATCAATTAATGAATGAATGACCGAATGAATGACTGAATGAATGTTTGAATGAATGACCGTATCAATTTGTAAAAAAATAAAATTTATGTACTCGTAAATCATGGCTATATATACACTGTGTTGTACAATTATTTAATATTTTATAAAATTAAATATTTTAATCCCTGCCAAATCCGTTCATATCTACATACATATACATATATTGTAAATGAAATCCAACATCAACAACAACAAAGATTATATTTTTATTTTAATATTGAATATTGAATGGTAATATTTTCTCTCACCCTCTCTTGCTTTTGTTTTTTAGCGATTATTATTAATTGTGATGTTGTTGTTGTTGGACGCGAGTATTAATTGTATTTCCTTCATTCATTTTTATTTAATTGTTTATTTTAGGGCAACTGTATGAGTGTATGTTGTGGTAAAGGCAAATCAAACAGTTCCAGAGCATTACTTTCAGGGGAATTAAATCTTTGAATACATTTGGATTACTTGCCGAACAATATGCGACACTTGTCGCAATGCGGCTAAATGCCCTCACATGGCCATTCTCTTTTCTTTCGGAGCGAAGATTTCTAGGCTCGGAGATTATTGATATTTCGCCAGTCCCTAGTATTGATAAGAGATTTCACACTAGAATTCCAAACAAGGAAGACTGATTACATAACATGATCTGCTCCTATTTGTGGAATCCTGTGAAAGTCTGCATGGGCGCTACTAAGACCGAGATAAGCTACAGAATTTTCTCGAAAGGACTAAATCTTAAATTATTTCTCTGTCACCTTATTTACTGTACAACCTTCCTGGCCGAGCTAATGGCCAAAAATTATGCTTTGAAACTGATTCTGAGTAAGGTTTTTCTCATTATTAGTTTTTCTATCCTCTCTGACAGTCTGGCAGAAATTGTTAATTTTTCGAATGGAAACGTCATTTCTAAACTGATTGATAAACGAAGCAAAATGAAGTCGCCGTAGTCTAGTGTGTTGGCTTATTAGACGTAAGGCCACCGTTCAAACCCCAGATCAGACATCAAAACGAAAATATGAAAATATTTCTTCGGCTACTGCCTCTCAGCAATAAAATTGCCATGAAAAGATTCTCAAAAATCTGTCGTTCGGGGTCGACTTTAAACTGGAGGTTCGGGCACTCATATATAAAATTAACGCACGCAAGATAAGTGGTCTGAGCAGCTAGATCGTAATCCTGAATTAATGGTTGTAATGACCAATTATGTTATGTATGTATGTAAACGAAGCAACACCCTATATTAGAGATGAGCGATCCAGTGATTTTTGAAGAACGTTGTTCTCAGTGAACGTGATTTGTTAATCACTGTTCTTTAAAACAGTGATTGTGATCACAGTATTCCAATAATACAATAATGACAATAACGTACTTTATTAAGTCATAAGAAAGAGACAACTAGATACATACTACGAAAAGACTACTAAACAAAATCAAAGTGGTGTCATCAATGTTATTATTTTTAATGTAATTTTTTTTTATATGAAGTTTGACAATTAAATTTCACAGAAAGTTCATGTATAAAAGACAAAAGTAAATAATCAGCATCATCTACGAGTAATTCTGCCTCGCTCAAAATAAAATGAAATAAATTTGAGTATGTAACAATTTTGAAAGAACGACATTATCAGTAACTGTTATTTGGCAATTTCAATCACTGTAGTTACCAGTGAATTATCAATCACCGTGATTAAATCACAGTTTTGAAAATATCGCTCATCTCTACCCTATATCAACTCTGATGGCAGTTTGTGTCAGCCTAGTATGGGTTCCTTTACATAGGAACATATTGGGTAATTGTGTTGGTGATGAATTTGTTGAAGTAGACACAATTTTATTAGGCCATGCATTAGGCAAAAGCTATTTATTTGCCACTAACAAATTATGGGCTGAGAAAGCACTGGAAATGCTCCCTATACAAGACTTCTAAATCGTGATATTGCCTTACCCAGGAAACTTATCTTATCTTATAGTCTTGTGGTCTTGCAAAGGTTTATTGTGAAACCCACTAACATGTATCGTCGACATACAATCTCAAAATCCTATTCACATTTTAATTTAGTTATAAGAAATATGTCATATGTAAACCCTCGGCTGTCTATGTCTGCATCAAGCAATTTCATTAAGACTTTCTTGATAACCAAACTCCACATTAGTGGTCGAAAATCACCGGTTGTATCGACTGTTTTCATTTCGTTTCCTGTGTTAGCTTGCGCAGATTATCATCCAAATAGAAATTATAGATCCCACACATCTTCTATATCTATGAACCCAGTTTGTCATCTCATTCAGATCCAATGACTCCTGAATGCTTGCACAACTAAATCCGCAAGAGAAATTTCGGTAAAACTGTGGCTGATATCAATAATCAAACGAAGCTATTGCTACTATACAACGGCTTAATCACTTCATTCATCAAACTATCAGGCTGGTTTTCATCTCGATTTTAAATAAGTCATCTTTCACAATGCAAAGCACTGATACTGATTGCCTAGATCGGTTAATCAGATTTTACCAGTAAGTCCTGCAGCATTGTTTTCTGTAGTAAAACAACGGGCCGCTATATGTGCTCAAGATAGCAGTACCACTCCCTCCTATCCTATTCTGAACCTTCGAAAGAATTTATTTTGTGTAGCATTCGAAGTCACAAGTCGACTAGGCTCATCAATACTGTGTTTTATACAATCCCCTCTTTGATAAATAAATATAAGCCTTGTGTGTGTGTATATTGTACTCTCTCTCTCTGTCTCTTTTTGTGGATTTGTCTGCCTTTGTAAATGAAGAGATTTTTTTTTCATTTTTGTTGGTTACATTAAACGTTATTAATTATGATTAAATTTCAGAAAAGTTAATTAAAATTCCCCCTTTTTTATTATAAAAATTATGAACTCTCGTTGCTTTCATTAATTATGATTTCAGATTTTAAATGAACCTGTAGAAAATCAATATTTAAAGGTCATACATACACACAAATATCAGAGAGAAAGAGAGAGAGAAATACAGAGAGTTGTATTGCTGCTAATAAGATTTGAAATTATTTTCAGTATAACGAACATATGGTGTGAAGAACGCTGTTCATATCTCAACAATACAGGCTTCACCCCAAATTGTTTTTCCCTGGAACTTTACCATCACAATCGAGGCCGGTTTAATGGCTTCACGGGCGAATAAAAATCAACAGCATGAGTCGGTGTAATTTTCTACATCAGGAGAGGATGCAAGCTTGTCAACTTTCTAAGGTATTACCGAGTATAGCAAACATTCCTAAAAGTCTTGGACTACATTCCCACGAGATCCATCTCGACTAATAAATGACGGATATTTTTAAAAGAGAAGGTGAAACTTTCTAACTTTACCCTGGCTTGGGTGAGTCATAATGCAGACAATGAGGAAGGCACAAAGCCACCCTTAATTGACATTGATAACAATATTGATATTCAGTTCTCCTTACTTAAAACCAAGTTAGATCGCGTTGAAAGAATTTTGTTGCAAAATATAACCTACCTGGATCTTAATGTGACAGAACTGGTAGCTCTATGATCATAAGACTTCATTTGCTTTGGCCGGAATTAAGAAAATAGCCTCTCAAATGGTGGTTGAGGTGATTACTTCTTACGGTCTCTTTAAAAGATATGGGGTAGTAACACTGTGCCCTTGGTAACACACAAGTAGGGCAGTAAGATGTACTGAAATATCTCTTATAGATTTAGTGGGAGCCATTAAAGAGTCATAGAATGCGAATGAGTTGAATATCTGGGTACATATATAGATGAGACATAGTATCGAAGAGGTGTAGGATGACAATCTGTGTAAACTAACACAGGTAATGAATGAAATACAAAGAGTTGATACTGTCAGTGGTAATATGAAGTTTGTTATGAATGCACTCTTCGTGAGACTGTTTGAGGCAGGCATTGAATGTCAAGGGTTTACGGATGACAGAGTTCTGAAAGCTAAGCTCAAATATGAAGAGGCTCTTTGTCATATCTTTTAAAAAGATCTTAAAATTGATATTTGGCAGTGAGATTAAGCAAAAGCCCCGGCAAGACCACAATGGGAAAAGTCTCACTGAATGGGAAAATATTGAATTCCTGGGTGTGGTAATTTCAAGGAAACTGAAGGTAAAATGCCTGGAATTGTAAACTGAGTTGGAGGTCTCATACTGATAGCATTTCCAGAATGGTAAGATCTGCCATAATAATATACAGAAAGTCTTTAGGGAAACTTCGGAGGCGCGGATTACAAGGCCCATACATTGAATGTATACCATGATGATCAGGCTAATAGTAGCCTACGCTATCTTTCTGTAATTAAAAATCTTCACTCATTCACAAAGTGTTCAACAATAAATTTTTGGTTTTACTTTTTTAAACACTTCTCTTATCCCATAAATAGCTTCGTTGAATTAAGAAACAAAGAACAATTGCGAAAATCTGTAATAAACTCTCTTAGTATTTAACCTCGTCTCTAGCATTTGATCTTTAAGATGGGAATTCTATCACAAAACAAGAAAAAGAAAAGAAAATCCAACAAAATTTTTTCAATAATTTCTTTCAATAAATTTTCCCATAAAATGTTTACAATTTCTGCTTGAATAAAAGAATAAAAAACCAGAAAAAAACAAATAGAAAGTAAAATATTTTGTTGTATTTTTCTATCAAAAAAAAAAAAAATTAAAAGCAAAGAAAAATAAAAAGAAACAAAATTTGTAAGAAACAATAAAAAAAGAAAAAAAATTCAGAACTTCTTCAACAATTTTGTGAAATGCTTTTGGCATTATGAATACTGAGGTTGTTGTTAAACATTGTTTTGTTACACCCATCTACACTGCAAAATAACTTGGAACATAAACAACAACAACTACCACAAGCAGTTTGTAACAATATTTTCTGAAGAACATCCAACAGCATGTCCTACATTCACCAACAATTGCTTTCCTGCCACACTGTATACACACACTTTCCCTGCAGTCTGTTGTTAGTTGTACTCAGTTACCCAGGAAAACTTTAAATGTTTATAAAAGTATTCTTAACAACAACAACAGCAACAACAACAACAAATATGATAATAATTAAAATGCAACATATTTTCAATTTAATTTAATTAAACTTTTGATAGACATCTTGCAACAAAAGTAAGAAGAAAAAAAAGATTTTTTTGGAAGCCATATTTAACAAACGCACATGTGTCATGATATCCTCTCTGATGAATCTTGTATTAGACTTCTCTCCCATTGTTCTAACCATAGTTTTGAAAGCTCTTGTTCTCACAATTATATGCAATTGGCTTCAAACCAACAGAGCCTTTAGCGATGCTGTGCGAAATGATTTTCTTGTTCCATTTATAGCAGCACACGCTAGTCTGCGTATTTTGCTTAAATCCATCTGCTAAATTGCTTAAGCAAACAATGGCTGGGTTGTTAAACATTATACAGACCCGTATAAATAATGCAAAGTCGGATTTCCGGGTAATGCACAAAATATGAAGGCTTAACAACATCGGCATTTTGAACCTAAACTAATAAATGGCAGTCGGGCAGTGTAAATAATGGACTGCAATGTGGATGAACCAAACATTACATACATACATAATTGGTCATTAACAACCCTTCAGTCAGGATTATTGGCCTAGTTTCTCACACCACTTATATTGAGTGTGTTAATTTTATACATAAGTGGCGGGACCTACAGTTTAAAGACGACTCCGAACGACAGATTTTTTGAGAAACTTTTCATGGCAATTTTATTTACTCTCAGAGTTTTTGCCAGAAATCTGCTGAAAGAGAATCGCCGAAGAAATACTTTTTGTATTTTGTTTTGATGTCTGGCCTGGGGCTCGAACCCTGGCTTTACGTCTAATAAGCCAACACACTACCTACTAGACTACGGCGACTTCTACCGTAGGAACCAAACATTCCTAACCACTATATTCGAAATAGTCTTTTAACTAGTCTTGTCAAATGTGGCCTAGCTTAGTCGTGCAAGCTTTTCCTGCGTGGCTCTATTTGAACAGCTCATAATAGACGAGACTTTTCTCGTCCCCTAATATTATTACTTTCGTATCACGACCTTGGCGAGAATACATCTTGTTGCAGCGCTTTACATTCAATTTTTTACTCATCGAATTATCAGAATTTTATTCCCAGATAATGATTCAATGCAAAAATGATTTGCTTTTTGATATTGAAACAGAATTTTGGATATTTAAGATTAGCTTTCATCGTCTCTCGACTTATCTCCATGTGTAACTCAAGGTTTATGATTTGTAACGTACCCACTGCTGAAAATGTTGTAACATGAGTGGCTTTCAATAATTTTGCAAGTTCTTATTGAGTTCAACGTTAATGCTCATGATGTTAATTTTTTCGCATTCATTAGTTTTGAGTTCATTTTGACTGATCTAGATTGGGCATTGCTTTTTGAGTCAATACCACAACTTCTGTGTCTCAAAAACATTTGTCGCATATTAAAATGGATGGAACGTATCCAGAATGCGCTTCCACGGCAATTTTTTTCTTCAAAATGAAACAGAAATCCATAATAAGCTCTGCCTGCCAATTACATACACGCATATTTGGTCATTTCAACCCTTCAGTTAGGATTACGACCTAGCTTATCAAACCACTTACGTTGTGTGTGTTAATTTTATCCATAATTGGCGAGAATTACAGTTTAAAGTCGACTTGCCAGAAATCTGTTGAGAGGAAGTCGCCCTTTTGTTAGAGATATCTGACTTGGGATTTGAACCGTGGCCATGCGTCTAATAAGTCAACACACACCCTACTATACTACACACACCTCACACTTTTGCATTAAACCTGACCAGAGTTCATCTTAGTGAGCTCTTATCAATTACAAAGGGACACTGGCTTCTAAGCGTATACGTCCGGAGGTAGGAAATATCTCACAACGACTTTTTGAGAGGCTGTGCTAGCCAGGAAGAAGAAAAAGGCGACTACGAACAACAGATTTTTGAAAAACTTTTGATGGGAATTTTGGAGTTTTTGTAAAAAGACCACTGAGAGCAAGTTTGCCTAAAAAATATTTTTAATGTATCGTTTTTGTTGAACATGTCTGACCTGTAGTTTGAAACGTGGCCTGAAGTTTAATAACCCAACAATTATTTACTAGACTACGAGGACAATTATACAATTATATAATTATGCAATTATAGCAGCATTAAAATCTGTAATACCTGTGTGCTACGCGTATATGACTGTGAATCGTGGGTAGTTCGATCTCAATCACATACATGTATTTGTCTGACAGTGCCTTTGTCTTACTTTAGTGGTGGCCAAAAATTACAATTACGCCAAAGATCGTCAGCTGCTATAGATTGAATTGATTGGAAACTTTTCAAATCGGTTATAGGAACGGCTGTTTAAATCATATTTGGCGTTAAGGTGTGAAAAAAAAAGGTATGGCCTCTATAGTCGCCGTAATCTCATAGGTAGTGTGTTCGCTTATTAGACGTGAGGCCAAAGCCCAGGTCAGGCATCTCAAACAAAACGAAATATGAAGAAATATTTCTTCGATGACTACCTCTCAGCAATCTTTTGGCAAAAACTCTAAGAGTAGAATACAATTGCCATGAAAAGTTTCTCAAAAATCTGTAGTTCGGAATCGACTTAAAACTGTAGATCACACAGCATAAGTCATGTGAGAAACTAGGTCGCAATCCTGAGTGAAGGCTTGTAATGGCTACCTATGTATGGATGTATGGCCTCTACATAAAGTATATTGTTGGAAAGCTAATTGTTATGCTTTTCAATTGTTTGATATTCGATTTGAAATGTTTTAAGCTAAGTAATGCATCGATTGCGTGGCTTAGTCAGCGTCAAATCAAAGTGTATCAACTTTTAGAAGTTCTAACTAAATTCTGTCACAATTTTTAAATGCCATCCATAAAAATTTAGTTTCTCTATCAAATATTTCACATCAAAATATCAAAACTTATTAAAAAACAATCGATTTGAATTGGAAAAAAAGAGAAAGAATAGAAAAATCGAAACCAAATTAAATCCATTTTTTCCCCATCAGACATAAAATTTCCGGAATAAATTTATTTCGCATTTGATTATTATTTTTATTTTTGTTGTATTTTGTTATTGTTGTTTTGTTGTTGTTGTTGTAAAGTTTTTTTTTTTGCTAGCATCTGTAATACATGTTTGTTAACCACAAAACATGTTTATGCAATTTACGTTTACGTTTACAGAAGTTTCCATAAAAATAGAGAAGGAAATTTGGAAATTTCACTACTACTCCGACAACAACTGTAACAGCGCTAACAATTATATTTACAACAACAACAATAACAACAATACCAACCAGCAGTAATAAATACAATAAAAATAATAATTGAGAGTAAATATTGTATTACTTTGGTCGGTTGTAACAACTGTTACAAACAATATCAACAATTTTTGGCAAAATTTATTAACACACACACACACACACATCATACAACAAAACCAACAACAAAAATGTATTATTTTTCCTTTTGTTGTATGAAACTGTTGGAATTCATTTTTGGCTTTCAATTTATTCTTTTCTCCCTATTTTTAGGGATTTTTTTCCTTTTTTTTTTTTTTTTGATGACATTTATGACCACAGGGCAAAAACGATTTTTTTGGAAAAGTTTCAATTTCAGTGGAAATTTTCATTTTTTTTACGGAAAACTTTAAACGAAATGAAAATATTTTTTACTTTTTTAGTTCTATTTTTTAGCATTTAAATCAGTATGCTTTTACTCGTTTCAAAATAATTTAATACAGAATTAAATTAAAAAATGTTTAGTTTATGATGAGATTTCTAAATATTTAATTGGGTTTGGATAAATTTTTGCAAATAAAAAACTAAATATGCGCACATGTTTATATAAATCAGAAAAACAGAGACCTTCACCATCTAGGAAGTCAAAAAAATTGTTCACGAACACCATGCATTCATTCAGAATTAAATAATTCAACAAAAAAGGCTTTTGCCTCAGACTTCTCAAGAGATGATAACATTAACATCCTATATTTTAAGAAAGTCAGCTAGTGGCACCTTTTGCAAGAAAGTAGGACTCGATAAGCAAAGTTATTCATCACCATACCCAATACAACAACCAAAAATATTTTCGCAGATTTTGTCATTCATGTCCAAACATTATATGACAGTTAGATAGTCCAAGAATCTGGTATATTAAACCAGTCAACATTAAGAAAGTCAGCTAGTGATGTCTTTTGAGAGAAAGTAGGAGTCAATAAGCAAAGTTATTCACCATTATAACCAATACAACAACCCAATATATATCTTCGAAGATTTTGTCCTTCCAGTCCAAGAACATGGTATATTAAACCACTCAACATTCTAAATTTTAAAAAAGTCGGCTTGTGCTGTCTTTTGAGAGAAAGTAGGAATCATTAAACGAATTTATTCACCATTATACCCAATACAACCACCCAAATTATTTATTTATTTATTTATTTATTATTATACAATTACAAATTATATTCTAATTATATACGAGCTGAGTAACTTCGACCATGTGCTCGGTGTAATGTCAGAGACCAGTGCCTCTGGTGGGAATCGAACCCACGACCCTCACGCTAATAGTCTAGCACACTACCCACTAGACTACCAGGGAGCTCTCCACCCAAAATATATTCGTAGAAATCATTATTCCCATTATTAAACCAATCAAGCTTAACAAAACATAACTAGAAAATGGGGAAGAGGTCAATGTTTCAAAGATCTTTCTTTTTAGTCAGGATTACAACCTAGTTAGTCACACCACCCATGCTGTGTAAGGTAATTTCATCCAGCAGTGGTGGGACCTACAGTTCAAAAATCACTTCAAATGATAGTTTTTTAAGCAACTTATTTATGCACACAGTTTCACTCCGCGGACTGCTGAGAGGAAGTGGCCTAAAGAAATACTTTATTTTGTTAAATTTCGTTTTGTTTGAGATACCTAAGCCAGAGCCAGAACCATGGGCTTTCATATAATAACCTAACACACTATCTATTGGACTACGATGACAACATAGCCTACAAGATTATCATATGGAAAATATAAATAAGACAACTAAAGCATCAGGGTCCCAAATGGTCCTGATGCTGATAGATTTCCATACCCTATCCATGCACCTCTCAATCTAATAAATCAAAATCAATTTATATCTTAGGTTTGATGTTAAACATCGAATAGATATGGGCACTTCTCGTTTAATGTATACTATTGCGTTACTGTTTCAGCTCTTTAAGGATTTCTCGTCGCAGGGTTCTACAGAAATGCAAATGGATTGAGTAGAAGTGAGTTTATGGATCTTAATGGATTCTATATTAGAGAAGTAGAAAATCAAGTAAACTTTATATTGGCAATTGATCATCCCGAATTATCTGCTATGTTTTTTAGCTGATTGTAGCTGATTGTAGCATTGTTGAGGCTTTCGTAAGAATTTCTTAATCCTTATGCAGCTTAAAAGGCTTTGTATGTAAATGGCAGTCATTTTGAAATATGATGGCTTGATACTCCATTTTAACTCCTGCCTAGTGGCTGTAGAAAGCCCGATTTCAAGAACGGTACATAATCAATGTCCATAACCTCAGTCAATGTTATTAATGCTCTAAGGACGATAGCGTAGGTAATATAATAATTTTTAAACGAAGTGTAAATCAATTGAAAATCTTAGTTAATGTGAGACATTCAACTTGAATTCGTTCCAACCAACAACTCTTGACATTATTGCTCCTGTTGATGCAGAACTATGCATTCCTTTCGATTAAGTGTGTGCAAAACTGGGCTATTTAAGAAAACCTTAAAAAAAATAATTTTATTCAAAAACAATGAATTTTTTTCACTACACCTTACAAAAATGGCGAACGTTAAATAATATTGTGAGAGAATTAAAATGTTAACCCACATAATTATGAAAATACGCATAAAAGAAGTTTAAATGCTTAATTAAATATTAACTTCCTTAAGGAACACCTTTCTCACTTGCTGTTAGTAATATGGGGTCCTTTACCTTTTCTACCTTTGCTGCCCTTTTCTTTTATTATAATTTTAATATTTTTGCATTTTATTTAAATTTTTTAACAATTTTTTTTTAGCGAAATATGTTGGAAAGAGGAATTTAATAAGAAAAGGCGGAAGACAATTAATTTTGCTTTAAATTTCATTAGCCGAGACCAAGATGTTGTGAAATACTTGCCATGCCATGCCTAACCTTAAGAAGTGTTTAAGAATTTAAATTATTTTCCATATTTTACGTGAGCCTTTCTGTGATCCCCTCTCTGCAATTGTCTTTTGACATCCATCCGGTTGTACCTTTTCTTTTCTCTCTGTTTTTTCTTTTTTTTTAACAAATTTTGCATAATTTATGAATTATTATTTTAATTTAACAAAATCAAGTGCTGGAATATAATTTTCTTTTTTTTAGAAATAATTGTAAAGAGCAGCAGCATTTAGTTAAAATGGGTTTGTGGGAATGTTTATTGGATACTGGTAGGTAGGATGGTTGGTGTTACGTAAACGTAATTAACAATTCTTCGTAGTGTTACAAGCATAATACTTTTGACATTTACATTGTAAGCACCATAGAATGGCAGAGTTTAAGTGGTAAATTAACTGAAGCTCTTGAGCATTTCGTGAAGGAAATAAAAGACATTTAATTTGGCAACGAATTCTAAAGAGACTTCCAAAGAAAATTAAATGAAATTTTTATTATAGACAGGGAAAATAGAATTCCTTTACTTTACCTGAAAATAAATTCAACAATTCATAGTTTCATGTAAGCATCAATGCTGTAGGAAAATAAAAGAAAACTAAGTACTCCCTGGCAAAGACAAGAGACCATTGGCTGCAACAAATACAAACAATTTTAAATGAAATTGGCTTATTGAAGTCTTAAAACTCATTGAACTCTTTTTTAATACATAAAAGGGAAGATGTTAAGTAGTCTAAAAACAAAAATTAATTCCTAGAAGTCTCTCACTTAAACTATTTCAAAGCTCTAATGAACCCATAAAGCACTTTGATTTCAATTTTGTTGAGGAAGGAAGTTCCCACACAGAAATAATATTTACCCATGTCTTGATAAGGTGTATTGGGCTTATACTCTTAAAGAAAAATCATTAGGTGCACAATCCAGTTTTTCTGCAAGAACTTGCATCACATAATGTCCAGAAATCTCTCCAATTATTATACGTCGAGCATGTTTCTAAACACCAGCTCATTGGAGAATAAGTATTGTGATGATTCTAGTGTCAAATATTCTCAAGCTCTAAAACTAGAATTACAAAATCGTGCTTTGAGAGAGTTTTTAATTGCAGATCAGAGATGAAATGCGACTATCACGTAGCAATCAGAATCCAACCAAGTGTACACCGGTCCAGTTTTGCACACATATAATCGATGAAGAATACATGACTCTGCAGCAACAAGAGCACCAATGTCAACAGCTGGTTGAACTGATATTTTCTGAAAACTGAACAAGCGAATTAGAATTGGTGACTGTCCCACATAAACTGCGGTTTTTAATTGATCTACACCCCGTTAAAAAATTATTAAATCCAATAAGCTATCATTCTTAGAGCACTAATAACGTTGAGTTTAAGCGATGACATGAACCGATCTTGAAATCAGGCAATCTACTCTCTAGAAATCATGCCACTAAGCAGGAGTTAAAATGGAGTATCAAGCCATCATATTTCAAAATGACTGCCAAAAAAAATTTACATACAAAACCTTTTAAGCTGCGTAAAGAATCGAATATTCTTACGAGAGCCTCAACAATGCTACAATCAGCTACAACAGCCCTAATAAACATAGCAGATAATTCGGGATGATCAATTGCCAATCTAAAGTTTACTTGATTTTCTACTTCTCTAATATAGAATCCATTAAGATCCATAAACTCACTTCTACTCAATCCATTTGCATTTGTGTAGAACTCTACAACGAGAAATCCTTAAAGAGCTGGAGCAGTAACGCAATAGTATACATTAAACGAGAAGTGCCCATATCTATTCGATGTTTAACATCAAAGCTAAGGTTTAAGCTGATTATTTTTTTATCAGACTGAGATGTACATAGATAGGGCATGAAAATGTATCAGTAGCAAGACCATTTGGAACCGTCCGGCTTAAGTTTTCGTATTTTCTATGCTCTATATGATAAAGTTGTAGTCTATATTGTCGTTGTAGTCTACTAGATAGTGTGTTAGGTTATTATATATGAACCCGTGGTTCAAACCCCGGGTTTGGCATCTCAAAGCGAAACAAAAAAAAAAACGAAATATAAAAAGTAGTCCTTCAGTTTCTTCTCAAAAAGAAAATTGTCATGAAACGTATCTCAAAACTCTGTCGTTCGAAGCCGACTTAAAACTGTAGGTTCCTCCATTCATGGATAAAATTGACCTAAACAACATGGGTGGTGTGAGAAGCAAAGTTGTAATCCTGACTGAAAAGTTGTAATGACCTATTAAGTTAATTAATATGATGCAGTTCAGTTTGATTCACGGTCAACCAGTACTTAACTCGTTTAACAGAATTTTTATGACAAAACTCCACGTCTGTAGTGTAGCTCCCGCGTTGACCATTTTCTTCTCTGAGTTCGGTGGAAGTTGGTCTGTACGGGGACTGCGTTTACCCGTGGCATCACAACGATCCGCTATGCGTGCTCAAGTAAGTTTTTCGTATCAAAGCTACCACTCCCACCTACATACCCACCTACATTTGTACCATCAGAGACAGATTATTAAATGCAGCTATTCCGACAATAAGGGATTTCTTCTAACTATACCTTATTGCAAACAGCCACCTATATGATGTGTTTTATATCCTATCCTAGTTTTAAAATATTAATCCACCATAAAATAATGCTATCCTTAGATAGAAATAATAATTCTCCTACTACTTTTCTTTTAATTCTACCCCCATAGCTAAACCATAAGGCAAAGCAAGCAGGATGATAAGCCAAAGGAAACAAAGAAAATTTATGAATTTTTCTCATTTTCTTGGCTCTTACTTACTTGGCTTTTACATATTAATTAAGAAAATATTCTCCAGAAAAAATGTAACAAAAAAACGGAGGAGCTGGAGAGAATTAAGCGAATTCTAAAAGAAAGTGAAACTTATTTGAAATTCAATACACACTTAAAATTGTTCTCAAAACAAACAAATGAGCGGCATGTTAAACCGAAGAAAAGAAAAATTTTAATTAAATTTTAAAGAAAAAACAAATAAAACAAATACCTTCAAGGGCAAGGGCAAAAATAAGAAACTGAATCATAATTTCAGAGAACAAAAAATATTTGGAAATTTCTAATAATTTTAAGGCTCTAACTTAGGTTCACAAGAATGGTGTGTAAACTGAGAGAATCTTAAGAATCCTACGTAACCCTTCGCATTTAGACCAAGTTCTCATTTCGCCTAAATTAATATTTGAGTCAGGTTAGCGCTTAGTTCCTTAATGCTGCCAAGTTGTTTTCAAAGGGAAAGGAAGTCATCTGGCTCAACCAATCAAGAATCCCTCATATATTATATCCTCTAATCGAACTGCAAATAGTTTCATCAGTGATGTCGAGAATAGGAATTCCTCATAAGACTTCGCGAGAGAGAGAGAGGCATAAAAAACCAAGTATTAAGATTTGACCAGATCAGCAGGCGAACAGTTTCTCTCTTCTACCCTGGAAATGTTAACCACTGATTAGAATTTATCCCTAATTTCTACCATAACCGCGACCAATGTTGGCTCCTGTGAGCTGAAAATTTAGAGAGTTCTTCACTCCATTACCCATTCTAGCCAATTCAGCCCTAAAAACTTGCAAAGTATTGTACAAACAATTCCCAGTTGCCGGTACAATGAAGACCTTCCATCGGTTTGTTGGAGTGGTAGCTTTGATGCCAAAGCTCGCTTGACCACGCATAGAAGTCCAGGTAAGCGCAGTCCCTGTATTGACCAAATTTCAAAAGTCCTACTCATTGGTAGAGTAAAATACTGTGTCTCTCTCCATCTTTGTTATACAGAAATCACGTAGAAGGGGTGCTTAACCGATAGGTATGCCTGCCAAGTAGACATGTTCCTTTAAGGATAGAGATTACAGAGTGAATTACCAGGACAGAGAGTAAAATACGCTGATTTAAAATTCATCCAGCTTAACTTAGCATTATGAAGCGGAATTCTTTCTTAATTTCCAGCCTAATCGTGTGTAGCTCTGAGAACTCTTATAGTCATAGCATCTTGTCTAGTTCACTAGCGGTTTCAGCTAATTTGCCTGTAATGCGACCTTATGAAATAAAATGACGATGTGACGTCCATTAGAGATTTTATGACAGCTTGACTGTCCAAGATTTCGCTTGAAGAGTGTAAAAATTCTGGTTAGCCAAACGTCCAAAGAGCGTAAAGTTCGTTTTTAGCATATGAAGAGCGATTGAAATGCTTACCATAATTATATTACGGTTCGGTAATCGCTTTCATTGCTTTTGGTATTCTAAAATCGTACTTACATACGTTTCGTTATATACTATGAACGTTTGACTAACCGGGGCTTAAGAGTGTCATATACAAACACTTGTTACACACGCCACAATTCGTATTGTCATCGGTGTGTATTCCCCGAGAATTTACAGGAGGATATGGTTTCTTGTTCCAGTAGTTCTTACACGGGAGAACGTGTTGCGATATTTCTAGAGAAACATAATCAATCATTATCGATGAATAAAAACGTATTTGTTAATCACACTTGGGCTAGAAATTAGTTGCCACAAGGGTTACCTTCTCAAGAGAATCTTAACAGGAAACCAATACAATTGAATACAATTGAAATAAACTTCATAAGCAAATACTTATACAGACAAACTTAATTGCTACGTTAATTTCATAACCCAACAAAGTATTTATAATAGAAAAAGTCTTTATCATTTTATTCCGAACGACTTCCTGCTTTAGTTGTTGGTTTTAGGAGGCTCACGTTAAAGTGCAAGAGTAAAAAAGTAACTTTAAACATGTCTTAACTTCTAATTTCATTTCGTTTTAAGCATTTTCCTAAGCATATTATCTAAATTTCCTCTACACTAAATTCCTAACAAGTAAACTTTATAATCGAAAATAAACAATGAAAGTTAAAGAAAATTTATTTACAAAATTTTACACAAACTATGATGATGTTGAAAGAAAATTACAATTCTAAGAAGTTTTAAATCAAATCGTTTATTGAATAAATGTTTGCCGACGCTCTCTCTCGCTTAGGCAATAATTAACAAACAAATTTATGTTTATAATTAATAATGGCCTACTTTAAGGGTTTTAAACATTTGAACATACAAAACAAACATACATTCAGGCGCATATAAATCGACAAATAACATGCAGAAATAGCCCAAAGGATTTAAAGTCAAGAAAATTATTACAGGATACACAACAATAAAACAACAATAAAAATAAATATACATACATATGTACACACACAATTAATTTTGTCTTAAGCCTTTTATCCTTTTCGAAACAAGTTTATTGTTTTGCCTTCTCACTCTCTCTCACTCTAAATAAAAAGAGTCTCTATTTTATTTATTAGAAAATTTAAATTGTTGTTTGTTAATAATGCACAAACACCACAACAGTGGCAATAGATTAAACAATCTCTCTGAGATAGATATTATAACCATAAGTTAAGTTACCAATACTGCCACACTTTTACTTACACATACACATAGACGAAAGGGTCTGGTTTATTTGAAAGGGAAATTTTAAAAGGACAATAACAGACAGAAACCAAATCAATCAAGGCTAACAACTTAATCCGATTTTTTGTGGGGGGAATTTCAAAATCAATATTCAAATTTGTTTATGAAAAGAGAAAGTTTAAAAGAAAGAAAGTAAATAATATGTGGAAGAGAAAAGGAAAATGAAGTGGAAAAAGGTCTGCTAGAAAGTCTACATTAAAAATTATTTATTAAATAAATCACTTGAGAAACAAATATACACTCCCCCACCTCTACATTAACAATATCAACTTACATGCAGGGTTGCCAAATGACATCCTTAAGAAATATACACCAGACAGGCCGAGAGAGACAGAGAGAGAGAGAGAAAGTTGTTGACATTTGTTTATTACATTAAATTTAACTATAGTCATTACTATTCCAAACAAAATATAGTAAAAAAATTACCAAGGCTACAGAACCACTACGTAACTGAACATCTACAGACAAATCACGTACCAATTGAAGAGAAATCAAAAGGAGAAAATGAAACTGGATTGACGTTATAGCACGAACTCCAATTGAAATACACTTGTACCTGGAGAAAGTTATAAAACCCGGAAAAAACTGGAGTGTAATTGAAAGTATGACAATGGAGAGATTAAACTGGACATTTTTGCGTAGGAACAATGCTCCTTTTAGCACCTCGACAGAAATAAATGCGATAGAATATTTTCCAAATTTTGCCTTAAGAATGCTCTTGATATGCTAAAAACGAACCTACGTTCCGTTACATTCAGTGGACGTTTTGCTAACCGGGGCTTTACACTTTTCGAGCGAACTCTCGGAGAGACAAACTGACATAAATATCGTCTATTTATGCATGTCATGTGGTCGCATTACAGGCGAATTGTCTTAAACGGGTAGTGAACTAGACAAGCTGCTATGACTACACATTAGATAAGAATTAAGAAAGAATTCCACCCCTTAACGCTAAGTTAAGCTGGCTGAATTTTAAATCAGCGTATTTTACTCTCTGTGCTGGAAATTCACTCCGTAGTCCCTGTCCTTAAAGGGATATGCCTACTTGGCAGGCACACCTATCGGCTAATCACTTATCCCTTGTTATTCCTGAACAACAATTATGGAAAGAGACACGTAATTTACTTTGAGAATGCCTAGGAATTGGAGACGTGGAATTTAGTCAGTATATGGACTGCGCTTTCCTGTGGCATCACAACAGGCCGCTATGCGTTCTCAAGTGAGCTTTGGTAGCAAAGCTACTACTCCAACCCACCTACCTACCTACCTACCTACTCGCGCAAATTCTACATACATACATAATTGGTCATTACATCCACTCAGTCCGGATTACAACCAAGTTTCTCACACCCCTTATGTTGTGTGTGTTAATTTTATACATGAGTGGCGTAACCTATAGTTTAAACTCGATTCCGAACGACACATTTTTGATAAACTTTTTCATGGCAATTTTTACTCTCAGAGTACTTGCACAGAAATCTGCTAACAGGAAGTCGCCGAAAAAATATTTTTCATACTTCGTTTTGTTAGAGATGTCTGACCATGGGTTTGAACCGAGGCCTCATGTCTAATAAGCCAAAACACTTCCTACTAGACTAGTCTCAAGTACTGTGATATGAAAAAAATAATAAAATTTTGTTGTGAATGCAAAGCATCATTGAAAACCAATTTAACACATATTTTTAGGAGCATAGAATTCCTTTCAGGTTTTATTTTCTATAAAAATCGAACGTTAAACTAATATCACATCTACCTTATTACGTAGGATAGAATATATGCGAGAAAAAGTCACACATAGACTTTATTTAAAATTTACACTTCATTTTTATGCATTTAAAAAAGTGTCATGAACGCCTAAAACTATGCAATACTTTTTTGTCGTGTTCAGAAATCTGCTGTTCTTAATGTGACTAACGCAAGTAAGTGAGAGTAACAGCATAAATACTATATGTATGGATATATTGGTATAAAGAAAATAAGAAAATTAATAAAAAGAGCGAGAGAGAGAAATTACAGTCATCTGCTTGAACTGAAATGAAAGTCGCCACTCCCTTTATCTCATTTATCAGCATCTGTAGACAACATCATGATGTCGCTGATGAAAGTAAACAAACAAACAAAAAGTGAGCAACAACAACAACACGAACAACACTTAAAGCAATTTTTTCTGCATATGAGCATGTGTGCTTGCGTATAAAAATTAATGAGAATTTTGCGTATTTATATTGCATATGAAGCATATGATGAGCCTTTATGTCTGGGTATGAGTGTTAAAGACATTGACATGGTCTACTTTTAATATGACTTTGTTTTTTATTTATTTTTCTTGTTGTTGTTGTTGTTGCATTTTACTCTTGTTATTATTTTTTCACAATATACCAACAGTTGAGTGTAAACAATGTCGTCTTTATTGTTATTTTCATGTAATAAACATACACTGCCTGACTGCCTCCCTGCCAGACAACAACAATTAAAACGAACTTGTCATGCTTAAAAGCAGCCGTACACTTACGCACAGGCATATACGCATACACATACAGTGTAAATAATGAGAAAATAGAGAAACCCATGAGAAGGTATTTTAATTTGTCTTTAGTTTACTGTAAATAACAATATGCTCTTCAAATTTTTAATTGCTCTCTTTGACACACACACACACACAGTAAGATGTATTTGGTTTCTTGCATACAATTTTGTATGGCAGTGGGTTTCTTTTATCAGTGAAAAAAAAAACAGAGAAATGTATGCCATTGTCTGTTTTGAATAACTGTGACCTGGAAAACACATTTGTAGCCTACATTTAGGAGATGACTTACAAGTTAAATATTGAAAATTAAATGGCGATTAAAAGGGGGCTTGCAATCAATCAATTAATTAATTGAAGCTTAAATAAATTGAAACAAATTTGCAATGTTAAATTATTCTTATTTGGCTTTTGCTGAAAATGTTTAATCGAATCCAACAAGTGGAAGCTTTATGGGAACTAGAAAATAGTTTACGAGATGCAGGAGTTGTGGTTACATTCATATGTATTCTTAGACACGGGCAGATTAGAGGCAATTATAAAACTGACTGCCTTTCAAAGACTAGTACATACATAACATACTTGCGACTTTTCATGGCAATTTTATTTACTCTGAGAGTTTTTGCCAGAAATCTGTTGCGTGGAAGTCGCCGAAGTAATATTTTTTCATATTTCGTTTTATTGGAAATGTCCGGCCCCGGGCTAGAACCGAGGCCTCATGTTTAATAAACCAACACAAAGACTAGTAGGACAGAAAATTCCAATAAATTCGTTTGTGATATTAGCATAGCTCTCCAGAGGGACAAACAAATAATCTCTCACAAACTGTATTCATTTGCAAAAAAAAGAAAAAAATTGGATAACGAACCCACTTGTATAAAGCATAGATAGACCTGTGATTACCTGGGAAGCCTTCTGTAAAATATGAATAGAAAATTTTGTAAAGGAGTAACCACATTGTAAAATTAATTTTAAACAAATTTTTATTTTAAATATGAAAGAATCAGGGCAATATGACTCAATTAAATATGTTGGTGTTGAGGAAACTAGACGTAAATTATATTAAAATCCTGTAAATATACTCTAAATTTATAAATCAAAAAAATAAACACTTAAAAATATGCTTTATTTTTTTGGACATTTGTAACAGCCTAAAATTATGTAAACAAATTGCAAAATATTTTTGGGTAGAAAATAATTTAAAGGAATACAATAGAATTTAATTCAAATTCTAGTATTAATGCACAAAAAACCAGTCAAGTTGAATCTCCAAGTTGCCAACATAACCAATCGAATGAGTCTAGTGTAGCAGCAGGGTTAAACTTCTGTCATATGATTTTTATAATTTATTAAATTTTGTATCACTGGGTTGGTACACAAAAGCATGTACAAGACTTTTAAAGACATCACTTCCTAAAAAAGAAAACGAAAGAAAAAACTTTACGTTGAAAAATAAATCCCATCAATTGATTATCAATCAAACTATTCAATATAATACGCCAAGGCAAAGTCATCAATATGGCATTCAATGAACAAGGGGCACAGGAAGAATACAAGAGTAAAACTCAAGAAATTGCCACAAAAGTGGCACGAGTAAGTGGCACTTCTGACTCACAAGCTGTGCCAAGTAAATGCGATTGAAAAATAAGGAATAAATGTGTCTGAGAAAGTGTTTCTTGCACCAACTCAACTCAACTCAGCTCAGCTCAACTCATTGTGGAATAGTCGTCGTCACATTGAAAAACGTTAATGGTATTAAAACTGTCAACAGTTAAAGTATTAAATGCTTAACCATTTAAAAGGAAAATGTCAACGCCAACAGAAAAAAACACATACAAATAGTACTAGCTGTAGACGAAAATGAAAAATGAGCCAAAAAAAAACAAAAAATGAAAAATAAATCTTCGATAAGGATTTGTTGCCATTTTATTTTCATTTAAAAATTTAAGAATTCAAAGACGAATCAGCCCTATTTAATCCTTAATAATCTTAAAGAGAAGAAGAAAAAATTGATTTTATTCAAATAAACTCCTTAATGTAGACTAATGATTTGCTAACAAATTGATAAGCCTTAAAAGCTGCAAACAAAATTGCTGATGAGAATAACAAGATTAATGAGGAATTAACAAAATATTGAAATTTAAGTAGGCAAGCTATGGAAGGCTTTTAAATGAGACAATTTTGAAATACGAGGGTGGGTTAAGAAGTGAAATTTTTTTGTTTACTGACAAGCTGTAGTTTTTGTTTTTCCTTACAAATTGTGTACTTAACAGTCAATGAAAAAAGGGCAAATTTGGGAAGCCTGTTAAGTATTTCTTGATGTAAGGCCGGATATTAAAGGTTCTATATGTAGCGGAAGACACAAGTATGCCATGTGATTAAGTGGCCGGTGGTAGAAGATTCCATATGTTGCGGAAGCCACATGAGGCTTGAAATTTGAATCTCCCGGATATTACAAGATTTCTCGACGCAACACCGCAAAGATCAAGCAGCGATTGAAGCAAGTGGTTTACCGTCTGAATCGAACGAGAAATGACAAATATTGTGTCAACTTATTGAGTCGATTTACAATAAAAAAAACAACAACTTTTGGACAACAAGTAAATTATTTAACATCTGTAAAGTGGCCATCTCTAGTTACCGTACATAAAATGGCTCGACTGATAAACATATGACTCTGAACAGTGATTTTGAAAAGACTTACTTTTCGGAAAAGATAAAAAACAGAATTAAATTGAGAAATTAAATGATTTTTTCATATAAATTCTCCAATATCTTCTTTCAAAAAGTCAAGAACTTATGCGATAACCCTCGTACAAGCATTGAAAATAAAGCAAAAATCTATAAACATTAAAGAGATTTTAAAAGCTAAGAAATCAATAATTTGAAATGAAACAATTTAAGAACGATAGCTGATAAATATAAATTAAAAGCCTTAAAATATGTTTCAATATTATAACCAAACTGACAGACTAAAAAGGAACTATTAATATTTGAAAATTTTAGAGACAATTCTAAGGATAACGAAAGTATACAAATTATTTAAATATGAAAGTGTGAGATAATTGTTGTCCTTCAATTAGTAGCCTAGAAGCTTGTCATGAAAATGAATGCCCTATAGTATGCTTTAATATCCTAACAAATTGGAATGCTGTTAACAAAATTAGAAAATTTTAATATGCGAATAGTTGATAGGTATGAACGATTAATTTAAATTTACGAAAATAATTCAATTTAATACCATCTAAATTTTATTTATGTAAAGAAAGGGCAGAGAAATATATTCCAAAGTAAAATACAAAAGTAAGTTGTGAAACATGGTAAGACATTAAATTAAAAGTCTGTTTGTAGGCTTTCATAGATTATAAACTACTACTACCACTTCTAATCTAAAATGATGCCAACAAAACTTTGAATTTAATATGCTGATAAATTTAATGTTTTTAAATGCTGCAAACATAGTTTGAATAATTTAAAATCAATCAATCACTCACTTAATTTCAAATTAACAGCATATTCATTAGGAGAAATATTTAAACCCCGAAGCATATGCAATAAAAAAATTATCCAAAGACAAAAACAAAAATAATTCGAATTAGAAAAGTTTATTAAACTTAGGACAACAAAAATTTTTAGTTTCAAACCAATAACCAAGAAAAATAGTTTCATTGGAACTAGTGCCTAAAAGTATACAACAACAAAACTAAATTTTAGATTTAAAAACTGAATTATTTTCATTTGTTTTAAAAAAAGGAATTCCAACAATATAATTAAATTTGTAAATTTTTTAAAAAATTTTAAATTCTTAGAAATTCAAAGACTTATTCTTATCACTTGTAATTAATAAGAAAATTTTGTTGAACATGACAAAAGAGATAAATAATTAAATTTGTCTCTACTGAAGTAAACCCATTGAATTTATTTGTTAAATAAAACCCTTAAAGTAGACAACGATTGACATAATAATTTGTCAGCCTTAAAAAATGCAAACAAAAGTTTTGTTATACACATGAATACCTTAAACCATGCTAAAGGAAATACATATTTAAGGGTTTCCTAAGTTAGTAGCTTATAATTTAATAATTTTCTACCACAAACCTGTTAAATTAATTCAATGAATAATCTGTAAGGATCCAGCAATTTTCTTCGAAATGAAAATTAAATTTAGAGATGAAGGTTAATACAAAAATCATGAGTAGCTTTTTTGTGTTACTAGCCAATGAGAAATACCGGAAAGAACTAAGTTTTACTTGGTCTTAATGGACATTATACGACAATGTAATCACTGAAGAGCCCAGCGAATGACTGTGTAGTATGCACATTCGTTTTAAAAAAGTTCTGTTAGGACTATATGAGTTAGGGAAAAGCAACGTATAGCATTATAAGAAGGCACTATCATGATCGACTAATTATAAGTCGTCGTAGGTAGTGTGTTGGCTTCTTAGACTTGAGGCCTCTCAGCAGATCTGGCAAAAACTCTAAGAGTAAATAAAATTGCCATGAAAAATTTCTCAAAAAAATCTGTCTTCGGAGTCAACTCCGAAACTGTAGGTCCCGACACTCATGTATAAAATTAGCATACACAACGTAAGTGGCATGTGAATCTAGGTCATAATTCTGACTGAAGGGTTGTAATGACCAATTATGTAAATATTTTTACTACAACAACTTTTTGTTTTTTTATACTTCATTTATTTTCAGTCTGTCAACTTCTAGAATTTATAGGCAATTTGTTATAGTAATTTTGTGTTCTCTCTTTCATGAACTTTTTATGTAGTTTTGCGGTTTTAACTTAATTCCTATTCCCGAAATTTTTGTTTGTTCTTTCGTGAATGTATTTGTTTGTTATAATTACCCGAGCGCTCTCCCTTATAAGAGTTGCTCGAAAATATAATGGAACAGTCTGGGGAAATTGAATCAGCTAGGAATACTATACGGCTATCCTATGCCGGGTCCCAGATGATGGAATTCACGACAATAAATAGGAAGATGAACTTACTTGAAGGCAACGAAACCGTAACATCGCTTATAGGGACTGAATTTTGCTCGCGACTAGGAATACATATGTATGAATATGTTTAGTAGAGTATACTTTGCGAAAGAGAAAATAGAGAAAAGCTGGTTTAAGGTATTCAAAACTTTTGTT
This sequence comes from Sarcophaga caerulescens, assembly GCA_927399465.1. Lineage (NCBI taxonomy): Eukaryota > Metazoa > Arthropoda > Insecta > Diptera > Sarcophagidae > Sarcophaga > Sarcophaga caerulescens. The sequence continues at coordinate 18,945,158 of OV656872.1, read as the reverse complement.
AGCAAATTTCAATAAAAGGTAATCTGAGTTATTCATCAGACTATACAGGAATATCCTGAACTCAATTTGTGGCGATAGGAACGAATCAATAGAGCACACACTTGGCATTAATACTTTCCAGAACTAAATACCAAGATGTAAATCAGATGATGGGAGGGGAATTGTCTCTGTTAACACCGAGAAGCATTCTGAAGTTTATCAAAATAATAGGATTGGATTAGGCATTACAGGGATAGTCCACACAGACCGTGAGGAGTACAATAAATCATGTGGCCATATTGTTACTATGGTAACTCTTCAAGGCTGTAAGAATACAAGTTTTAAGTAGTCAGGGCACCAATGCCTTTTTCTTTTTTCATGAAAAATATTGCAGATCCAAGAATAATTGTATTAAACTTACAAGAGCTTCTAAATTTTCTAAAACTATGGAATCTTACCATTGTAAGATTGCATGTATAACGAAAGAGGTGGAGGCATAAATTATAAAGGTCTTCCTATCCTTCTCCAAGGGATTTAGCTTAATGGAGACTGTATACCACTTAGTTTTTCTTGGACCAAAGCTATGAATATTGAAAAATATAACATTCTCTATGAAATTTATGTCATTCAGTATTCTAATCAGTATACTTGCTTCCATTAAGTCATGCAAGCATTAGCGTAGCTTTAATTCTTCATTCCTTTCATTGCAAGCACATTAAATCTAATCCTTAGAGGACTTATTTAAAAGCAGACTACGGAGATCTGTTTTTAAAGACATATTTTTAAAGTTATCCGATTTAATATTTCATTTAAAGTTTCTAAAGCAGTAAATTATTGAAGTCAGATTCCAGAGCCTAATATAGAACAATTCTTTTTTAATATAAAACAGACCTCTTAATTTTAGTACAGGCCAGTAGTTTAGTTTATGTAATGCTGTTTAAAAATTTAACATAATTTTAGGCGTTTTTTTTTTTTCAAAATAATTACAGCTATTGGTGGCAAAGCACCTTAAAGTGTACAAAATTTGTAAGCAACCAATTAATATGCTAATGTAGAGGCTTACGCCAAACTGTCACGAAAAAGCACGAAAACAACGCAATCATGTGATTTTTATTAACACGTTACGCTAAGCAAAATTTCTATTATACTACTTAAGCACCTAAAACTATGCAATATTTCGTTGGGAAATACATTTTGTGATGTACTCTAGTTACAGCACAGTGAAAGTGTTATTTTGATTTAAAAATTATTTAAATTTTCTGAAATGAAGTTGTGGCAGAAATGTTTTCCAAAAGTCTTGTTCTTGAATTGTTGTTTTTGTTTTTTTCCTCTTTTGCTTTAAGCGAAATTAACATTTTTAATTTTTAATAATTTTGTTTTGCTTAACAAATATTGTATTTGTTAAATAAATACACAACATAAGTACAGACATACATACTTTTTCTTTCATTCATTTTACATAAATTTCAGAATTACTTGAGCATACTTTCTGAATGGAAAATCAACAAATTTTCAAACCAAATTGTAAAGAGCATCAATCAACGTGCGTATGAACAACACGATTATGAAGACAGACAGACAGTGAAAAAGCAAAGCAATTAACATAAATAAATACTTACATACTCGTACACACACAGACACAAAAGCTCTTGTTCTTTCTCTCACACACACATAAAAACATTTGTAAATATCCAAGGCAATTATGAAAGAAAAATAGAAGACCCACACAGAATAATGACGATAAGGAAAGTTACCAAGTTTCTGGAAATAATGGAATTGTAGAACAAAATCTGGAAACCCCGTTGAAAACCCCACTGAAAAAGCTTAAATAGAATGTTTAACTTCTATCAGACCTACATGGAATTCCCAGACAAAATTGGGTAAACAGTATTGATCATAAAGCGAGCAAGACCAAGAGTTTCTTGTTAATGATGTACCGCCTCTGTCATAGATAAAATAAATGTTGGGGAGAAAAAATTCTTGCTTTACTTGGTACCAACAAACTTAGATTTGAAGAAGTGTGATGTAGAAATTAAGAAACTTTCAACCTCTAGAGATGAAGAACAAATTTTCATCGTTGTTTTCTAATTTAAAGGGTGAGATAGGCAGCTCATCGAAAAGACAGGCCTAAGGCTTTAAAGATCAGTATTATCGTATCCCATGTTTCGGGCGCTGGGAAGGTGGAAATGACTAAGCCAGCAAGCAAATCAATTTCGCAGTTGCCAGCTCCTATGCAGGAGGTCAAGTCGACGAATGATTGGAAGATGTCCTAAACATCTCCCGCTTCTTCCATGACCTTAAACAGTAGTCCCTCAATGCACAAAAAAGCCATACAAAAAGGCCTTAACATCCAGGCGTCCCGCTTTCAAAATCGTTAATCAGTTAGTTGAGCTCAAGTGCCAAGAGAAAATGTGTGCCAAAAATATCGTTGAGGGTCTACTTATAATTTAGGTCCGCTAAACAGCAAAGATCTGAAGAGGATATCCTTCTTCCTTCCTAACGAAGATCACTCTAAGAGGTAACGGGAGAATAAAAAAAAGTTCGTGACATGTGACAGAAATGCTCTGAAAGATTTTCCATTTCACCATGAATAAAGAGAAATAAGTCGTGCTGTGTGACGAACATGTTTCAATCGAAAAATTGTCTTCAACAACGACAGATGCACTGTTTCATGTGAAGGTATCATTGGAAACGTATCTTCAAGAACATTGAAAATCACAACGTTACAACTAATGGGTCAAAGTACTCTCCTGTTTTGGCTAAAATGGAATAATTAGACTTGACATGTGGTTTCAACAAGTCGACACCTTATGCCACACAGTGCGATGTTACTATTATCCTATGGAAAAGCTAGCTTGATGAGCATTGTCATGCTATTAAGCTAACCTAGACTATATCGGGTGGGGGATTCGAGAAGTCCTCAGTCCTGGAAGACAATATTACAACTGCCATTAGTGATATCCGAAATACTGTAATAAGTAGGGCAAAATTTTGAGCTCACAGATAACGCATCTGGAGCGTAGCCGCGAGAAATATTTACTGTTGAATGAGTGTGAAACATGAAATACCTCATCTAACGATCTAAAATTGTTACAGGTATTCTCAAACTTTCCCTACGAACAGTCATGAAAATATTCTGACAAAATGTCGTCTCAAACAGATACTTGTAGGAAACAGTTGAAGAAACGCCAATTCAAGTTGACGTTGTTAAAATGAAATTAAGTTATACGAGCTATGCTTTAAAAATAATATATGTAAACCAAGCGAGAACAGCAATTTAGTGGAGTCCGTAAGGTAGTGGAAGAAGGGGTAAAATCGCTTACATTTGGAGAATAAAAATTTAAAATATTTTTAGAACAATAGGAAATAGGATTTGAGGTAGAAATAAAATAAATGGCACCGGAGATAGAATCACAATGCAGGAAGAATATTCGGCAATTTGCTGCATGCTAAAGGAAAAATATTTTCTAAAGAATGATAGAAAAGCACTTTAACTCTTTAAAACAGAAGACCACTCTTTGGCGACCTTAAGTTTTTTTGAATTTTCTCTTGAATGTAGTAATCCACATGTAAGAGACGGGCCCAAAAAAATATGTATGTGTTGAAGACTTTAATAAGCTAATCACACCAATTAAATTAAAAAGAATTCGTATTTAAAGCTGTTCGAGACCTGATAGATCGTAAAACTGTCTTTAATTTCACGTTCTTTAAAACCAAATTATTAAAAATTAGTAGTTGAGATATTAAAATTCTAGTTAATAAGCGCCTGAAGATAGATTACAGTATTCCCTCGATTTACGTCGTAGAATGTTCCGGAAAAAGGCGACGTAAATCGAAACGACGTAAATCGAATTTCATATTGCTCATACTACAAAGTAGTATGTTTTTAACAAGGAACTTAAAAAAGTTACAGTAATCTTTCGATTTACGTCACAGTTGGTTCCAAAAAAAGGCGACGTAAATCTAATGACAACGCAAATCGAAGTTGAAGGGAATAAAATTTTTGACGACGTTAATCGAAACAACGTAAATCGAGACGACGTAAATCGAGGGAATACTGTATAATAAAAATAAATGCGATTTATTATTTCTATTGATAGTTGTTCGTGACCTGGTAGATCGTAAAACTGCCTTTAATTTCACTTTCTTTAAAACCAAATTATTAAAAAGGAGTAGTTGAGATAATAAAATTCTAGTTAATAAGCGCCTGCAGATAGATTACAATAAAAAAATTCAACTTATTACCCATACTAACACACTTGCATAATGCTTATAATATACGCTGAAGGAAAAAAAACGACGAAAAGGAAAAAGAAACAACAGGAATATTTACCGCATTAATAATGATGAAGAACTTCAACATATGCATTGAAAGCTGCACATACACTCTCAGCTTATGTATGAAAGTATGTACACGAAACGATTCTTTAAAGCAGTTGAGTTGAAGTTTCAAAGAATGCTGCTCTCTAGGTTACAAAACAAGGTGAAGATAAACTGGCAAGAGCAACAACAACCAAGACAGTTATTGAAGAGAAACAAATAACACCGCCAGTAAAAGAAAATGAGGTGTTAAGCTGTAAATGTGGAAAAAACAAAACAAAAGACGATAGGAGTGTGCATGCACATGCTTGCATGTAATAGAGCATAAGGAAAAATATAAATTTCTTACTCCTCAAGCCATTACATTATTTTTTTTTATTCTGTGAAGATTTGTTTTTTAAAGGTTTCTCGTGTTTCTTTTTTTTATTACATTTCTCTTGCTTCCATTATTTAGTTTTAGATTCACATAAACTGTGTAAATTTCTTTCTCGATTGTGAAAAGGAAAGGCAAATGAATACTTAATTAGTGGCTTGTGCATTAAAACTGCTTTTAAAATATGAAAAAATTTTTTTATTAACTTTACGGAAGCTTTTATCCTTAAGGAAATAGTAAATATTTTTAACAAGAATATTAAGCTTGTTTTGCGTCTACCTTTATGGTGTACTTTTAACTTTAAGTTGCAGCTGGTTGTACTATTTTCGAATCATAGAAGGCCTTAGCTTTCATTTTTAGTTCATTTCCGAATTTTTACATTTCTTGAGTGCAATTTTATACCAATTAATATACTGCCTTAGGAAAAACAATAATTTTGCAAATATTTTTATGGAACCTTTGGTGTACAAAGGTGTAATCCCATTAAAACTAAATAAGTATACGACAGTATAAAGCCGCCGTAGTTTAGAAGGTAGAGTGTTGGTTTATTAGCAGATTTCTTGCCAAAACTCTGAGTAAATAAATAATTGCCATGCAAAGTTTCTCAAAAATCTGTCGTTCGGAGTCGACTTTAAACTGTAAGTCCCGTCACTCATGGACAAAATTAATATGGGTGGTCGGAGAAGCTAGAATGTAATCCTGACTGAAAGGTTGACCAAGTATGTACTATGTGTGTATATACAGCAGCACTAACTACTTCTATTTTTTTATTGTACACCCAATAAGAATTTTAATATATTTTATGAAGACTTTATTTCTTATTTCTTTAAAGCTCAGAATTCTATTAAAGATTGTACAAGAAAAATGTTTTTTGTTTTTGAACGTCCTGAAGAATTTTGTCTCATCAAAGGCTGCAAATACGAAGCAGTCAAGAACTGAAACCGATTTTATTTCCATTTTACACAAAAACCATTAAGAGTTTCTATTATAAACATAATTTTGTCTTGCAATTGCATTTTAATTCATTTTATTTTATTTTAACGTCTTTACCAACAGCAACACTTTCTTAATTTATAAAGGACAGCGCACAAAAAATTTTTATCATACCTCTAGGGTTATCTATTTTACTGTCATTAAAAAAAAACCTTTCTTTTTGTTAAACATCAATTCTGTCAGTGTTTAAAAAATCACAGTCACCGTAGTCTAGAAGTTAGTTTGTTGGCTTATTAGACGTGAGGCCATGATTCAAACTCCAGGTCAGACAGCACGAACAAAACGAAGTATCGGACACAGATTTCATCTTCAGCTTTATCTCATCTCAGCAGATTTCTAACAAAAACTCTAAGAAAAAATAAAATTGCCATTAAAAGTTTCTCAAAAAGCTGGCATTCGGAATCGATTTTAAACTGTATATCTCGCCAAATAAAGGACATAACAAAAATTTTGGTATGAATAGTTAATGCAGGTTCGGAAAAGAAAAGCAAACCGAACCATATTATTATGAATGAAATTTAATTTCATTTAAAGTTCTATCGAACTAAAAAGTCGTCTTAGTCTAGTAGGTAGTGTGATGGCTTATTGGACGTCATGTAAAGTTATCTTCAACAAAACGAAAAATTAAAAATAAAAATAAATTATTTCTAATGCGACTCCCTCTCAGCAGATTTCTAACAAAAATTCTGAGAGTAAATCAAATTGCCATGAAGAATTTCTCATAACAATCTATAATTCTGAGTCGACTTTGAACTCTAGGCCCCGCCACCTGTGGATAAAATCAACACATACAACATAAGTGGCGCGAGTAGCTGGGTCGTTATCCTGACTGAAGTATTATAATGAACAATTATGTGTGTATGTATGTATGTAATTTAAATGAAAAAAATTTTGTTCGAAAAATCACAGTTGAAATCTAAAGCACCCAATAAGCATATTTACGACGTTGTGCAAGGAGCCAATTTAAATATAAAATCCGGCATAAAATAGTATCAATTGATGAGAAATCCAATAATCACTCACCATTTTTGCTTAAAGTTTAGAATATGTTTAGGCCGTTATAAGGCTTTTCAACGATCCTTATTCGTAAATAGCGAATCTTCCGTTAAATAAATGGTGATTGCCACACTGGCAGTTTTGTAAATACTAAAGCGATAATTCGACAAATAAAACCTGTTCTAATCGGCACTTATTAAGAGGGTTTCTATGCTCTCCATGCTAATTTATTAGAACCTAATAATCTCAGAGGAAAGAGAAAGGAATCAACAATCAGCCAGATTCCCCACCACTATACCAAATACTCAGGGGGCGTTGTTTCTAAGCAACGATAGATGACAGCTTCATTATCCTAGGATTTGCAACAGCAAACAAATCACTTACTTAGCTGGAAGACAGAAATGCTTTGTGGAGCCCATATGCTCTCAAAATGGGTACTGACAAAAAAATCCTTCAAATTGAATTGAATTTTTTTAATAAATGTAAGTGTTTTTATATGGATTTTCTTTGTCAAAACAATTTAACTCAATTAGCTTTCCAATTCTAGTAAATGCTTAAGGCTCATGAGTATTAGCAAGTAATTTTAATCCATATTCTTAGCTTTTTTACTAGTTGAAGAAAAAAAACTTCTTAAAAGAGTAAAAAAGTTTTTCTCTTATAGGAACACCCGAATAATAATGGTTCAAGCAACAAGAATTATGTTATAAAAATTATTTTTATTTAATACCTAATAGTATGCTATAATTTTTCTAAATAAAAAATCATTTAACATAAGCTCAGAGCATAAGCTCATGTACATATGTATGTATATATGTATGCATGTATGTATACATATATACATGTATATATGTATGTATATATAGTATGTATGTATGTGTGTATTTGTTAATAATAAATACTTACTTGTAATTTAAAGCTGTGACGTGAAGATGTCCGTTCTAATGAATTACAGAGTGTGAGTGAGAGACAGAGTATTTTTCTTTATGTTTTTTATTAAGCTTATAATACAACAGGAAAATATCCGTTAAAATTTAAGCTTCACAAATGGTTATACAAGCACTAACACTTACACAAATACCATTAACAATTTACTGTATAGTGAAATGATTGAGGAAAAAATTTTCTCGTTTTCATCCATAAACCGACATTTAAAGTAAGACATAGAAACCACAAATTGTATCAAAAACAAGAAATAAAACAAACAAAAAAATAAAAGGAAGAAGAGAAAAAGTGTCCGTTTATTTAGTTAGAAATACAATTTTTTCTATCTTATTTATTTGTTTTTTTTTAGGGATTCTTTTTTTCTATTTTTTTTTCTTTGATTTGTTTCTGTATATTTTTTGTTTCAGCTTTAATAGGGTTTTATTATTGCATGGGTTTCTTTTGATTTTATTTTCACTTCCCTACTTTTATAAGGCTTAAATGGAATACCAAAAACAACAACCAAAAATTGCCTTTTGTTATGCTATGGTTTTTTTGTCGATTCTCCTCCTTTTTGTATACTTTTTTTCGGTTAGGTTTTCCGTATTTTAGGTGGTATTTTTATTTCTTAACAAATATTTTTTATTTATATTTTGTTTGTTTGTTTGTTTTGTTATTTTTAATGTTGTTGTAGGATTTCATGCCAGGATTTCGATTTTTTTCTTTTGTTTTTTTTTCTTTTCTATTTTTATTTACTTTATTTATGCTGCCTTTATTTTCTTTCCTCCTTTTCCTTTTTTGTATGGTTTTCTACCCGAAAACTAGAGCAATAGCAGAATCTAAAGTGTAAATTTGTTTTGCAAAGCTTAGCGTTAACACTTGCCACACCAAAAACAGCTTAACAGCAATACCAAGCAAATGCGCTTAAAATTAAAAGGAAATGCTTAGAAGCAATTTTTCTTATTCTGCTTTTGTTTGTCGTTGTTTTTTTAAGCCCAAATACACAAAAACACTTTATCAGCTAATGTTTCTTGGCTAGGAAAGGTAACACAACATATGTATGCTTTAATAGCGGGTTTTATTTAGAGCCTAAAAGTATGCCATTGGTTTTTATTTTCGTTGTTTTGTATTTTTTTTTTTCTTTCCACAATTAATCAAACTAAGAAGGTTTTATTTTTGCTCTTGCAATAGATTTTTTAAAAACAATTTTTTTTCGTTATTTTTTTAACAGAAAAATTCAAAGAATTTTTCTATGTAAAACACACTTTAAATTTTCTTTTCTTTTTGTTTTGAGATTAAAACCGTTTCCGCACGCTTTTACGAAACACGTCAATTTAGCCGAAATGTCTACTTTCAACTAAACGTTTTTGCTCTGTTTAATTCACATCGTGCACACAATTTTTTTACTCAATTTTACTCAATGACATCGTTTTTTTACTTACCAACGCGATGGATGATTCGCCTTTAAAACACACACAAATACTCTTCTCATCGTAGGCATGTATACATCTGATAAGAGAGTGAGAGAGAGAGTATTTTAGGTATGTATGCGTGTGTGTGGTTTTATTACTAAAACCTGCTTTCGTTGTGTTTTTTTCCCGTCCTCGTTAGAATTGGTTTGGTTTTCTCTTGGTTTAATATATTTCTACTAGTATATGTATATGTGTTCGTGTATGTGTATGTGTACATTAAGATTTTTCTTTGTATACTTTTGATCGTTTAATGTTGTCGTTTTTAATGTTAAGAAAACCAGGAGAGCAATTCGCCGTAATTGTTTATTAAGTTTCTTAAGAGCATAAAAAGGGTAGTTTTCTCTTAAATAGGCTCTCTTATGTTGTGTTGTTTTTGGATGTATGTATCTATGTGCACGTAAGAGTTAATAAAAAAGGTGAGTATGTCTAAAGAAATTAAAGTTTTTGGTTAAATTTTTTTTAAAGTAACCAAAGCCAAATCAAGATTTATGCTGTTGATAAGTGTTTAATAAGGAACGTTTGAATTATAAGGACTAAGGAGTCTTTCTTTTTAACACAGTAAAATAAAGTATTTTGTATAGTAAATGCCTGTTAAACTTGTTTAAAGTTAAAAGATATTGTCTAGTTCACTAAATTTAGTTTTTAAAAGAAAAAAGGATATATGGCGTGGTCAAGAATCCTTGCAGTTATTAAAAATTTCTTGTAATTATTTACTAAAGGACACTGTCAGACGTCCTTTGTGTTAAAATCATAAGTTTAAAAGCATTATTTTTGAAGTTATACCTGTGTTAAGGCAAGAATTTTATGGAATATTGATTTTGATTGATGATTTTTGAAAATACAAATTTATTTCATTTTTGTCTTTGTTTCCGTTTTGTGTACATGTACAGTACTTGTAGTTCCAATATCCATAACAAAAATTCTGAGCCAATTTTAACGAATATCAGCATTAGCCTTGAAGCAATGCTCTTTGGCAACCATTAGCTAAGATGTTGAGCGCCTTATAACATATAAAACATAATTAAAAGTGCATTTAGAAAACCACAAATGTTTCCTTTGAACATAAAATGGATGGGACTAAGAACTCTTATCTCTTCGTGCTAATAGCAAAGTTATAGAAACGTTGTTGAAAGGTTGTGAGTCAAACAATGCGCCCAGCAATAGGCAGTCTTTCTGAATCATTGTGGTCATTACTTATTCCTTTTCCTTGATTTCTGTGGTCACAATTTTTGGTTTTTAAAGAGCTTTGTTGCCATTAAATCTCACTTTCAGAGTCCAGCTGAAGTCGTCGTAGTCTAGTAGGTAGTGCTTATTAGATTTGAGGCCACGCTTCAAACCCCAGGTCAGACATCTCCAACTAAACAAAATATAAAAAAAAATATTTCTTCGGCGACTTTCTCTCAACAGTTTTCTGTCAAAGATTCTGAGAGTAAATAAAAATTACCATGAAAAGTTTCTCAAAAATCTGTCCTTCGGATTCGACTTTAAATTGATTCGACATAAGTGGTGTGAGAAGCTAGATCGTAAACCTGTAAGAAGGGGTGTAAAGAACAATTATGTATGTATGTATGTTAATTATCGCATATTAGAGGCCTCCTTGTTAGCTCCAACACTATTTATCACTTTTTTTTATGACATTTTCTTTTCATCACTTTTGTAACATTTGATAATAAAGCCTGTCACTAACATTACTTCGATCATAACCCACTAATAGTAAATGCTTCAGCCGATTATCTTAGGCAACATAAGCTATTTACATAGAATTTCCCATTTTAATGATTTGCAGTTAAAATCTAAGTTTTTAAAAACATTTGGAAGTTTCATTTAAAATGGTTCGTTTATATCTGATTCTTGATGGCACACGTGTTCGAAAACCTCAAGAATTCTTTCTCAAATAGAATAATTTCTAGAATAATTTCGTCTAAATATTGATAGCATTGAGCAGCATAGAGTTGACATATGCGGCCTATACCGAGGGTTATTTCATTACAAAAACAGAAAGCAGATTGTGGTTTGGTAAACCTGTTTCAAGCTCCTAGACAGCACTACCGCTGCTATCTATCGTCTATATTCTTGATTGCGATAAATATTTTTTAACTTAGTCGTACTCTTGCAAATTGTGCTGAAAATACAGAATGTCAGACAGAAGAGAAGGATAAGAGGACATAATGTTTGTGTCGAATTATACATGTTTCACTAGAGCAATATCATCATTTTTGTATCTACTTGTTTTTGTAACAGACCATAGTCTTTGGTGGGAATCGAAACTTATTACCTCAAAACTAAACTACCAAGGCAACCCGCTTATTATCATAATTTATGGGTCATTTGCTTCTACTGTGGTATTTAAATTGTATATTTTATCCTGCATAGGTTTTAAAGTGGAAGAAATTTTTGCACTGTGTACTGAAGACTTTGAAGAATTTTGTTGGAACTTCCATTCTTTCCAAAGTGGACTCGAAAGCTTGCTTAAAGACTAATTGCCTTTGTAGAGAAATTATACTCATAGTACTATTCTATGACTAGCCTTATGTTATTGAAGTTTTCAAACCGTGGCCGTTTGGTTTCAAAACAAGCCTGCAATTTTTAACCAGACCGATAGGGCCAATAGTCTTGTAGGTAGTGTGTTGGCTTATTAGACTGAAGGCCCGAGTTCAAATCCCAGGTCAGACATCAAAACGAAAATATTAAAATATTTCTTCGGCGACTTCCTCTCAGCAGATTTCTGGCAAAAACTCTGAGAGTAAAAATTGCCATGAAAAGCTTCTCAAAAATCTGGCGTTCGGAGTCGACTTTAAACTGTAGGTCCCGCCACTCATGTATAAAATAAACGCACACAACACGAGTGGTGTGAGAAGCTAGGACGTTGTACAATGGGTCAATTCGACCTTGTACTTGTCACAATTGACAAGTACACGTCCTCTAACCTAATCTAACCTAAGACTGGATAGTATTCAGTAGCAGAACAGCTGTTCGTTACTCTGAGTCAATCACGAAAACAATTTTTTTTTTGTAAAATAAACAATTCCACTCTGTGGTTAATCCTTTCACTAAACCATATAAATAACTAAACTGCCATACAAAAGTGCATTTAAAAAGGGCAACAATATTCTCCCCCCCCCCCCCCCCTCCTGACGTACACTTTCAGCTGATTTTGGTATGTTTTTTTCTGGTGCTGTGTGCCACACAAATTGCACATAAATTTTATAAGAATGCCACAGAGTTATTTTACAATTCATAAGCATGTTTTACACTAATACGACGACTAGTATACAACGAATGCAACTCTAACTCCAACTCCAATTTCAACAACAACAACAACAACGACCATCGTGTCACAATATAAATGATACCAATTTAATTATGCAACAAACCAAAAAAGACGAAGAAGAGATGAAGAAAAAGAAGAGTTCATGCCCAAAAATGGATTTAAATGAACAAAAAAAAAAAAAAAACTCACCCAACAAAGTAAAAATTATATTTTATTTAAATTTAAATTTTATTTAAACGAAAATATGAAAATATTTCTTCGGCGACTTCCTCTCAGCAGATTTCTGGCAAAAAACTCTGAGAGTAAATAAAATTGCCATGAAAAGCTTCTCAAAAAACTGTCGTTCGGAGTCGACTTTAAACTGTAGGTCCCGCCACTCATGTATAAAATTAACGCACACAACATAAGTGGTGTGAGAAGCTAGGTCGTAATCCTGACTGAAGGGTTGTAATGACCAATTATGTATGTTATGATGGGGCCGATAGTAAAGTTTAATAATTTTTTTTCCAGACAAAGCAAGCAACCAAGAATTCGCGATAGCTTTAACAATCGTTTTTATATCTTTTCTTTCTTCTTTTCAGAATTGGTTCTTGAGAATAAGATAGGTTTCAATGGAAGACCAGATGTTGTTTCTTAACATTTAGAGATGATAAGAATGACTTGTTATATGTCAATTTACATCGTCTAATAGATTTTACGGTAGACTATAAAAACTTTAATAATACTTTTAATATTGATCGATTCATAGTTGCTTCAAAATATTTTTAAAGTTGTTATAGAAGTCAAAAGGAAAAATTTAAAGGAAAACCACTTTCCAAAATTATTTGCAAAGTCAGTTGTAAAAATTGTAAACATCTTTAAGTTGAGCAAATTAAATTCTTCTAAAACTATAACATAGTGTAATGAATTTAAAAAATCCCATATTCCCTTGATATGCCTCGTTAATTCTTCTTAAAGGCAACAACTTTAATGCCATGCAACCCAATAGCATTCAAATTGCTTTCCCTATGAATGAAGGCGAAAAAATAAAATGAATGTCAAACTTTAATAAAATTATTGACAACATTAAATACATAAATTCGCTTTGTAATGCGCAACATAGTTTAAAGCAATAACTTCGTAAATAACTGTTAATAAGGATCAATCAATGTTTAACATTGATTTAAGAGTACTCTTCAAAATCAAAGAGAAAAATTCTCTTAAGTTTACTTAAGTAAATATTGCAAATTGCCTTTAGCAACATTTCGGAGTTGTTCTATGATGAACAAAAGTGGTGAGTTTTCAAATTAAGAGAGCAAAAAAGAGATACAAAATGTTGCTGGCAACATTCGGCAACATTATACGAAGTCGAGAGTAATAAACAAACAGGAATGAAGGCAAATTGAAGACTATTTCAAGGGTTACACAAAAATTTATTTGTGTCACTCGCCAAACGATAGCGAAAGTGCAAGAAACGCCTCAAGCAATGAATGAAAAAATAAGAGAAGGGAAAATTAAATGTTTGCGTACAATTAAATAAATGCAAAAAAACCCATATAAAGTAAAGCAAATAGGGACATTGAAACAACAATTTATTGAGCAATTTTAACTTAAAAATTTAATATCAGGTCAATACCTGTTATACAGAAAGAATACCCAAGTAAATTGTGTTTTATAATATTTTTTTTTGTTACTATTTCGTTTTTTTTTTTTATTTTGTAATAAATTTTGACAAAAAGTTGAAAATGTCTGTCATGTCAATATCTTGTAAGATTTATTATTGCCTGGAGTTTTTGGTGTGTTTCTCAAAACCATACAAAAATTTCATAAAATTTTTTTTTTATCAAACTAAGGGTGGCAATTCTTATCAAAAAAAATTGGAAAGCAATATTAAAAAATTATAACACACACGTCAACAGCGTTATTAAAATGTCAAAATTTTAAAGACTTAATCTTTTACGTCCGTTTATTAAGAAATTGAAAAAAAGGGCGATAGGCGTCCTATAAGCTTTGGAATTAATATGATACAATGACTTTTTCTTATCTTTCTTTGAAGACCTAGACTACTAGACAGAATTGAATTCCAATGATAGCATTCCACATCGTTGAAAACAAATGCGGTATGGAACATAACACGGGTAAACCAAAACTTCCTATGTAATGTTTTGTATTAAATTTATAACAAATCCTGCAACCATAGCTGCCAGATAAATGAAGCATCAAATCGTCATATAATTGAGAAAAAATCGTCAAAGACGTTCATTGAAATCGTAAAAAAATCGTCAGAAATAACAAATAAATAAATTGAAAGGTTTTAAAAAAAAAAACATAAAAAGCCAATGTTAAGCAGCAATAATATTGTAGCATATACAACCATGTGTGGTGTAAATATTAGGAAGTCAGAAGATCTTGACGTTATGGGCATGAAAATTCAATGTGATGTTTGCTAGAACTGACACATTTTTCAGTGCCTTGGTTTCTTAAGACGTTGCAATAAATACTTCACTTCATCTGTTCTACTTACCATTTACACCATTTATAACCGACCGAGAATGGAATACACCTCTCGTGTTTGGGTTGGCCCTGAAAGCCTATTTTGAGGCTTCTCGACCGTTTACAGAAGAGGCCATAGTAGCTCGTTAGTCACGATAGTGTGACCAACTCCATTGATTCATTGGAGCATCGTTGCAATGTGGCTTGGGTTTCACTATTCTATCGCTACGACAACGGATATTGCTCGAGCAAAGTATTCCTTCGTAACACTCGTCTTTCTCGGCCAGCAAATCCGTATGTGGTCGATTGGCCAGTGTATCGCGCCCTGCATTACGGACAAAGTTCGTTTGTTAGACCGACTATTCGTGTGTAGAACTCCCTTCCTGCAGAGATCTTTCCTGTTATTTATGGTATTAAAATGGTATAAAAACGTTGTAAAAATATTCAAACCTAGTGTCCATAAACTCCCTCTTTCCTTCTTCTTATAATATATTTTCCTAGTTCCAAACACAATGCCATCCCCTGAGTGTTTGTCATATGTAAAAATAATGGCACTCTGTTTTTCCGATGGTAATATTAGAAGCTATAATCGAATTTTTAAAATTGTCTGCAACGGCAAATGGTAATTTATACTCAACTACAATGTTATTTAGGATTTGAAATTTTTTTGGCATAAAATACAGAAAAATCATCATAGGTATTCGAAAATAACTTAAAAATATAATACTTTACTCCTTGTTATTACTGGCATAAATTTCCAACAGTAACAACTGCAAAGCAAATACAAAGCTTAAGGAGGCTTTTAATGTACTAAAGTAAAGAAAATTATGTAAATTTTTAATTTCTAAAAATCGTCAAAATAAGGGCATAAATCGTCATGATTTGTCAAATGACATTTTTGGAGCTCAAAATCGGCAGCTATGCCTGCTACCTTTGATCCATCACTCTTTCTCTTCTTCTTTATTGATTTATGTGAAAAATTTTGTTCTCAAATGAATGTTTAAATCGTTTGTACAGTTCATTTGAAGGCCATATAAGACATTATGACACCTCAAGGATTAAAACTCTCTAATCCACTTCCACTTACATTTCATATACGTAGTCTCCTTTAAAGTAAAAAATACATACATAACATACATACATACATAATTGATTATTACAACCCTTCAGTCAGGAAGCTTCTCACACCACTTCTGTTGTAAGCGTTAATTTTATACATGAGTGGCGGAGCCAACAGTTTAAAGTCGACTTCGACCAACAGAGATTTGAGAAACTTTTCATGGCATATTTACTCTCACAGTTTTTGCCAGAAATCTGCTGAGAGGCAGTCTCTAAAGAAATATTTCTGATCTGAAGTTTGAGTTTGAGTCTAGGAAGCCAACACATTACTTACTAAAACAAAAAATATTCCTAGAAAATAAGGGAAATATTTTTCAAAGCAGCCCGTTCTTGAAAATTGTCTGAAACGAGATGCCTTAAGGTGGATTTACTTATTTTGATAACATTTTTTTTTATATGTAGTTTGACGCCTCTTTTCCTGAAAGCGGGAAAATATTTGTTACAAACAACTCTCAACTTGATTTGGTTAATTTTACATATTGTCCGGACAAACTTAAACAGTGCTGCCAATAGGTTATATATTTTTCATACAAAGTTGAACTGATTTAACCGTATAAATTATGTAAAATTTTAATTTGCCTTAAAAGTGTCGTCTCGCAGTCCGATTTTCCGGGAAAGGCTTTCGAAATTAATGAATCGTGCTGCAAAAACCCTCAAAGGGGAAATGGATGAAAATGCAAAAATAAATCTTTTATTGGAATCAAATCGTTTGTAACACAATTTTCTTAGTTTGCAATGAATTGTGCCGCAGGAAGAAATTTTAAAATGCATGATTTACTGGCTACGTGTGCATTTTCTCTTTACGTATTGCCAAGTTTGAAGGAAGAGACAAGCACAACTGTTTGTTGTTACTTCTAAAACCTGAATATTATGCCGGATTTAATGCCCTTAAGCTATTTGAAGACAAAGGATTCTGTTGCATGTTAATTTTAATTTCTTAGAAGAAGTCTTATTTTTATGGAAGGTCTTAGAGAATAAATTATATGAAGTACATAGTTTATCAAAAAACAGAAATATTAACCGACTTCTGATAGTCGTGCAAACGTGAAATTGACAAATTTTGCGATAAGTTATCAAGATCCATCAAAACTTTTGAAAATTTTTGAACTGAAAGTTCATTTGATCAGATGACATATATAAAAAATATAACACGACTGTTATATTTGATCAAACGAAGTGTCAATCTCTTCACAAGATAGTGTACTTTCAGAATGTCATCACTTATTTCATATTTTTATGTAAAGTTTCTATTATGAACGGACAAACATGAAAAAATATAAAAAAAAATCGCATTTGTCAAGATTAACCCATCAAACCCTATAGCATATTAAGTCAAATAATATATATATGTATAAGGCCCATTCCTCTCTTTTCGAATAAGTTCTAAATTTTGGACATCGGTTCAGAAATGTTTGTGTAATCAATAAATTTGTGCGTAAAGTCAAATAAAACAAGTTTGGAGGGTTCAAGAAATATAAAAAAAATATTTTTGAGTTCTACTCAACAAACCTCACAACGCTATGTCATTAGCTAGGCGTATTTCATTTTTTTTTTATTTTGTCGCATAGTGTTATTAATCGTGTCTTGGAATCTTCTCAAAGAAAAACATCTTTTGCAGATTTGTGATTGTAGTTGCATTAAATATTGTCTGTACAATTCGTATTAAAATATATACCAATGCCAGCAATAAAACCAAATACAACTATTTGCCTTTCAAGACAATTTTTTAAGTCAATTCAATTCAATCGTCTTCCCCACCACAAGTGCATACATTTTAGATTTTTCTTTCTTTTTTATAGAAAATATGTCCATTTAAGCACCAACGTTTTCTTATCATTTGCATAAAGGTGGAAGTCATTGTGTCTCATCTGTTTTTAATCCCACGTTTATTAATTCAGGACGTGTTTTTTGGAAAGGTGTCAGTGATTTTTTTTAAATATTTGATTTTAGTTATGGAAAGATGTGTCTAATGACACTCAGGCTGGATTCTTTCTTTTGAATAACACTTTTGTATATCAAGAGAGATAAGCGTTTAAAAATCTAAATCAATTGGAGTTTAAGTTCTTAAGTCTGTAAACGGGGCACTTATTTGGTGATATTCTGTTATACTAGGCATCAGAGCAAGTTACACTTATGTACGTCAAGTAACCTAATTTAAAATCCTTTTAAATATTTACCAAATTATACTTAATATTTGAACGTGAAGTATGAAGTGTTACTTGTTCAGAAGTGGTGATTTCGCCATGACAATGGCAAAATTGTCCAAATCCCTAAAAACAATTCGAAGATAAGGGGTCATTACTGCAGGAAGATTGTCTTTAAATCCAAATAGAATTTGCAAATAAAGGCAGTAAATTGTGCATTGTGCCATAATAATGCACAATTTATTATAAGCTAAGAAAATTGTGTTACAAACAATTTGATTCCCATTACAAAAAAAATTATAATTTTTGCACCGAGTCATTACTGCCAATGAAAAATTTATCCAATTTCCATTTATGTCAAACAGTAGCGTAAGAAAATTTTGTACAAACAAAATTATTTTTTGCAGCACGACTCATTCATTTTAAAAGCTTTGTCCGGAAAATCTGAGGTGCCAGACGATACTTTTAAATTAAATTTAAATTTTACATAATTTATACAGACAAAGAAATTCAATTTCGTATACAAAATGTATCCTATTGGCAGCTCTGTTTAAGTTTGTCCGTCAGAATATAAAATTATCCAATTCGAGTTGAATATAGTTCGTAACTACATATAAAAAAATTATGCCCGGATATGAAAAGAACTGTCAAACTACATATCAAACAAATTTTGTTTGGACATTATCGGCGAATGCAGCTTAACTTTAGTTCTGTTTGAGTTAATAACATATGGACAATTTAGGTATAGGCTGTGGTAAGGTAGGTAGGTAGGTTAGAGTGGCCAACCTTACTTGAGCGTGCATAGCGACCCGTTGTGATGCCACAGGTAAGCTATGTGGTAAGGAATGTAATAGATTTTCCTGGTCAACGTTATTCCAATTATTTTATAAAAGATTGTATTATACTATGTTCACGTATGCAATTTAATTGAGTCAATATTCGATTAATTGAAAACAATATTTTAACCGTTCAGGTATAATAAATATACGCAATATTCAGCTTACTCAATATTCATTTGACAGCTGGAAACAAAACAGCTGGTTGTTTCAACAACATTGTTTTTGTTTTGTTCGTTGTTTTTTGTTTTGTTTTTTTTTTTTTGTTTGTCTTTGTTGATATTTGAGTTGTCAAATATCTATAGAAAGTGTTCGGAAAATTGTAATATGCTCACTGAGCGTACTTATGACAGTGCTATATTTAAAGTTTTACTGAATATTATAACAATTAGCATTTAATTGAGCAATAATTAATTCAGATTTTATATGAAATATTGAGCTCAATATTGGCGTTAATTGCGATTTACGCAATAAAGGTGCATACGTGAACATAGTATAAGCAAATTAACTTATGAAGTTAAAATTGTACGTTATTTTGAAATTGAGATTCTGTTCAAAGTTTAACATATACTCCCTACATCTGATATGATAAAAGCATGTAATTTATAAAAATAAAATTAGAAAATTATTGGATTTAATTCCTTTTTAAAATCTCTTTTCATATCAACTATTACTTAAAGTTAATCGCCGCCAAAGCTGTTGTCTATGTAAACGGAAACTGAAATCCTAGTCTAAATTCCAGTCTTTTGTTGTTTTAATCCACAACAGCTCATCGAAATAGAAATGCGTTTAACATGGTTACAGCAAATGCGATAAAGTTCACACCCAGTTAAAGAAGCCATCAAAAATAACGAAAATAGAATAAAAAATAAATTCTTTTAAAGCGCCAAATAAAATATAAAAAAAAATGTTGAAATACTACAATACAATACATTTCAGAAAGGAATTCTATTCAAATAAAATATAAAAAAATTAAAAAATATTTTCGTATGTATTTCTGTTATTCATGCATTGCTCGTTGGCGCATGTGACACAAAGATGGACCGGCAAACAGACGACAACTGTTTCTTGCTGTTTGCATTGCTAATCCCATTTTTATTCAATTTTCATTTACTCGCATATACTTTACATTCTATTCTATTTTCCTATTTTTTGAATTTTTTTATTTATTTTTTTATTTATTTTTGAATTGTCATCCATAGAAATACGTTTCATTTTGTAACTACAGACAGACGGTGAGTTTGAGTTTCCATAGAAAACTTTGAATGGTGGAACATTGTAAAGGGGCACTGGTTACGGAGTCACATGTGTTTAAAATGTGACCAAATATTTACGGGGTTGAATGACCATTAACAATGACTTTTCAAAAGAAAATTAACATAAAATATAATCCTTAAAATTGGAAGTGGAAAGTACAAATATTAATTAAAATTTTACGTTAAACAACAAGATTATATGCTTACTTAACTGTCAGATGTGTATCTATTTGCAGACCTGTACCTTGCCTCGCCATAATTATCACACATTTTTTGCCCTCATAAACTTGACAAGTTGCCGTAGCCTAGTAGGTAGTGTGTTAGCTTATTAGACGTGTGGTCACGGTTCTAACACCAGGATAGACATCACGATCATAACGAAATATGGAAAAGTATTTCCTAGACTGCTTTCTGGAAAAAACTCTGAGAGTTCATAAAAATTGCCATGAAAATGTTTCTCATGAGTCTGTCGTTCGGAGTCGACTTTATACTGTAGGCCCCGTCACTTAAGGCTAAAATTAACACACATAACATAAGTATGGTATGAAGGGCTAGAATGTAATGTACATAGGTAAGCTTGACATATAAATGGTGTCAGTCTCTTCTCTGAATAATTATCTCTACAATGCAATTTGTTTAAATTTATTTTGTTATCTTGATTAGCTTTCTTACCATTTTATGCTCACATTAAAATCGTCATCGCCTAGAGGGTCATGTGATGGCTTGCTAAATGGGCGCACCGTGTTCAAACTTCAGCTGTAACATCTTGAAAAATACTATACTTTGGACGACCCCTTTCATCAATATTCTGGAAAAAGCTGCGGGAGTGACAAATTGCCTTGAAAAGTCCTGCCATTCATAGGCAAAACTAATACCACCTCACATATGTCATAATAGCATATTTAGTGCTTCATTTTCTACTGGGATATAGAGTCGCAACAAATGTTTTCGATGAACTTGTTAAATAGCCATGTATATTATCTCGCTTCATCTTGCATCTTGATTTTGCAAACGAAACCCACTCTATAGAAGTGTTCTGGTTCCATCAGCGGTGTAGCAAGTATTTTCCACGCAAGCTCATCTGATTTTTCAATGCCAAGAATTCTCACAATACCTGGGAGCCAGCAGAAGTAGACCTTTTGCTGTCTACCTAGCCAAATCAGCTCCTCCAGACAGACATATACATATATATATTTCGATTTAACATTATAAGAGCTGAAGGGCTCGATTGGCGGCCCTTCTGTCAGATAGAATTGCTGTGTCATATCTTTTTCAAAATTAGTATATGGGTCGGACCCATTTTCAGGCATTCGTGGTCGTATCTCGGCAAAGGCATCACGAATGTTGATTGAATGCTCAAACGTCTCTGGGTTGTTGGCGTAACACTTTTCTTTAACAGCGCCCAACAGAAAATAGTCCAACGGCATCAAATCGCAGTTTCTTGATGGCCAATTGATATCACAATTTCGGCTAATTAAACGACCATCAAACGTTTGAGGCAATAAATGGATTGTGCCATAAGATGTGTGGCAAGTTCCATCATTCTGTTGAAACCCAATATCGTTCACATCAATACCATGAAGAGCGGTTACAAAAAAACGGTTATCATGGTGCGATAGGTGTCTCCATTGAACGTTATGGTTGCACCGTCCTCATTTTTAAAGAAATATCGGCCAATGATGCCTCCGCTCCACAATTCGCACCAAACAGTCACTCGAAATGAGTTTTCTGAGCCCCAAATACGGCAATTCTGCTTATTAACGTATCCACCAAGAGGAAAATGAGCTTCATCCGAAAAGATAATTTTTTTTTTTTTTGACAAAATCGAAATCATCGTGCAGGTTCTCGTTGGGTCAATAAATTCCAAGGTTGCTCAAACGTAAATCGTTTCATTACGTTCAGTGGAGATAATCTTACTGAATTTTGTGGCAGAACAGAATGATATAAGTATTGCCACATTTTTAATAAACGATGATTCAAATTGAAACCTATAGATGGCCCACCCTATAAGCAGCAGATTTGGACACTATACAAAGTTAGCACCTCATATTATAACTTATTAACACTGTTTTCCCAAAATAAGATTCAAACTGAATGAATAATTTTGAAAAACCACACAAAACATTGGAATCATGTTGCTGTCAAAGCATATGATGCCAAATAATAAATAATTACTGCCATAAATAGGAATATTTTTTTAATTTTCAATTTGTTTTTTTAACTGTAAATCATTTGTCATAAATCAATTACGGGTTTAATGGAATCCTTTCCATTTGCATTAAATTTTTTCCAATTAATCCCGCCTCTAAAAACCAAAGCAATAATCCTCTTACATCAAAAAGGTATTAAAAAAACAAAAGAAAAATCCCCGAAAAAATACATCGAAAGTCAAGCTAAGCAAGGAAAAAAAAGGGAAAATCAAATAAAAATCACCCCTTAAAACCAATAAAAGTGTCAACCCTGCGAGACACATACATATACTTGCACATTGTAAACTGCATGCACTTTTAGTTTTGGTTGTCCTTGTAGTAGTAACACTGCTTGTGTTATTATTCCTGTCATTGCTGTTGCTGTTGTTGTTGTTGTAACCATTACTAATATTTGCATTGTCTAATTTTACTGGCGGTATTGCCAATTGTTTTTTTTGTTTGTTTGGTTGCTTGGTGTGTCTCTGTGTTTGTTTAGTTCTTGTTTTTTCCTCATTTTTCCCGTTCGCCTCTACAACAATAAAAACAATGCACAGTAGTGCAGGAGTGTAAATTATTTCGACATGGCCGATAAAAGCCAATAAATTTATCGTGTCCTTTTCGTAATTTTCGTTATTTTTTTTATTTCTGTGCAGGTCTTAGCATGTGTTGGAGAGGTTGTTTTGATTTCAGTGTGTTTTTATATGCTACACTGCTATCGGCAAGGGGGGGTGGTATATTGCGTTTAGGTATACGTTTACCGGGCCGTTCAATGGATCCTCGTCAACGGTGCTCCTTTCACTGGCGTCTCGGTCTTTTCTGATAGTCAGGTCGCGATAAGATCTCTATCGGGTTTTGTGAATAACTCTAGGATCGTTAGGGAATGTCGCCTCTGTCTCGACCTTCTTTCGGGGCGCTTCATCAGTGTCTCTCTGGTGTGGGTCCCCGGGCACAGTGAAATTCCGTGAAACTTTAGGGCCGACGAGCTCGCCAGAGCTGGTGCGCTCCTTCCGGAATCCTCTTCTGTTGAATTGGGTATGCCACTTGCCTCGATCAAGTTGACCATTGCGCGGAAATTCTTTCGGGACCCCAACTCCTCAATGAGGAGTCCTGCTCCACCGCTAGACTCACCTGGCCCTTGATGGATAGAAGGCGTACCAACCAATTACTTGGTCTTGGTCGTGACGTCATCTCGACTACAGTGGCCGTGCTTGCAGGTCATTGCGTCATGGGTAGACACGCGGAAAGAATGAGGCTCCCTTTTAACGACTTCTGCCGTGGATGAAGGTCCGCTGAGGAAGAGGAGACTGTTATTCACTTTCTTTGTCAGTACCCGTCTCTTGCTAGGTGTAGATATAGGTTATTTGGCTCCCCATTCCTTGTTAGCTTAACGGAGCTATCATCTATTGACATCAAGGATATAGCTTCGTTCATCAAACTTTCTGGCTCGTTTTCCAGTGCGGGGTAGTCGTGCTTTTGTTGTGCAGCCCTTGCGCTGACCAACTTCTTCCTTTTCCCTGATTTCCCGACCTAACCTAACCTATACGTTTGATAATACAGACCAAGAGTCGATCATTCTGTCCTGATATTGACAGCCTGTAGAAAGGGTACAGGAGCAGTCAAAAGAACTATTAATTGGATGAAGTACAAAACTGAAGTCGCGGAATTTAAGAGATTTCACGGGTCTTCCAATACGTTTTTAACCTTAAGGTTTCCAAGCTATGACAGTTCTTGTAGTAATCTCAGGAGTTCAGCACATTTTTCCATTTTTGTTATGAATGCTTTCAAATATTCTAGAAAGAAATCGCTAAGTCAAAGCGATGTTCAATGTCACTCTTCCATTCATTCCAAACTGTAGGCTTAACATTTACATTCAGATTGTTGTGTGAAGGTGCCGTGGTCTAGCAGGTAGTGTGTTGGCTTTTAAGACGAGAGCCCATGGTTAAACCTCCAGTTCAGACAAAACAAAATACGAAAAAAAATCTTTCTTCTGGCAAAAACTGTGAGAATAAATCAAATTACATTAAAGAGGTTCGCAAGTCTGCCATTAGAATCGACGTTAAACTGTACGTCCCACCACCCATGGATAAAAGTAACACACACAACATGGGTGGTGGAAGAAGCTAGGTCGTAATCCTAATTAATGACCAGATTTTGTTCTGCAGATCCGTACCGTGTTATGTTTTTTTCGATTCTGTTCTGATTGTTCGGGCTTTTTCTCGAAATTACAGAGCCAAGGTATTTCATATATCAAGTTGTCCAACGATATAATTGGTTTGGTTTGTTACAATTTTCTCTACTTTGAGTTACATCATACTGTTTGCGGCCCCATCAAGCTAAAGCTTTAAAATATTTCCGCTAGACTATGTAAGTAATTTAGGTCGTCCAAGCTGTAATCGTACAGCATCGAAAACCGACACAAGACTTATCAGCTCATTCATTAATGTTGTCCAGCATGATGTTAGAACAATAGGCATGCAACTCTTAAAGATAGCAACTAACACAGGCTTGGTTTCCGTGTAAAACTTGCCAGTTGGCATTCGAGTAAAGACTCCTTATAAAATGCGTTAGTTTCTCTGGAACCCCTTAAATCTTTGTGTAACACAGAGGGCTTTAAGCCTTCTCATAGTCCAGGCTTACTTACAACCCTTCAGTCAGAATTACGACCTACCTTTTCACACCATTTATGTTGTGTGCGTTAATTTTATATATGAGTGGTGGGACCTAAAAATTAAAATTAACTCCAAACGCCAGATTTTTGAGAAACTTTTCAAGGCAGTTTTATTCATTCTCAGAGTTTTTACCAGAAACCTGCTTAGAGGAAGTCGCCTAAGAAATATTTTCATATTTTCGTTCTGATATATGTAGTAGATTGCACAAAACCTTGATTTAAAGTGAAGAATGTAACTACCGACATCTAAAACAATTACTTTCCACGGTAGTGTAGTAGTAGGTCATTGCAACTCTTCAGTCAGGATTACGACCTAGCTTCTTACACCACTTATGTGGTGTGTCTTAATTGTATACGTGAGTGGTGGAACCTACAGCTTAAAATCGATTCCGAACGACAGATTTTTGAGTATATGCCAGAGTCGAAGTCGCCGAATTAATAATTCTTCGTATTTCTGACCTGGAGTTTGAATCGTGGTCTCACATCTAATAAGCCAACACACTACCTACTAGACTACGGCGACTTCTAGTCCAGGATTAAATTGCAATATTATCGTTCTTATTTTCCGGAAATTGAAATTTCAGAGAAAACACTGGCATGGTTTTGTTTCACTTTATGTGCCATATTGTCGTTAAATGCGGACAGTATGCGGTCACTCAGTATGTAACCACCAAATGCAACTCCCTACCTTATTTTTCAAAGATGAATTTTGTAAAATTTATACAAGTTTTTGTCCAAGATTCAGACAATTTTTATAAATTTTAAGTGAAGACAATGAAACTCAAATGAAATTTGAAAAACTTATATTTAGTCCCTTCAGATGTTAAGGATAACCTTGGATGTGACAATCTCTGTCTTACCTTAATCACTTAGCTTACATTCTCGAAAAATTTGTTGCATTATAGGGTTGTGTATAGTCGAACAACATTAGCAGATACTCTCTTACGGGCTTTTGATGGCCTTTTAAGTTAAATTTTACCCAGAAAAATATGCAATTTTTTATTCAAAACCTGGGGTGTTTTATTTAATTTTTCTTTTTTTGTCTCTAAAACATCCTTGTTTTAGTTGCTGTTGTTAATGTTGTGATACTCGCTGGCCAAATGTTTGTATATTTTGACACATTTTTCTAGTTCCACGTACTATGTGTGGTATAACAGAGCGTAACATATTTTTGGTTTTTATTTTTGTTGTTTTTCTAATCTCATATGATGATATTTTATTAATATTCTCTCTCCCCCCAATTATTGTTACCAGAGATATTATTGCTATTATGATTGTTATTGTTATTATTATCGGGTATTATTGTTATTATTATCCTTGTTACCGCTGCTCCTGCTGCTACTGCTATTGCCATTGTCATCTCATTTGCTTTGCCTAAGCATCGCCATGCTTTTAATGAAAATGGAAAATGGAAAATTATTTGTTTTGAAGTGCTTTTTGTTTTCCTAATAAATTTTTGGTTGGGGTTCATAAAATATGAGATTTTTTTGCTACCCTCTGGTGGTTTTCCTTTGAATTTATTTTATTTGTTGCCCTTTTTATTTCCTTTTTTTCTGGGTGATATTTTAGTGGAAAATAAATTTTCGAATTTTATTGCAGCATAATTGTAGTGTTTATCGAGAAATCAAAACAAAAGTATTTGCAGCGGGATGTTAACAAATGTCGCGATATATGTAAGTTATAAGCATTCATAATGTGATTGAAAAATATGTGCAAATATTAGGTGTAGTAAAGAGAATTACTTTAGAGATAGAAGGTTATCGTTATTAACAATTATCGAATCGTAAAACCGTCTGATGTTCAAAAATAAGAAGGTAAACGAAAGAAAGAACTCGCTTTAGTCTAGCAAGTAGTGTGTTGGCTTCTTAGACATTAGGCCATGGTTCAAATTCCATGGCAGACACTTCCAACAAAACGAATCAAAAAAAAATATTTCTTCGCCGACTTCTTCTCAAATTTTTGCTGGCAAAAACTCCGAGAGCAAATAAGAAATTGCCATGAAAAGTTTCTCAAAAAATCTGTCGATCAGAATCGACTTTAAACTGCAGGGCCCGCCAGTCATGTATAAAATTAACACACACAACATGGGTGATGTAAGAGACTAGGTTGTAATCCTGACTAAGAGAACCTATTATGTATGTATGTATGTAAACGAAAGAAAGAAATGATGAGATGAAACCTCAGCTCTAACATTTCAACAATTTTTTTGACGATCTATCCTCAGCAGTTTTCTGACTAGTACACTCAGAGTAAAAAAATTACCATAAAATTTGTTAAATAGTAGGTCCGACCATCAATGAATAAAATTAGTTCGAAAAAGGTGGTGTGAGAAACTAGATTGTAATCCTAACTAAGTCTTCTAATTTTAAAGTGGAAAACGGCCACCAATCAAGAAAAAATAGACTACAAATCAGACATTTGCAACCATCCGCACAGATCGGTTCAAATGAAATGCACAAGTACAACAAGGTACTGTCGTAACTCTATTTACGGTATGTTAGATTAACGTGTATCTGGCCATTCACAGGAAAGTTCACTCGGTGGCCCACATTGTGTGTCCCAGTGTATGGGAAGCTCCCTTGTCATGATCCGTTTGTGGTGGTCTAGAACCACCACGAGCTCCGGATGAAACCGGCCTGTTCCCTTAGTGGCACGTTCGCCATCATGCCCAGATCTTCAAACGCTCTGTCACACAAAAACCAATGACGTCTGTTCTAAAGTGCAGATTAATTACGATTCTTATCTTTTTAAGGGTCCTTTCAACAACACTTTTACAGATGATGGCAACAATTCTTTTTCGTATTCCTTTGACCACAGAACAGATCTCTTAGAGATTAAAGAGGAAAGACTTGTTTTCAATAAGATTGTGCAACGGCACAACCAATGATGAAATGTAACTTACTTACCTACTTACTTAATTGGTCATTACAACCCTTTTTGTTAGGATTACAACCTAGTTTCTCACATCACCCATGTTGTGTATGTTAATTGTATATATGAACGAACGATAGGTTTTTGAGAAAATCAGTGTTTTGCCAGAAAACTGCTGAGAAGAAGTCGCCGAAGAAATATTTTTTTCATATTTAGTTTTCTTTGAGATGAAAGATCTGTAGCCTCACGTCTAATAAGCTAACACGCTTCCTACTAGACTTTGACAACTTTGTGTCTTACATACCCATATGACAACTGTTGTTAAAGTCATTTAGTCGGCTTTATTACTCTTTAGAATCTAAAAGAAATCGCCAAAAATCGTATATTTGGTACTTAATCTCCCTCTGCCCTATACTATAAAAAAAAGGGTAAAAAATGGAAAACTAAAATTAAAAGAAATCGTAGAGAGAATTTGTAAGAATTAAATGTTTTAAAAACATCCTATCGACAGCTGGTTTTATTTTCTTTTGCTTTGGAATGGTTTGCGTTTTATTTTTCCATCCTTTTTACTTTTTTTTAACAAACTTTGTTTGTTTTTCTTTCTATTTAACTGTAATTGTTGTTGTTTTTTTTCATTTGTTTTCTGTTTTCATTCCTGTGAATAACCACAAGTGTAAAAATGCATGTACAACTATACGTATGTAATTGCAAGTGGGTGTGTGTGTTTGCCTAAGTGTAAATGTGTTTGTTTTATTGCAAATGTTTGTTTGTTTGTTTGTTTATTTGCGTATTTATTTATCCTTTTTAATGTGTGTCTGTGTCAGTGTGTAAATGTTCGGCAATTGTCACTTGCTTATTTGCACAATACATGAGACAGTACATGCACATGCACATCCACGAAATGCTTTACCCTTTTAACCGTTACTCTAGCAGAATACTGTCCTTGTGTTTTTTGTATTTGTATGCTACACTATCTTATGGGATGTTAATGTTTATTGCTCTTTAGGTGATGAGTAACGTATAAGGTCTAGACTCGTACGATGTAGAAAAGACTCAAAGATCAGCTTAAAACCAAGCTTTGCTTAATGTAAAGCTCTTCAATTGTGAAATAAATTTTGCTATACAGTCCACACTAAGCTTGTTCCTCTGTATTCGTTACTGGGCATTGAATTATGGACGGTCATGCAAGACGCATTCGTCATGCATACTTGAGAAATGATTTCTGTAAAGAGGCGGAAGAAAAGGAGACTGTTCTTTACCTATTGGGTGCATGCCTAGCTTTATATCGGAGGAGTAAAAGGCATCTCGGTGTCTACCACATGAATGATCTAAACGAACTGTCACACATGGACATGGATCGTTTTAGTGGCTTCATTAGAAATTGCAAATGGTTATGAGCTTAGGGAAAATGGTTCTAATGTGGCCTAAGTTTGTCTATCCAAAAATAAGTTCTTAGCTGCCTATGGCTTATGGATGTTAAAAAGATCATTCCTACCAACAGTATGAATAATTTTAGTTATAATGGTGTAAAGTGTTAGTAGTACTTATTGACAAGTCATATGGATAGCTTCCCTAGAGGGACTCATCTTTAGTTTATTGAAGGAAGAAGTCCTTATGTGGTTTACTTACATACAATTTTATTTACTCTCAGGGTTTTTGCTAGAAATCTGCTGACAGGAAGTCGCTGAAGAAATATTTTTTCATATTTCGTGTTGATCGAGATATCTGACAAGGAGTTGAACTTCATGTCTAATAAATCAACATACTATCTGCTAAACTAAGGCGACACATGTAGTTTACTTAGCATTTCGAATTGGATCGGACGTTATGGTTCTAAGTCTTGTCAAGCAAAGATGATGAGAACTTTGTCAGGACGACCAAGAGAAAGGAGATCTTGCTCCTCAGTAATTGTCAATCCTTGACAAAATATTGAAGCTTTAACGTATGTTTTCTACATGTCCAATGAACTTAACCCAATCGAGATAACTTTTCAGTCCAAAAATACATGTTTAATGCAGGATATTTAGCAGTCGGCTTTTTTTATACTTTAACGTTCTTTTTTGTTTTTATTATTTTTTTTTTCTTATTTTCCTACCAAATGAAATCCTGTACCAGTACATTTCGTTTTTTTTTCAGTATTTTTTTAATGCGTATTTATCACTGTGTTTGTGTGGTTCCTCACTCACACTCATACTCACTTTATCTCTCAGACTCCGATTTAATTCTATTGTCATAGTGTAAATGAGTGGAAACGTTTGTATATGGTATGTGCCAATGTTCTGATGTGTGTGTATGTTTATTTGTTTATTTATTTGCATGTGTGTTCGTTTCGTTTCGTTTTGTTTATTTACAAATGCACTTTGACCAATTTCGTTTGATGAAAAAACCGCAACGCAAGTTGCCATTTATTGACACAAAGACACAAAAAACAACGACAAAAACAAACAAGAGAATTGCAACAAAAAAGCCAAAAATGTAGTAGATAAAGGGTGAGTGCATGAGTATGATAAAGGGTCCGCCAAATAACTTGTTTTTTTTTGAAAATGCTTTAAAAAAAAACTACTGAATATTTTCTCAAATTTCTGTTTTTATTTGAAAGTACAATCCTTCCGGTTAATAATGGAAAATAATTTCATTCAAATGGCTGCCTCTGCTGGTCATGCAGTAGCCTACACGATCGGTATAATTTTTAAGCACATTATCGATTGTGTGCAGCTGTATTTCACCTATGGCTTCATGAATATCGTCCTTTAAAGCGTCAATTATCTCTGGCTTGTCGGCGTAACACTTATCTTTGACGGCACTCCACAAATAATAGTCCAACGGTGTCAAATCGCAGCTCCGAGGTGGCCAAACGACATCAGCTCTGCGGCTGATAATGCGATCTTCAAGAACAGGGCGCAAAACATCGAGTGTAGCGTCGGCTGTGTGGCACGTAGCGCCGTCCTGTTGAAACCAAATGTTGCCAATATCATCCTCTTCAATTTTTGTGAACAAAAATTTTTTTTTTTTTTTTATTTATTTCATTTAATTCAATTAAAAATGTATACAAGATCGAATAATGCCTCAGCGCCAGTAGGCATTGGAGAGGCTAGTTGGCAACATTTAAATCAAATTAATAAATACATTTTAATCAAAAGATAGCTTAATAAAGTTAACAATAATAATAAAAAAAAATAATATATATTTAGATATAAATAAATAAATTATATTGAGAATAAAGTGAAAAATAAAGACATATA
Organism: Sarcophaga caerulescens; assembly: GCA_927399465.1. Taxonomy (NCBI): domain Eukaryota; kingdom Metazoa; phylum Arthropoda; class Insecta; order Diptera; family Sarcophagidae; genus Sarcophaga; species Sarcophaga caerulescens. Next base: position 18,914,036 of record OV656872.1, on the reverse strand, counting down.
ATCATTTACTTGAAAACATGGCCCGATAACGATCGCCATTGACTATAACGGCCACTCCTTGCTCATTTTGGAAGAAAAATGGCCCAATTATGCCTCTGGACCAAAATCCGCACCAAACAGTGACTCGTTTTGTTCTCGTTCGTTTCTGTGCCCAAAATGCGACAATTTTGCTTGTTTACATACCCGCCAAAATCAAAATGAGCTTCATCTGAAAAGATGATTTTTTTTGCCAAAATCGGCATCTTCTGTAAGTCGATCGCAGGCCCACTTAGCGAAGCGAAAACGCATTGGATGGTCAATATTTTTTCAGCGGAAGGATAAAACTAATTATCTGTCAAATCAAACATGAGCTAAGCGTCACCATTTACGAAATAAGCACTAGTTGAAAAAAAAAAAACGTTAGATGGCGGATCCGATAGGAGGTCGGAGAAAAGACGTGGTAGTGAATGCAAAGGCAAGAGACAAAAAAAACAAGGAAAAGGTAACACGATTAAGTAAATAACAAAGCTAGAGCCATCAGCAATAACAACAAATACACAAAAAGAACAACAACAACGACAAATTCATCCAGACAGAGAGAGAATAGTTTCAACATTTCACTGGGCATCATTTGCACCCTGTTAATCGTTCACAACGACTGGGTTCAGCTCGGTTCAATTCAGTTTGAGTTTGGTTGGGTTTGGTTGCGTTCGGTTTTGCACCATTTGTTTAAACTATTAGCCGAGAGTTGAGTATTAAACACATACTCGCACTACATACATATATGTATATGGCACGTACTCTCATGTATAGGTATAGATACACACTCTTAAACGTTTTAAGGTGTAAAGCTATCCGCTTAAAAAGTTGCATTTCCAGCAAATTTTTACTCTTGTCAACTGCTGTTGGTGTTGTTGTTGTTCTTTACTGATGTTTTATGTTACAACATGTCTTGTATTGTCGTTCTTGTGCCATTGTAGTTACAATTGTTACTGTAATCATAGTATAAATGTACACTATAGTTGTGTTGTTGTTGCTGTTGTTGTTACTTGATGTTATTACTGCAATTGTTAATATACGCTTGAGTGATTTTATGTTTTACCTTCTCAGATTAATCGTATTAACATTTTACGAATGCTTTTTTCTTCCTTCATTTATTTTTGTTGTTGCTGTTGTTGTATGTATTTTATTGTATTTTTTGTTTATATTAGTATGTCTGTGCAACATTGACAATCTTTACGTGTATCATTTTGTTGGTTGGATTTAAGAATTGTATTGAATTTTATTTCCATTTTTTTTTGTGTTTTTCACTTTCCTTTAACTGCTGCTCAGTGTAGATGACTTTTTCACTTTGGGGATTTTTTTTCCTAGCATTGGTTTTTCTTTTTTTTTTTAAAGACTTAAAATATTTTACGTTTTATAAGATTAAAGCTTTTATACTCCACATAAGTCAAGCTATTAACAGATACTTTAGTCAGTATGCTACAGTGTAGTGATGTTCGTTGGTAGACATACAAAACTGTAACCAAATATTTAAAAATCGAATTAAAGAACTTCAGAAATAAACGAACATAGTTCTTGCAGTCGCCGTAGTCTATAATAGGTAGTGCGTTCGTTGGCTTGTTAAAACACCAGGCCAGACATCTCCAACTAAACGAAATATGAAAAAATATTTCTTTGGCTTCTTCCTCTCACCAGATTTCTGATAATAACTCTGAAAGTAAATAAAATTGCCATGAAAAGTTTCCCAATAACCTGTCGTTTGCAGTCGACAGGAACCGTCATTCATGTGTGAAATTAACACACACAACATATGTAAGTGGTGTAAGAAACTATGTAGGTTGCAATCCTGACTAAATTACTGACTACTACTAAACTACATGAGCCTACTATTCAGCCATTTAATTAAGGATATCGTACAAAGTGTAGGAACTGCAAAAGCATGACACCGATGGCTTGAAATCGTAAATATTATTTTCGTGAAGGGGGGTGCAATAAATCACACGATCTATTGTACTGCCCAATATAGGATATCTCTATATTGTCTCCTTTTAGTCTAATGCCGTGACGAATTTCACGATACTGCACGTTGTCAACAACAAGAATTCCCTATCCGGCACTAAATAAGTCTCCACATGTTTGCTTCTGGTATGCATTAATGCCTCACAAGTTTCAGGAATGTGCTCTGATGATTCAATCTCAACATTACAGAATCTGAAGATGTCGTGTTCTTGTAGATAGTGTATTGGCTTATTAGACTTGAGACCAAGACCACCAACAAAAACGAAATATGGAAATAATATTTCTTTGACGACTTACTTCGCAGCAGATTTCTGGCATAAACTCTGAAAATTAAATCAAATTGACATGAAAAGTTTCTTAAAAATCTGTCGTTTGGAGTCGCCTCATGTATAAAATTAACACACATAACAGAAGTGGTATGAGAAGTTAGGTCATAATTCTAATTGAAGGGTTGTTAAACCCAATTATGTTGGGTATATGTTAGATTCGAAATGATCTCCATTCTGAATAAGTGTACTTTACTATCTAAATACAGGTTACTTACATTGGGTAGAGTTGGTGGCAATTATGGCCTACATTAGCAATAGATTTTAAAACAAAACAAAACGGTTTCAGAGTTCATTAAGCCTGAATTGGTCACATATACAGCCTATTTATCCTAATGCAGAAATGTTCACCACCATTGCATATTATTTCCGTTGACCAAAACGTTCAACTAGCATCAGCGTAAGGCCATCTGGCATGAACATCGTTCTGGACTCGTTTAATTTTACAGGCAAGGACTGACTTACTTCTGTCGAACAATTATCCTAATGAATTTTGTGGGTCTGTGGGTCTGAAGAGGAGGAAGAGACTGTATTCCACCTTATGTATTAGTACCCTGCTCCTGTCATAAAGAGACGGAGGTTTCTATCTTCTCATTTTCTGACACCGTTGACCGAGCTCTCTAATATAAAGAGTGCTGCAATAGCAAGATTTATTTTGAACTAGATAGATTTCTCTACTAATTCTACGGCGTCAACCCCCGGGTAGAATTATTTGTGGTATCACAATGGACCCAAATGCTGACCTAAATGAGACCTGTTTCTTCGAGGGAGTCTGACACCTAACCTAATCTAACTGAACTAATCTGCAGACAGCAAACATTAGAAGGATGACTATTTCGTAGTCAACAATCTGAATTTCGAAGCCCATTAACCTCTATACAGATAATCCGTTCGTATATAAGACTTTCCTTACCCAAGAAGAAGTAAAAATTTTTGGGTATCTTATTTAGAAACCCAAAGCCACTAGATTACGACTACTGCCATGCGGAGTCGCCTTTAAACTGTAGGTACCCCCACTCATGTATGGAATTAATGTACACAGAATAAGTGGTGTGAGAAGCTAGATCGTAGCTCTGACTGAAGCGTTGCAATATATGCATACGTATGTATGTATATATAAAGCTACTTCGATATTTTACAAAAACCAATCTAAACTTTCGACTAACCATTGAACTAAACTTGTTCACAAGTTATGAAAGTGTATGCTTGAGAAGTATCATCCAGTAGTTGTTAAGTTCTGGAGAAATGTTTCTAATTTGGTTGTACAATGGAAGCTTACAGGATCCAATGCTTTAAGACTGCAGATTTAACCTGACATAAACTTGATTCACATATTTTTCAAGTAGCTTTTCGCTCATAGTAACTGCGCCTTTGTAATTGATTCAGACAATTGAATTCAGACAAAATTAACGCTGGGTGTTTATAGAAACAAAAAATTACTAAGAATAACAATAACAAAGCATTACAATAACAAATAAGCGACAAGAAAATACACGAAACATGATGCATAAACCTACATAGAAAGGAAGTAAAAAAAAGTGTATAACAATAACAAATCAACAGTGAGTTTCTGGAAGTTGACAGGACGAAAATAAAATTCTGTTAAAATATGTTTGCTACGGCTGCTACATTTAACTATTTTGTGTGGTATTATGTCAAAGACGAAATACGCTCGAATATACCATAAGTTGAATAAATTGAAATCAATTGGATATCAGCATCTTTGTCTATGAAAACCAACAGATGCCAGCCTAAAAGTGCGTATTTTAGTACTTTGTCATTAACAAATTATTACGTTTTCACAAAATAATTTGAAAAAGTACACGTTGAAAATTAAGTTCTCATCAACAGTATTTCCTTAAATCGAAGTTTAAAAACCTTGCATAAGAATTTTCCATATGTTTAGACATTTCAATTTGTAACAGTTCCTCTGGGGGTCAATTTACCAAAATTAACTTTCTTTACACTCAGACTTCTAGTTTGTTTTCAAGAGATATCATATGCTTACTATGGTTTTAAACTTTTCTTTAAAGGATATGTCAATGACCTTTAATATCTTCTTCATTTATGGTATGGTTTTAGCATTTAATTTATAACGCTTTGTGTCAGTTGGACTTGCTTTGAAAATATTTTATTGGCTTAAACGTCACGCAAAATTCCGTGTAACACATTAAATATTCGATGAAAAACAAAACAAAATGCATTTAATTACCAGAAATATGGTGAAAACATGTATCCATTAGTGTACATATGTGAACATTAAAATGATTATGATAAATTTTAATCACAACAACAATAATTTATCACGATTAATTTTATTACAATCAAAAAGAAACGAAAAAAAGTGGAAAGGAAACCAGAAATCCACAAAAATATTCATTCATTAATGGACTCAAACGTAACACCCATACCAACACTGTTGTATACTCGACACATACATATATGGTTATTTAATACACCAGCATTATACATGCAATCACTGATATACAACACATCCACACACACATTAATTCATTTCTATATATAAGTGTGAGTGCGTAAGAGTCAATAAAACAGTGAATGTATGACGTAAATTACATGAAATATTTTTCAACGATTATTTTGGCATTAAAACAATACACACACTCATACACATACATATAGATGGGTACATACATATGTACACTCACTCACATAAATACTGTGAACCACAGACATTTTGACCACATAAAAAAACGTGTTACTGCAATCATTTTAACATTTCCAGCACAGGGCAACCACGCAGAAACTCTTACAAAAAAGGGAAAAACGGAATATAATTTGCAAAAAAAAAATATTCGAAAGGTTTCCCTTGCATAAACATTTTGCTTCAACACAAACACATATACACTACAAACACTCACATACTGTATGTAATGTATCAACAACCCCTCGTATTAAGGAATCATTTTCATGTATGACATCTATCGTTACAATAAACCAAAAACTTTTCTTCTTTCATTTGCTTTTTCTGTGTGTATGTGTGTGTGTCTGTGTTTGTATTTGTGTATACAAATCCTCACTCGTAAGTTGTAGAAATAATGACAATGACTGACCATCTTCATTATGACCATGAAGTGTGAGTGGTGGGGTGGTTGATGATAAAAATAAAGTGAAGATCCTTGGCCATGGCCATCATTATCCATATCATGTATAATATATTATGAATGTTTGTTTCTTCTTGTTTTTTCCTTTTCCATTTGTCCTTTTCCTTCTTGCGGTTGCTTTCATGCAAGTGGTAAGTATAATAAATAGGAAATAAAGAATATGATTTGGTAAGCATTTGTGCTTAAACTATCATAAGAATACATGAGTAGAGGTACTAAAAAAAATGTATCCCAAAAATATTATATGAAAACATATTCAGGAAGTATTTATAATTTATAATACAGGGTCCTCGTAGTTCAAATTCATTTTTTAAAAGGGCATTTAAAAGCACAGTTTGAGTAAAATGTTGTCATGTTTATTGGAAGTGATACTAGACGGTCTAAAAATGTTCAATGATTAACGATGACAGGCGAATGCCCCTTCAATATTTTGTAAAATTTTTAATAAAATCCGCTGCGCATCCTCAGTGATAAATAAAAATAAGACCATTTGCTGAGCATATTTTATGGCCACATTTTGACGGGAAGGAGTACGAGAATACTGGGGCCATACCGTCTGCTATACTATGCTAGACCTATTGTAAGGTTTTCCGGAAATATAATCTCTAAGCCTATTGCCCTGAAGAATCTCAGAATGCTAATCACTGTCGGTAGAAATAACACCCTGCATAGTAATTGAAAATCAAACGGGTATTTCCTTCTGAAATGCATTACAGCCGCACAAATTTCAAGTATTTGTTATGGTGAATTCGTTATCCTCAACATAAAATTTACACTTAAAAGCTTTCGGTAAAAATGTTTATAGAGTAGACTATTTATGGATAATCTGATAAGGACTCAAATCTAACAATCTTAGAGTGCCTTAAAATCGTCTTGCTTGTGGCTTATAAGACCTGAGGCCCCGGTTCAAACACCAGGTCAGACATTTCAAACAAATCGAAATATGAAAAAATATTTCTTTGGCTTCTTCCTCTCAGCAGACTTTTGACAAAAAAAAGTAAATAAAATTGATATGAAAAGGTTCTCAAAAATCCGTCCTTCGGAGTTGACTTTAAACTGTAGGTGCCGTCACTCACGTTTTAAATTACATACACATACAACTTAAGTGGTGTGAGAAACTAGGTCGTAATCTTGCCTAAAGGCTTGTAATGACCAATTATGTATGTATCTTCTGGATAGGCGATCTCACTAGTATAGTAATGTACACGTATACCAGTCTCTGCAGTTTATACGACTCCACCATGGTTTATTTTCGTTCTACATGCCTTACAATGACTTTATTTGTTTCTTTACACTCTTTTGCATAAACAATAACAAATCACTAGATCTTTAAACCATTAACTTTTAACGGAGATCCTCAAACCATGATTATTCTCTTAAACACACCGCGTCTTCACACAAGACTGACTGAACTTTTACTGACTCAGTGCTGACTGACTCAGCCTGCTTTGCCTTGCATTTTATATGGCAGTGTAAACAGCCTGATGAATGCTTTTGAAGGCGAATAGCTTCGCCTTGCATTTTTGTTTACTTGTTTATCAATTTCTTTTTTGTTTATTTTGTTGGTATATTCCTGTTTCCTTGTATATCATGTAAACAAGTTCGTTGTATTTGTTTTTGTAGCTTATGTTTACAATTTTAATGTTAAACGATGTAAAAGCAAAACACCATTTCCATTTTCGTAACAATTTAGTGAATCCCATTGTATACTCTACATCTTATGTAGTTGTCCACTAGTCCCTCAAGCGTTTTTAATATAAGCATTGTGAGTTTGATTGGTTTACCTAAAAATACAAATTTTTTCCCTATGTAGCTGCCAAGCTCATCCTAAAAAAAGAATTTCTTTCTTTAACATCTGTTTGCCATTCCAAGTTGAGATTCTAAGGTTCGATTTACGATTCTAAAGGACGTATAATTGTAGTGCTTGAACACATTCTTGGATAATCATCAAATTTCTTATAGTCTCGTGAGATGTATTCGCTGACAACGGATTTGTAAATTTGGTATGTACTGCTCTGAACTGATGATAATAGCTGTGCCCACTAATTATACGATTTAGAAAATAAATACGACCTCCAAAAAGATTCTCCCGTGTTACAAATTAAACATAAAATCAAGCCACTTATTAATCTCTAAAGTTTGTCAGCAGTATTGTAAGCAACACCCATTTACCTTCCATGCTTTAAAATTTAATATTAACAGATGCTTACAAACACAAGTACAAACGCTTTAATATCGTCCATAAATAGTTCCATATAAACAGTTATAATGTCAACATAAATATTTTACAACAGAGTGTTGAAAACATGGTCAAAATGAATTCATGCCACGTGTGGCATATTTAATATATAAAAACGATTATGGCAACATTAAAAGAGACAGAGAGAGAGAGAGCGAAAGGCAGAGATAGTCAATGAAAAAATAAAACTTATACCCACACACATACTAAAGGAGGAGCATTATTTGTTGACTATTTTATTATTTACGATAATGTTGGGCCATTTATTTGCTTTATTTGTTCTTTTTAAGCCCCCCAAAAAAGTGAAAGAGAGTCTCAACATTTAAGTGCGTTTATATTTTATTTCGAAACGTTTTTTTTCTCTATTTTTCCGGTAAGTGCCACAATTAAGATTAAAACGATGTGTTTCCTGTAGTCATTTCCTAATGTTTGCTTCTATTCGTTTCAATATTTTTATACGAAATGGGTATTTATGTTGTAGGCGATCATATTTTGTACTTTCACTGTTCATAGGCACACTTCGTTGGTATTAATATTACGTGGAGAATAGTAAGAAGACATAGGGGCTGCAAAAGCAGTCGATATTAATAAGGTACACTTCTCGATAGCAAGCGTATTATGCGCACGCTAATACTTTAAAATACAATGGTACTCTAAAGTCAACTAACTGGTCCGCATTACACTCTGCCACGTAAAAATAGCCTCTTTCATGACTTTGTTGGCATGATTTTATGGCTTCAGAAATTTCAATTCTATTTACAGGATGTGAAATGCTGCACTGTTACCGAAACTAACTTTTTTTATGTTGGCATTGTAGGACAGCCGCTATAATATGGTGCGCCAGCTCACATGCAATAATTTAATTTGCAAACTTGCTCCCAAGATAGCAAGACATGCATAGAGGAGTCTTAGTCCACTTCGCAAATTTCTGTACCGATTTTTTTGCTTCCATATTGAATCGAATTCTTTGGAAAAATCCAAACGGGGCTCTATTTATAATTCATAATTTCATTCCATAATGAGAATAGATTAGAGCATCATGAATATAATGCAAGTGATGATGTGACATCATCTGACTTGCAACTCATGTAAGTGTTCCATGACGTCAAATACAACTGGGAAGACATTTCGATGTATTAACTACAGTTGGAATTTGGTAGTGCTGCCTGCTGCAATGCTGTCCATATAACTAAACCCCTTCATGGTCCTATCAACGATGTAAACCTTTGGTCTTCACACTGTGCAGTCATCGAGGAATTTGAGAGGATCTGGAAGGTCAAGTTAACTAGAATCTCATCGCATCATAGCGAAATAAAGATTAAGCAGCCTATTCTTGTAGGTGATATCTTCTTATTCCAAAAGTCCTTACCATGTTCATAGTAGATCTCACAAAATCGATTCCACCACCCGAGATCGGCTGCGCAAATCCCTTAGAATACAGCCGTGACCAAAGTTAGAGTGGCTTAATTCTGCTGACTTCATAAGCCTTAGAATCTGAACTCTCTCGAATTACTTAATTGACAGAGACGTCTGTAGCCTTGACTGAGTGATGTGGATGCCATAAAATACAAAAACGCCAAGTGTGAGGACCACGATATAAATCCAATGTTAATGACAATAAAGAAGACGCCGTAGTCTAGCAGGTGGAGTGTTGGCTTATTAGACGTGAGGCCACGGTTCAACCCCGGTCAGACATCTCCAGTAAAGCGAAATATGAAAAAATATTTCTTCGACGACTTCCTCTCAGCAGATTTCGGGTAAAAACTCTGAGTGTAAATAAAAAAAAATTCTATATTTTGGAGTCGACTATAAACTATACGTCCAGCCACTCATGTATAAAAATTAACGCACAGAACATAAGTGATGTGAGAGACTAGGTCGTAATCCTGACTGAAGCGTTGTGATGCCCAATTTTGTATACATGTTATGTATGTTTGGATATATTCTACGGTCATCGAACCCAACCTCTTATATGGCGTTGCATTCTGGTGGACTGCTCTGGACAGACAACACAACGTCAGACTCCTTGACAAAGTCAGAAGATCTGCCGCCATTTATATAACTGGTGCTCTACGCACCACCCCCACGAAAGCCTTGTTCGCGATGCTCAACTGGCTTCCTACTGTGCTTCTCGCTAAGCAGGCGGCCAAGTTTACTGCGACTAGACTTAATGCTTTGTCTCGCTGGCACATTATACCTTCTGGTCACTCCACTATTCTGGAGGTTGATCCGGTGGCCCCTGTGTACATGGACTATATCACTGCTGAATATTGTATTGACACATGTTTCCACTCTCTGATTCCGAGCAGGGATGACTTGAATCCTAATACGGTCGTCCCCCCGGAAGTCCTGGATATATATACCGACGGCTCTAAACTCGATAATGGTGTTGGAAGCGGTATCTACTCTGGGAAACTGAACCTGAATATTTCTCTCCGTCTGCCGGACTACTGCAGCGTGTTTCAGGCGGAGGTTATGGCGATTTACCGGGCCGCTCAATGGATCCTCGTCAACGATGCTCCTTTCACTCGCGTCTCGGTCTTCTCTGATAGTCAGGCCGCGATAAAATATCTATTGGGTTTCGTGAATAACTCTAGGATCGTTAGGGAATGTCGCCGCTGTCTCGACCTTCTTTCGGGGCGCTTCACTAGTGTCTCTCTGGTGTGGGTCCCCGGGCACAGTGAAATTCCGGGAAACTGTAGGGCCGACGAGCTCGCCAGAGCTGGTGCGCTCCTTCCTCTTCTGTTGAAGTGGGTATACCACTTGCATCGCGCGCGGAAATTCTTTCGGGACGCCAACCTATCCTGGGTCAATGAGGAGTCCTGCTGCACCGCTAGGCTCACCTGGCCCTTGATGGATAAAAGGCGTACCAACCAATTACTTGGTCTTGGTCGTGACGTCATCTCGACTACAGTGGCCGTGCTTACGGGTCATTGCGTCATAGGTAGACACGCGGAAAGAATGAGGCTCCCTTTTAACGACTTCTGCCGTGGATGCAGGTCCTCTGAGGAAGAGGAGACTGTCATTCACTTTCTTTGTCAGTGCCCGTCTCTTGCTAGGTGTAGATATATGTTATTTGGCTCCCCATTCCTTGTTAGCTTAACGGAGCTATCATCCATTGATATCAAGGATATAGCTTCGTTCATCAAACTTTCTGGCTGGTTTTCCAGTGCGGGGTAGTCGTGCTTCCATTGTGCAGCCCTTGCGCTGACCAACTTCTTCCTTTTCCCTCATTGTGGTGGAACTTGGTCAGTACAGGGATTGCGTTCACCCGTGGCATCAAAACGGGCCGCTATGCGTGCTCAAGTGAGCTTTGTAACATCAGAGCTACCACTCCGACCTAACCTAACCTATGTATGTTTATGCGACTAAAACGGATGCGAATTTTAAAACTAACATCTGGATCTTAACGACAGGCTCTTTTCAACTGTACGGCACTATCTCTGACGCAGAGTTGTGCTGATTAATTCCTAGTTCGTTTCTAAGTAGAGCTCATTACGTAGGCAATAATCATATAAAAAGTCCTCATCTATAGCCTTAACAAATTTAACAAAGTCCAGTCGCATTTTAACCCTAACACATCGCCTCTACGCACCAGCATTATTTAGTCAAGTCCAGTCCCCTTTTAACCCTAACACTTCAGTTTCTTCTACCAGCAATAATTTTCATTTCAAATGTTATTTTAGTGTTGTATTGTCTGCAAAAGAATGAAGTTTTCTTTTTCTCTGTTTTTAATGAAAATTTAATGCTTTTGAAAATAATATGCCACAGGGCATAAGAAAATATTTATTTAACACACACACATACACATGTATACATACACAAACACGTGCCTTGGCATTGTATATACAAAACACATGTAATAATACAAGGATTCGAATGATTCCAATGATTCTTACATAAACTATATCCTTTAAATTAAAACCTACAGAGAGAGAGACAGAGAAGAAAAAGGAGAAGGAGAGGCAAATGTCCAATAGCCTCTTACATTCAGAACATCTTAAGGACTTGCTAACAAGGATATTAATTCCTACAGACATTATTCATCTCTTATGGTTATTGTAGCAATATTTTCTAAAGTATTTGGAAAAGTTTTCTTACTGGAAACGGCCTCTTTGCAGAGATACAGGATTTGTAGTTTAATTTGTAGTCGTTATGTAAGTATACATACATATGTGTGTATATGTACGAGTATGTGTATTTAAGTGTTTATTTATATTGAATAGTTTTTACATTTGTGCTCACATTAAAATTTAATTTATTTTCATTTCATGTCATTTAATATTTACTTTTGATTTTTGCTATACATTATTACTGTTTCCTTTAACTAGATATGGGTACACCATTTCCAAAAGAAACATTTGATTGACAAAGTGTGTTGCACGTTTTTGTTTTAGAAAAATAAAAATTTCTAAGAATTTTCACAACTTCAAGCTTTGCTCCTGGTATATATTTCCCCCTAAAGATGCTTGCCTCTAACACTCAAGGAGAGTAATAGACATGTTAATACATCCTCTTATGGGTTTAGTTCAAACTTCCGCCGAACTTAACTGAGTTTTCTCCAAATAGAACTTTGGAATTATGAAATTTTTTAGCCTGCTTTAAGGTCCTTCTGTCCAACTGTTTGAAGGGATACAATCTATAACAGCTCCTATTGAGCAAATTGTGATAAACCTCCACATAAGTCCCATAGGTCGTGTTGTAATGCAATAAATTTTAAGTCGAAAAGTTCACTCCGAACAACAATTTTTTTTTCTTGAGAAATCTTTCATTGCAATTTTATTAACAACGCCAAAGAAATATTTTTTTATATGTGTTGAGGTGTCTGTTTAGGCCTCACGCCTAATAACCCAACACACTATCTACTAGACTACGATGACTTCACAATAGTTTCATTTAGGAGGTATAAAACTGCGCCAATTGTTACATTTTTATGAGAGTCATACAGGTATACCCATCCCAGTGAAAGTAGGAGTTCTTGAGTTCTGGAGTTCTTCTTGTATCCTGTCACACATTACAGAATATAGTTCTTGACATAGAGAAGATTTTCTCAAATCAAATTGTCATGACATTTAGCAGGGACTTTTCGATAGCAATTGTGCTAATGGCGTTTGCAGTCTTTCTTATCGCCCCTCTAACATGCAGTCTAAAATCGAAGAATATTAAACACGTGCACCTAAGTCAGGCTTACAAATCAACAGCAACAAACTTAAAAAAATTCGATTCAAACCAAAATTCGACTCGTAACAAGTCTTTATGCCTTCCAGACTAAAGCACCAAAAACGTAAAAAATTTTTGTTGCTGCAGAGTGTCATCTCATCTTTGCCCGACTGAAAAATCATTTGGAACTTTCAACAAACCTCTATCACATGATTACCTGGGAGGCATCGGTATCTTTCAGTTTACACAATAGACCCTCTTGTCACTGTAGCTGTCGCCAGACGGACATCTGAATATGATTGAGGTTGTGAACTTCGTATCCGCGAAGCTTTCAATTTTCTCTGGAGTCTTAAAAAATAGAAAACATGAAAAGCTCCTCTCCCCATTTCATTAATTTTCTAGCAAAACTCCTGAGAAGAAATAAACTTGACTGGTTGGAACTTTTAGCAAATTTTCGAAAATACAAAACATTACACAGTTGCTGAATGCAATGTGATTTTATGCGGCTGTTACATAAGGAATATGTCACTAGTCGAGAAGTGAAACCTTTATAAACCAATATACTAGTATATAGCCTCTGTACTTCCATGCTTCTATATTTTGCCAACATATAAGGCGCAGCGTGTTCAGATAAAGTTACAATCGCCGGATAGAGGTTCGGTATGTTTTTTACACTTCAAAGTTATGTTACTTTAAATTGCGCATTCCTTTTTAAATGTATTGTTATTCCAATTCAAACTTCACAATGAAATTCACCACCAGAACTATTCTTTTTGCTTCTTTTTGTCTCTAAATTCAATTTTTTGTTTGTAATTTCAATTCATTTGGAAACACTTTAACTGTACAACTGTTTACCGGAAAGTTGAATTGTTACCCTAATTTGTGGTTTCAAGTTTCTCGAATTCTATTCCTTTTTTTTTTTTTTCTATCTTTTGGTCTGCTCGCCAACTAATTTTTTCCCCAAATTTAGATTTTGTGGTTTTGTGTAATTGAAAATTGATTTGTTGCGGATGTTTATCCATTATAGATTTCAATTAATTTTTCTATTTTATTTCAACTCCATTTCATCCTCAACTGAATTTAAATTTTTTCCGTTTTAACCAACAACATCCTGTTGTTACTCAGCCTATGAACAGTACATGATGGTGGCAAGCTTTCTGGTCGTACAGAGAATTGCAATTAAATTCCATTGAAAAGAAATTTGTTTTTCAATTCTACTACGTTATTGACTCTAGGATATATTGATATCTTTGGGGAGTTATGTATGTATGTGTACGGAAAACTATTTAAAAAACTTATAATTTTGTTCATTCATTAATGTCATCGTATTTCAATTCAATTAGAATACGTTCGTTCATTATTATCCTGGCTCCCGATCCTTTTTAATTTATTTGTTTATGCATTTTCTAATTAATATTGTTAGATTTCATTATGTATGTGTGTATGTGTTGTTGTTTCTAATAATTTCTCTTATGGCCAGACCTGATTATTATTTTAATTCAATTCCTTTCCATTGTGTGTGTGCCTTGTGCCATTGAAGGAAATTACCACACAAATAAATTATTGTCTTGTATTCGTATTTTGGGTGGGTTTTAATTGTTTGGAAATCAATTAATTAAAGCCAATTTAAAAAGTTATTTTATATCCGATTTATGCCAATAAAATATTTATTCTCAAGAGCATTCTTATGTTTAAGTTAAAGACATTAATGTCTGTATTATAATTCATATGTAATTTCCATATGTATCGTACATATGTACATATGTACGCATATTTGTTCTGAAGTTAACCTATAAATAAATTGCTTGCATAAATTGTTTCCTTCAATTATTTATTATTTGAAAACAAAGTAAGAGGCTGTATGTGGCATTCAGGCAATTAATATTTGAATATGATATTCCAATTGGGAATATAAAAATTACCCCATTTTCTTGGCATAAATGTGAGCAGTAGTCGTACTGACATTTACAAAACATAAGTCCCTAATACAGTGACGGATTGATCTGCAAGGAATGAAAAACTTAACACCACCATTTCAAAACATACCTAAAACTCATAGCAATCAGTTGAGTTCAACTAACAAAATTTTGGAACCTGTGGTCAAAGTAATTCCTTACGAAGTCGCCAAAGGAGTTTAAATTCGTTTTAATGTGTAGACGAACCGAGACACAGAAAACGAAGAAAAAACACTGCGTACACGATCAGAACTCATGCTGCAAGACAACAGGTTAGGTTAGGTTAGGTCGGAGTGGTAGCTCTGATATCAAAAGCTTTCTTGAGCAGGCTTAGCGTGCAAGACAACAACACAAACTCTTAATAAAAAAAAAGTTATCTCCGAACGATGGATTTTTGAGCAACTTTTAATAGCAATTTTATTTACTCTTATAGATTTTGCCAAAAATTTGCTGAGAAAAAGTCGCCGAAGAAATATTTTCTCATATTTCGTTTTGTTCGAGATGTGTGAACTGGGGTTTGAACCGTGGTCTCATGTCTAATAAAGCAACACACTACCTACTAGAATACTTCTCATCATATGAGAAGCCCAAACAGCAGTCGATATTCACAGAATTTGTGGCTTATACAGAGCTTTAACCTTCCTTTACCCGCGCGTTGGTCTGTGAGACCGATTTTTTTATTATTGCGATTTTATTGTAAAAAAAATAGTGCCATTAAGTTGATATCACTGGTAGCTTCATTTTTCGTAATAAGCTTCGTTTTTGCTTCAAAAAAAATTTTTTGAAATAGTACCAAGGATATAGGATTTTCCATTGTCGGTCTCACAGACCAACACGCGGGTATTGGTGTTTCACTTTTTGGCGCGGGTATAGGAAGGTTAAGGAAACTCTCCCATAGCTATAATGTCGGAAACCGAAAATCTTACTTCCACCAAACTAGTGATAATTTTGAGTTGAAGTTAAGTACAGAACAGTTATTAAATTGTCAATGCGGTAGTTTCTTACTGGTTGGTATACTTTGAGTGTCCTTGAAGTCTCTTACATACATACACAATTGGTCACTTCAACCCTTAAGTCAGGATGACGATCTATTTTCTCACACCACTTATGTTGTGAGTGTTAATTTTATATATGAGTGGCGCGACCTACAGTTTAAAGTCGACTCCAAACAACAAATTTTTGAGAAACTTTTCATGGTTTATTTTAATTTACTGTCAGAGTTCTTTCGAGAAAGCTGCTGAGAGCAGGTCGCTGGAGAAATATTTGTTTATATTTAGTTCTGTTCGACATGTCTGACCTTAGGCTTGAATCGTGGTCTCATGTCTTATAAGTTAACACAGTACCCACTAGACTACGGCGACTGACATTCGACTAAAATTTGTTAAACATGACAATGAATTCCTGATAATAAATTCTTTGATTTCTCTACATTTTCAATATGGGTTGCTTGAGTCTGAACTCGAGCACTTTAGCCGTTTTGCTACACCATCTTTTAAAGAACAAAACGTTGGTAATATTGATAACATCTGATCTGATCATGATTTGAACGTCCATCTACTTGAAATCGCTCACTGGAGAACCATTTCCCTAGGCTGAATAGGGTAACACTCTATCAGTTATAATTGGGATTTAGTGTTGAACGCATACTCGTACTACACTCGAGGCAATAATGTCCGATTTTCCAGCAAGATCCACATCAAGACACACATGACCTGACAAGATACAAGGCAGCTAACTTTTTACAATTGCCATCATTTTAAGATCAGCATACAAACTGGTATTTGAATTGAGGGACAGTCAGTTGATTAATTATCTTTTACTTGGGCTTTGTCGTGACCCAGCCAAGTTATTATAACAACAACAACAACTATTCTCTTATCTTACAGATTGAAATAAACGCTCTAAAGCAGCGGACATGATGTACTTACGGGGGCTTGAACACATATCTGCGAACAATAAAGGATTTTGACTCTCTCAATATAAAAACAAAATTTTCTATACATACAACTGCATTCGTCATTATATTTACATATGTTTTGCATTTGTACCTGAAGCGAAAAAATTTAATCAAACATTTTACCCAAAATCAGACGACATTGTTTTTGGGTGACAGAACGTTTGAAGATCGGGATGATGATGGTGATGAAAGTGCAACTAAGAAAACCTGTTGGTGTCATCCGAAGCTCGGGGTGGTTCAAACGCACCACCAACGGATCTTGACAGAGGAGCTTACATCACCCTGGGTAACGCAATGGGCCATATCGCCACCGAGTGAATCTGCTACCCGCTAACCTTAACCTTCTACCAGTCAAGCTGGAACCACTAACTAAGCTACGAGAAACTCATATTCAAACGACTTTTTTTGTCTTTTTCGTTATAAAAATTCAATAAATTTGCGTAAAAATTCTTCTCTTTTCGTTCGTTTCTTAAAATATTTAATTTACAAGAGTCTCTTTAAACAAAAAAAAAAAAAAAAAAGAAATTCATTACGAAACATTATGCTGTTTTCAATTATTTATTTATCACTGTGTGTTGCAAATTCGTAACCACAAAAAACCAGTGACTGACTGCTGACCACTTATAAAAATTTCCTGATAAAGGAAAACCAAAACAAAACAAAAAAAGAAGGCAGTAGATGAGAGGAAATATGAAAAAACGCAAACACATACATATGCACACATACACACACAGTCAATCATAAATTAAATGAAAATGAATTACAATTGATTTTCATCACACGTAAAAATCAATGAAAATTAAAAATTTAATTAAACTGTGTGTGTCTGTGTGTTAAAATCATCGTTTGTCGTTAACATCATAAATGAATGAAGGACTGAATGAATGACGGACTGAAACACAAAACAATAAAAAAATCAAGTAGAAAAGGACCAGAAAAAAAGGACATTCGGTACAACAACAGAAAAAAATTATGTCACTCTACATGTATTTGTTTGTCACACAATTGTACGTACAACAATATGAATGAATAACAACTGAATGTTGTTGTTATTATGGGGATGGCAAGGAATATTCAATCTCTTGGTTGCTTGGCTGCCAGTAATAATGGCTGTGGTAACGACTAAAGGCAGGAAAATAAAAATTCCAAGTGAAAAACAATATGTAGATGGGATGGGAGAGGAAAATAAAAGGGAGAAAAAAGTTAAAAAACTAAAATTAAATTCAACTTTTGAATTCAATGTAAAAATAAGACGAGAATAAAACCGCAATTATGAGATGATAAACGAATGTTAAGTCATATAAAAGGTATATACGGCTTTTAACCGATTTTAAATAAAAATTTTCCTTATCAAAGACCAATATTAACTTTGAACTTTTGTAGACAGCTTCTGAAGTTATCATAACTTCATAATTCCATCAATTTAGAAGTTCAGTGGATTTTAGGCAAATCTTTCAGTCAGGATTACGGCCTAGCTTCTCACACCACTCACGTTGTGTGCGATAATTTTATACGTGAGTGGATGGACCTACAGTTTAACGTCGACTCCGAACGACAGATTTTTGAGAAATTTTTTCATGGCAGGTTTATTTTACTCTCAGAGTTTTTTCCAGAAATCTGCTGAGAGGAAATCGCCGAAGAAATATTTTTTTTCGTTATTTCGTTTTGATGTCTGACCTGGGGTTCGAACCCGGGCTTTACGTCTAATAAGCCAACACACTACCTACTAGACTAGACTTCGGTTGGCTAGTTTTATTTTTATGATGAATAGAGTTTCATAGGCACCATGAAAAATTGAATGAAGTATACATTAAAATTTCCCGGCCAAATAAGCTTACGTATTGGCTGGCCCTCAAAGTTGTTGTGCGGTGGCTATAGTGCTAGTCTGTAAAATCGCGAAAATTCACCCAATAATACATTTAGGAAGCCCCATAAATTTTCCCCCCCAGAAATGGTAACATATACAACGAACATAATAGGAACAGCCAGCGCCATTTTAAGATATCGATTTCACATTCGTTATTGATCTACACTGTGGTCACTTGGGAGTAGAGGTGAGCGATATTTTCAAAACTATGATTTAATCACGGCGATTGATAATTCACTGGTAACTACAGTGACTGAAATTGCCAAATAACAGTTACTAATAATGTCGTTTTTTCAAAATTGTTACATACTCAAATTTATTTCATTTTATTTTGAGCGAGGCAGAATTACTCGTAGATGATGCTGATTATTCACTTTTGTCTTTTATACATGAGCTTTCTATGAAACTTAATTGTCAAACTTCATATAAAAGAAAAATTACATTAAAAATAATAACATTGATGACACCACTTTGATTTTGTTTAGTAGTCTTTTCGTAGTATGTATCTAGTTGTCGCTTTCTTTAATAAAATATGTACGTTATTGTCATTATTGTATTATTGGAATACTGTGATCACAATCACTGTTTTAAAGAACAGTGATTAACAAAACACGTTCACTGAGAACAACGTTCTTCAAAAATCACTGGATCGCTCATCTCTACTTGGGAGACCTCGTTTTCATGTTACTCAATGGGTTTGCATAGGCGATATCAATTACGTCTTTTGGTAGGCTTTGATTTAACCCCCAGAATTTTCTGCAGCGTTTCAAATTCCTTATGATTCTTTTTTTTTTGCCATAAATGTTCATTGGTAATTGTTTTTGGCCATCAAATTGGAAGTATATTTCACTGACAACTATTAGGGAGTCCCTGCAATTTCAGAGGATATTAAAATTTTGACTTGTTATACTTGTAGATTGCAGAACAACCATTGATTGAAGCTGGCAAAGGCACGATCTACTTTAGGTTTTCGCAAGTGATTTTTTATAACATCTAAATTACACTGATGTCTTCCTCAATAAGACCTCCCTTGTTGCCCAATTCTAGTCGGTCTTTGTAACATGTTTAGTCTAAATGGCCAAGTTGTGAGTAGTAAACATCCAAATTGTGTATTTTACTAGGTTAAAACAGCTCATAACTCCCTGCCAATACCATAGTCAATATAACCTTCTTTACAGACAATTCATGTCTGGAGTTTGTTTATGAAAGCTCACGGGTCTTTGGTCACGATTTCTTGCAATTAACATTCTCGAAATCCATCGAATTTTTTATCCAAAAAATAGTTTGAATTTATTATGTTTCACCCTTTTCAGGATTATAACCTAATTTCTCACACCACTTATGTTGTGTGTATTAATTTCGTACATGAGTGGTGGGACCTACAGTTTAAAGTCGATTCCGAACGACTGATTTTTGAGAAACTTTTCATGGAAATTTTATTTACTCTCAGAGTTTATGCCAGAAATCTGCTGAGATTCACCCTTATGGCACTTAAACATGGAATTCTTTGAGTAGAGAGAGAGAATTCTTTGTAGAGTCTTTTTTAAAAGATTTCAAGCAGTCGTGAGAATGATTTTTAGTGCCATCTACGGACAACTTTGTTACCTGCATTGTCTTTAAAGTTGCAAAGTTTTATTCACTTTTTTAGTGACTAGCCGACCAGAGTGAGACATATTTTGACATTAAAGTTTCAAATGAGCAACAAAGTTTGTCACATTTCCTCAGACATTTTCCTATGTCATGCATTTAACATAATTTCGCATGAGTTAAAGAACTGCTTTCAACACAAAGTCGTCGTGTGGTGTCATATTAGACGCAAAGCCGTGGTTCAAAACCCCAAAACGAAATATGAAAAAAGAAGTCTTTCTTCGGCGACTGCCTCTCTCAGCAGTCTTCTGGCAAAAAACTTAGAGTAAACCAAAATTACCATGAACAGTTTCTCAAAAAACTGTCGTTCGGAGTCGAATTTAAAACTTATGGAACCGCATTGGTGGTGTGAGAAGATAGATTGTAATTCTGGCTAAAGGGTTGTAATGGCCAATTAAGTAAGTAAGTAGGTTAGAGGACGTGTACTTGTCAACTGTGACAAGTACAGTACCCGGAGGTCGAATTGACCCATTGTACTTAGGTTAGGTTAGAGGACGAAGTAAGTAAGTAAGTTTCAACACAAACGCATTCCGTCATGTCTCAGAAATATTTGTTCTCTTGACACAATCAAATTAGTCCTGGTGATGTACGGGCACCAACACATATAAGAGCGACTTAACTCGGCAGTACAAGCTAGTGAGAAACTAGGTTGTAATCCTGACTAAAGGTTTTCAATTGCCAAATGCCCATGTACATATTTATAGGCAGGACATAGAAATTCAACTTTATTATGTTGTATTTAAAAGATTTTTATTGATTTCTATCTTTATAAAAAAAAACCTCAAGTGCCCTCCACATGTGTACAGGGTTAAGAAAGTTAATTTTTGGTGAAACATAATTCATCTTCTCTTTTTTCCTTTCTTTACCTTAAAAGGCACAATTTATCATACTTTCCCCCCATTGACCATTAACTTACCTGAAATTTCCTTTAAAAAGGAAAAGAATATAAAAAATAAAGAAAAAAATATTGATGTCGACCGTTTACCACATCAGAGGTCATCACTCAAATGTCGTGCAGTGAAAGAATTGACATGAGTATCAGAGAGCCGATCAATGCAACAACATCTTACCGGTAAGCCCATAAGAATTCGATTACAATTTTAAAGTGATTGTTATTATAATTGTTGTTGTTGTTGTTGCTGTAACATAAATTCTCCTTTCTTTTCTTATTTAATTTATCATCAGCAAAGGTGTTTTCATATTTACCTTTTCGTTTCATGTTCTTTCCTTTTTCTTTCTTCCTTTTTGTAGATTTTCAATACCAACACTGAAGGCCATCATCAAGAAGGGAATAAGTTTTTAAGTACAGGGCTTAAAAGAAGAGCATGTGATGTATGCACAACAGTGGAGTACAGTGTTCAAAACCGTATACAATTGAGATTTTTCGCTTGCACTATACATATAAGCATTTACGAAACTATGCGTGTGTGATATCGAACTCATAAAAAGAGGCAAATATGCCATCACAAGAGCTAAATGCTGTGTCGGAATTGGCAACAGATTGTCTAAAGGGAGTATTGAGATTCCCCTGTAGAATTTTTGTCAAAATTTTAGAGTAGTTGTTGGCCGGCAGTGCCCGGAAAAAATGCTATATATTAACTAACCAACCAATTTTTTTATTTCTTGGCCCATAATTTCGACTGGACTAACAGCTGTTTCGTTCCAGAAAGTGTGCGCCTTATTAGACCACAACTTGTGATCCTAGGGTTGGAACACAACACCTAGGCGAGTCTGATGAATTTGATTAACAATTAAATATTTCTCTGTTACATGATTGCCTGGGAGGCATCGGTGGTCAAATGTCATTCAGGTTACACAAAAGATCGCCTTCTCACCGTGCTGTCACCAGAAATCTGAATGAGATTACCAGGGAATATATGTATGTTTAAAAAGTCAAACGTAGTGAACTACTAAGGAATTTCATGGACGGTTGTGAATTTCCACCAACAGTAAGCTACATTAATCCATGCGCATGCGAAAATACACCCGGATAATACAGGTTCATACGCCATCTCTGTTCGAGTCTCTTGGGAATATAGGTGACATTCACCCAGAAGGACGTAGCAGGCTTTCAAAGTGCAATCTATCATCTCGTAAAAAATTAAATATGAAAACGTACTCCCATCTCCTTCTCTCACAGTCTTCTGGCAAAAACTCTGATGGTAAATAAAATTGACACGAAAAGTTTATGAATAAAACTAACATACTAAATATGGGTGGTGTGAGCAGTTAGTCTATAAACCTTACTTTGGTAAATGGTTGTAATCTCGAGTAAGGTAGGTAGGTAACGCTATGAGAATGGTTCAGGAATTAGGGTACTACAACAGTAGACGGACATATGTTCTCATACGTTGTGTTAAAATGTAGATAACCAGACCGCACGGTGAAATGGATTCTTAGATCTTATCCTGTCATAAGCGATTTAAGGTAGCAGACAGTCCTATGTATAGAAATTGCAAAGAACAAACAGGCATGTTCGTGTACGACAAAAGTCATGTATAAGATGAGATTTCTAGCTGCAGACCAACTGTTAATTTTATTATCTAGTTTGAGTATCACGTGACATGCTGAACATAACAATTGAGCGGTCTGGATGACTTTCTGACTTAAAACATGTATAATCAGTGGTTCTGAGGAATTTCACCGTCGTATACTGAGGTGGTGTTAACACATAAATATACCACTAACTGAGACTATCAACCGCTTTACAAATCATTATAAACTGACAGAGAAATTATCTGAGTTAACCTTTTCGAGAGACCCTCAGATTCCTCAAAAATCAAACAAATTTCTTTATTCGATATTCGATTTCAATGATGGAACTTAAAGGTTAGAGAAAGTCTTATTAAAATGCAAATTTTTAAAGAATTCTTGATTCGTTCCAACTTTTGCTGCGTTGTAAAACGGGAAAGAGTCTAGCCCAGCAGGTAGTTACGTCAAAAACCTGGAGAATTGGGTTTTACTGCACAAAGTAATTGCAATTGCAAAAGTTGTTTTAATAAGACACCGAAAAGAGCAGTGTCACATCAACAATATTCCGTACACTCGTTGCCAATGTATACAACTGTAGTCTGGGTAGAGAATTAAATCTGGAGGACACAATACATTTTAAAAAACCAGGATATGAACGTGTGGAGAAACATCGTATATTTCCCCTATGGGGAATTAATTGCACAGTAGAAGTGAGGAAAAACGTGAGTATATTAAGACTAGGTAAAGGCGTCTTAAGCACTATAATAAGAATCTTCACGGGACACTTTGTCTTACATATACAACTGAATCGTATAGGCTTGGTAGAAAATAACGAATGTATGTATAGGACATGTGGTAAGGATATTGTATAGATGAAACACTTTTGATGCCAGCGCACGACTTTGGTAAGTTCGAGATTCGAGAATTTCCAATATTTGGAAAACAACATTTAGTTGCTTTAGTAAAGTTGGTAGTGTGTTGGCTTATAAGACGCGAGGCCTCGGTTCAAACTCCAGGCAACTGCCTCTCAGCAGATTTCTAGCAAGAACTCTGAAAGTAAATAAAATTGCCATGAAAAATTCCTCAAAATGTGTGGTTCGGAGGCGGCTTTAAACTGTAGGTTCGGCCGCTCCTGCATCAAATTAACACCCACAAAGTAAGTGGTGTGAAAAGCTAGGTCGTAATTGATCTGGTGATCTACTGAATGAGCGAGTAAAGCTAATCTTTCTTAGAAGCGGTTGTAAAAATGAATTCTACAGTAGTCCTGAAGGCATATATATAAAAGTAAAGCACACAACACGAGTGGTGTGAGAAGCTAGGACTTTGTACAATGGGTCAATTCGACCTGCGCGTACTGTACTTGTCGCAGTTGACAAGTACTCGTCCTCTAACCTAACCTAACCTAGTCCTGAAGGCAAGTTGTGATTTAACGCAATCTGTTATTAATCTGTAAAAAATAAATTTCTTTAAACCACTGTCATGTGATGCATCATAAAAAATATGAATGAATGAAAAATCAAATGAAAAATATAAAAAAAATTCGGTACTTTTTTCGTTTTTTTTTTTTTTTTTTGAGAGAAAAAATTCACTCTCTCTCTCTCGCATGTCAAACGGAGATTATGTCTGGTGTTGTGATTGACATGTGCCAACGTTAACAGCCAAAACAATACAAATACAACACTCACATACATACAAATACACTCATACAAATATTTTGACAGTAAAATTCATAGATTTCATCATTTTGATGAATGCATAAGAGTACATATGTACATGGAATATATTCGGTATTTAAAAGCCAAAAATTGTTTTCTCTCATGGCATTTGTAGTTCAAAAAGAAAGAGAAAAGGAAAGAGCGAAAGGAAAAGAGAGGGAGAGAGAGAGCGGAATTGAGTGTAAGTGAATGGACCAAACAACTGTCAATATTGTTGAATTGGCAACATAAACAATGTCAGCAGAAACTGAAAGTGAAACTCAATGGTTTTCAAAAAAAGGTAAATAAATATGGCCAATAAGAGTTTTTACTTAAAAAAAAAAACAACAAAACAAAATGGCCAAGAAATCTATTGTTTGTAAGCAGGAGCCCCGGAAATAAAATAAATAAAACGATAACCAAGCAACTCGTACAACAACAAACAATACTTAAAAGAGTTTTATTTTGTCTTGTTTCAAATTCTTTTTCTTTTCTTTTCTTTTCTTTTTTTTTACTTCTTTTGTAATCCATTTAAGACAAAACAAAACATATGGTCGGTCCGTCAGTGGAATTAAGCTTCTGAAAAAAGATGTTTAAAGTTTTGGTAAATAAAAGAAAAGAAAGAAAATAAAGAACAAGCACAACATTATTTACAGTTATAACAAACAAACAAGGCTAAATCAACCTTTCTCGTGGTAGGACTTTGAAAAAGAACGTAACATTATTAAAACTTAATTTTACACTCAGGAAAAAAATGTTCGTATTCCTGAAGTATAGACAAAGATGCTATTTTTTCCAGACAATCTTTGTGATAAGACATGTTTTTGTTAAAAAGCAAAACCAATAAATGTAGGTGTGAATAAGAGAAAATACTAATGTATTTAATACCTATCCAGGAACTCTTGTGGTACATACAATATTGATGATTACAACCCTTCAGTCAGGACTACGATTGAGCTTCTCACACCACTAATGTTGTATGCATTAATTTTATGCCTGAGTGTTGGGACTAACTAGACTACGCCGACTTCAACAACCTTATTATGCTGCCCCTTTACAATATGCTACCGGCGGTTGGACGAAAAATGATTCTGAAAAAAGTAACCAATTTGTTGGCAACTTTATTGTGAAATCATATAACGACATGGCCATATAAGCTCCGTCTGCTGCTCCACCTTTACAAGCCATTCGTTTGAAGAATCGAGAGATCAAAGAAACTATTGCCGGGCTTAATTCGTGGAAAACTCCACGTATGTACAAACTCCATAATAAGATGCTTATTGAACTGCAGCATAACAAATTTACATTTTGAATATTATACTCAGGGGTGTAAGGTTGCACAAGTTAAAATAATAAGCCTAAGGCCTACAAGGATCAGACGAAAGCGGTATCATGCAGCTGCATGAGTTTACTACCAATAATGGTTAAGGTTTTCGGAAAACTGTTGATGTCTAAACTGCTTTAAATACATATCTGGTCAGTACAACCCATCAGTTAGGATTACGTCTCAGCTTCTAACACTACCTATGTTGTGTTTTGTACTTTTATACATGAGTGGCGGAACCTGCAGTTTAAACTTGACTGCGGACGACAGATTTTTTTGAGAAACTTTTCATGGCTATTTTATTTACTATCAGCCTACTAAGTGAAAGTTGCTGATTAAAAATTTTATTCATAATTCGTTTCATTCAAGATGCTAACAGGTCACATTAAAAACTTTGCTTCAGAAGCAAGCACAGCACTATTGAACAAAAACACACAATGCAATGACACGTGGGCCTAATATTTAAATTGAAGACGTATGAAATGTTACACAATCGATCGAAGGCTTATTGTTAAGAAAGGTGATTTTGTGAGTATTTTGCAGTCTTTAACCAAAAATTAGTGTCTACCCAAGATATACTACACATTCTAGGTGCGCAAAAATTTTTAGTTTCATGTCCCTAAGAGCGGGAAAATAATAGGAAAGATCTTGTGATTGTGATCTTCTCTTTAACCTTGTCATTAAATATTTTGAATAATTCGTTTTAAAGCATCTTCAACAATTGCCCAGGGACCACTACATGCATACATAACTGGTCATTATAACCCTTCCAGTCAGGATTATGGTCTAGCCTCTCACACCACTTTTAACTGTAAGTCCCACCACTCATGTATAAGAATTAACGCACACGACAAAAGTGGTGTGAGAAATTAGGTCGTAATCCTGACTAAAGGGTAGTAATGACCATTTATGTATGTATGCCCTTACACCACTTATGCTGTGTATGTTAATTTTATCCATAAGAGTCGGGGTACCTACAGTCTAAAGTGGACTGCGAACGACAGATTTTCGAAAAACTTTTTCATGACAATTTTATTTACTCTCAGAGTTTTTGCCAGAAATCTGTAGTAGGTAGTGTGTTGCCCTATTAGAAGTGAGGCGACGGTTCAAACCCCAGGTCCGACATCTCCAACACAACGAAATTTTAATATTTCATCGAGGACTTCTTCTCAGCAGGTTTCTAGCAAAAACTCGAGGGTAAATTACAAATTGCCATAAAAAGTTTCTCAAGAATCTGTCATTCTTAGTCGACTCTAAGCTGTAGGCCGTGTTATGTGTGGATAAAATTATCACACACAACATAAATGGTGAGAGAAGCTAGGTCGCACTCCTGACTGGAAGGGTTGCAATGACTAATAATGTTATGTATGTATGTCGCCGTAGTCTAGTAGGTAGTGTGTTGGCTTATTAGACGTAAAGCCCGGGTTCGTATCCCAGGTCAGGCATCAAAACGAAATATGAAAAAAAATATTTCTTCGGCGACTGCCTCTCAGCAGATTTGTGGCAAAAACTCTGAGAGTAAATAAAATTGCCATGAAGAGCTTCTCAAAAATCTGTCGTTCGGAGTCGACCGTAAAATGGTGTGAGAAGCTAGGTCGTAATCCTGACTGAAGGGTTGTAATGACCAATTATGTATGTATTGCTGTATGCCAACCATAAAAAGATTTCTTGTCTTTTTACTTACATTTCCCTTTGAGTGTTGTACACAAATGTATAGATTTGGCCCACCTTTATGCTGTCTTACCACAAAATACACACAATTTTATTGTAGCCAAACAAAAAAAAAAAAAAAAGAAATCAAGAAAGAACACGAAGAAAAAAAGGATAATGGCTGAACGTTTAGCTGTTGTGCCTGTTGTGATAAATGATTGTCATAAATATTGTAAAAATATTTCGTTTTTATATTCCATTTCAACTTTTTTTTTATTTTTTTCTCTTCATTCCCTGGCTCCTTAATAACAACTCCTAACCATGGCCACTGTAGCAGAGAACAGAAAACACCCTGGCATAGCAGATTTATTTTCTTTTCTCTTTGTTGGCCGCTGTTATAACGGACGACTTTTTAACGGCTAAAAATTTAAAGCTTCATTAATCAAATATTGATGGGGCTATTTTGGAGAGTATGTATGTGTGTTTATGCGAATATTCGATTACAATACAATCGAATTTATTTTGTTCTTCAGTTTGCCTCCTGTTTGTTTTTTTTTTGTGTGTGGTGAAATCAAGTTTTAACGCAAAAAAATTGAAATCGAAATCATAGAATTGGCTTGTGTTCAACAACAACAACAACAACTTTATTTCATCATTTGAGCATTAAAGGCCATTAAAAAAGTTTGTTAAGCTTTGATTACAGTAATAAATGTACACTGATGTACAAAAAAAAAAGAAGAGAAAAATTAATAAAAAAACAACAACTAAAATCCCTGTACCAATCAATCGATATGAATGAAGGAGGTCCGTGCGTCCCTTTGGTATGGATATGAACAATCATGGCTAAAGTTTACAAAACAATTATTTTAATGTAAAAACATAATTTATATGATAGAATACAACAACAACAACAATAACCAATAAAAACCAGTTTATATTTTGTTGTTGTTGTAAAAAATTGACCAAATGGATTTGAGATTAAAGCCGATAAATAAAGTTGATGTTTTGTTGGCAATTTACAATATTTTCATTATTTTTTTTCATAGAACGACAAAATGACAGGTTGAGAAAACTCTACATAGAATGATTAATGGATTAATGGACAGTACATATACCAGGTGCAACAAAAGAAATTTCATAATTTTTGGAAGTCTTAAGTTTGGCATCTCTATTATAGATGGGTAGCCGAAACAGTAATCGATAAACTACCGACAAAACATCGATAAACTGCACCAAATTAACTGACATCAAGAGACCAACAAATTAATTTCTGGTTTAATTTTGATGAGTGTAATCATGCCTTTGCAATACCGTGATATTTTGTTCTGAACTTCATAATTTACCCACTTACATCATCAGATATAGAAAAGGCACCTCTTAAGGTTAAAACATTAACAATCGCCATGAAATTATAGTGTGTTTAGATTCTCTTATCAATCATCCGAAAATTCTGAGAAGACGAAACGCTTCCTACAGAAATAGCTGATGGAATGGTAATTCAAAGAGGCTATTAAGGAGTATTCCTAGCTATGTACGCAAAAATGATAAACTGATCCAAAAAAAAAGAAAAGAACAACATTTTAGAAAGAATAGTAGAACAGTCAAGGGAATAGAGTTTACCACTTTTTCTCATTTTAACAAATTTTGATCTGATATTTGGTACTCTAATATGACACAGCTTAGTATTTAAGCCATTTGCTTTAGAAAAACGACGATATTCCACACTAAATGCCTTCATTCTAAAGTTAGTTTCATTAGAAAAAAATCCGTAGAAAAATATTATGATTAACAGCGGTGAACGTCAAAACTGGGCTGATGTGCAAGCAAAACTGATGCAAATACAAAAAGTCCTAAGCCATGCAGACTGGATATCAAAAGAAAAAAAAAAGAAAAACGAAATAAAGGCGTATAAACATAGAAAGTACTGAACTCCTACGCATACTAAGCAAATACACTGAAACAGTTCACTCCTCTTGCTACTAGAGCAACATACTCACCAGAGATCAGCAACGAGTATTCAAAACGATGAGTAGATTCGAGTCATACTTATTATTTCTGATACTTATACGCATTCATACTTACTTTAATATGATACTCATACTCAAAGTTGGAAGTACTCGTCGTATTCATACTTAACAATACGCATGACGTTATTGACTTCGACTCGTCTCTACTTAACATTTGCACGAAGCACAAAATAAGTATGATTCGCGTACGAATACTACTATACTCACAAGAAGATTGTGTGTATGCTTTGTTTGTTGTCTTTGTCTTTCCTTTCTTCTTTGTTTGTATATGCAACAATAACAAAGGCTGTAAATTTTGATGAATGATTCGAGCCACTCGAATCACTTATAAGTATTATAAGTATTTTTCTAAATTTATGAATCAGAATGAGTAGGCGTATGAATCAAACACATTTCGAATGTTGTGAGTTTGATGTCAACGTTGTACTCATACTCATTGTAACCTATACTTATAAATCAATGCTGTAGCGAGTACGAATAAATCAGAGTAGTTGAATTTTAATACTCATACTCAAAATTGCATGAGTGCTTATGAGTAGCGGAAAAATGATTCATTGCTGATCTCTGATACTCACCCAAAAAAGAGTAAAGAAGTGGTTAATCGAGCCACATCAATAAAAGACAGACAGGCATTCAAGCATTTGAAAAACTTGTGGAAATGGAAGAAAATCAAACTAAAAACGCCTTGAACTCTGAACTCTAATGTAAACTCAACCATATTTTATAGGCATGAGTCATGATTTGCAATTTGAATTAATTTCAAATTAATTCAGGCATTCGTGAATCAGTAGATAAGAAAAATTCTACTCATTTACCGGCCGTTAATAGTCAACTAAGGAACAGCAATCAATCGCGTTCGATATCAGAAAGAATAAATAGAAAGTCCTACTGATAATATTGCAAAATATACCGTAGTTTCCATACCATGTGGTAGCAGATGAAGAGGACGTTTTAGAGAATGTGGAAATATTGTTAGAACTTATTTTACGAAATGCAAAATAATGTGATGTGATGTTTCGAAAGATCTGCAAATCCTGCGTCAACTAACCTTCCTATACCTGCGCGTTGGTCTGTGAGACCGATTTTTTTATTATTGCGATTTTTTTGTAAAAAAATAGTGCCAGTAAGTTGATATCACTGGTAGCTTCGTTATTAGTAATAAGCTTCGTTTTTGATTCAAAAAAATTTGTTTGAAATAGTACCAAGGATATAGATATACCATTGTCGGTCTCACAGACCAACGCGCCGGTATTGGTGTTTCACTTTTTGGCGCGGGTATAGGAAGACTAATAACCCTATCGCTATGGTCAAGGATGTCAAACTGATTTCTCAATAATCAATGAGGCGATGATGAACAAAATTAGCTATCCAGTAGGTTTTAGTTGCAAATACTCTTTGCGAAATATTTGAAGAACATGTTTCAGAGCAATGCAACGATAGTTCATAAAGTTTTACCAACTGTTGTTCAAAATCAAATTAAAATTCTCCTATGTTTTGAATGCTACAAAACCAACACTCTGTTGAAAAAGTCTTCTGAGCGAATAAGCTCAGTGGAAACGTTTCTCACACATCTAGAAGACAAACATGCCCTGTGGTCACGACATAGATGAATCATGCCCTGAATGCCGAAGTGAAAGAGAAACGGTGGAGCATGTTTTCTTTACTTGCCCGCGATACGATGAGCAACGAAATTGCCTGAAGAGGGCAACAGGATATTAGGTAAAGCCCGATAATGTAGTTAACCTGATGTTAACCTCATATGGCAATTGGAACGCAGTATGTGTTTTTGGAAGGAAGGTATTGATGCAGCAAAGATTGGCTGAGAGAGCATGATCAGCAGAATTGGAAGCCAGCACTCGCTGAATCTCCACCCCAAACCAATAATTGATTGTGGTCCCGGGGAGGGCCGACTGGTTGGAAGTGTAACGAACGACTTTGGGTTTAGTAAGTAGGCGCTCAGCAAGCTGAGAGTAAGTCTTGCGGCGAGTTGTGCACATTGGGTAGGCCGGACTATCAATGTCTTTTAAAGATTCTCAGCCTTTAGCTCGTAAAGCTATAAAAAAAACATACATAATTGGTCTTTAAACCATTCAGTCAGGATTACAACCCAGCTCCTCACACAACTTATATTGTGAGTGTTAACGATAGATTTTTGAGCAACTTTTTCATGGTAGTTTTATTAGCCTTCAGAGTTTTTGCCAGAAATTTGCTGATAGGCTGTTGCTGAAGAAATATTTTTTCATATTTGGTTTTGATGGAAAGGTCTGACCTGGATTTGAATTGCGACCTCACGTACATATAATAAGCCAACACACCATCTGCTAGACTACGGCTACTTCCAAGTAAGTCTGTATATAATTCAAATGCCTTCTAAAAAATTTTGTGTGTGTATGTGGTTAGATTTTGGTCTGTTTTGATTGTTGCATGTGGAATACTTGTTTAATATTTGTGGTCTGAAATATAAACCAATAATCAAACGTATGTATGTATATATTTTTAAAAGATTATAAAATCTTTAAGAAATAGATGTACATATGTATATACACATACATATGTGTGTATATCAGTGAACAAATACGTACAAACTTAACTATTTAAAATTACATGTAAATAATTTAATAATTACTTGACTGAATAAGCCACTTTGATAAACAAAATTAATTTTATTTTCTTCACAAATTGTGTACACGAGCTAATTCAACATTCTTCCGAATAATGATACTTTAAATGGCAAAAGAATTTTTACTTTTGAAACAAACTTTTTAAACATCAACCTTCATAACATTCATGCTCTCCTCTTTAATTTGTATCATGCTTCTCAGATCGTAAATTTTCTCAAACTCAAGCCTAGAATAACAAGGTTACAGCCGACTGTTAAGGACCCGTTAGAATAGAATTTAACTACTCGTGTGGCTTTACGTATTGGAAATAATGTTTCTGTGAAAGTTGTTTCCATTTTCCCTTGGAATACAAGTTAACGATTATTTTCTACAAATAAATTTAAAGAATAAAGAAAAAATAAAAGAAAAAACAAATCAATTACATAAAATTACAGCATTTTTGTTATTTCAATACATTTGCAAGACAAACAATTGCAAACGTATAGCGGAAGTATGGTAGGATTATTACAGTACATGAGAGGCATTTCATTGGAAGTCATTTTAATTTAAGGTTTCAATATTTATTTTAACATACCTTAATAACACGGTTAGACATAGGAAAACTATCTGACTGTCAAGACCACAGGCTCTTATGAGGTTCAATCCAAGATAGTATGTGACTGTCTGGAGAAGCTGAGTCAGCTAAGTAGGGAATACAAAGTTACCATCTGCTAGTAACCAGGCCAAGTGGGAATTCTCGCTAGTGAGCAAGCAGAAGAGTTTGCTATAATGGGAGCTTCTATACCGTTAATTGGGGCCAGAAGCCTTCTGTAAAGTAGGGGCGGATATTTGAAAAGGTATACTCAACGAAAAAGAAGATAAAGAGAAGTAAAAAACTCTTCTCAAACCAAGTGGATATGAAGTTATCGAAAATTTTATTGGGAAACTAAAGTTAGATTAGGTTAGCGGATAGCCTGCCGTTTACAGGCAAGTTCACTCGGTGGCCAAATGGCCCCTTATGTTACCCCGTTGTTATAATCCGCTAGAAGTGGTTTTGAACCGCTCTGAGCTTCGGATAAAACTGGCCTGTTCCCTTAGTGGCACGTTCGTCAGCATGCCTAGGTCTTCAAACGTTCTGTCACCCAAAAACCGATGACGCCTATTTTGAAGTGCAGGGCACTCCATTTCCTTCACATCATTGCAGCTTCTGCAAAATTCTTGTAGGGCACACCAAGCTTGTCAGCCAAATTGCCAATAGCACAGTGTCCGATTAGAATTCCTGTTAGAGTGCGAACCGTATTCTTGTCGATTGGGGAACTAACAACAGAGGAGATCTGAGTCATACTTCAGGCTATCTGTGAATAATTTGCACTGTAGACTCAGGATACACATACTCGAACCCAAAAATTTCGATTCCGTGACGATGAGAATAGATCATCGTAACATATTATTAAATGAAACTCCTGGATGCAAATCAAATGCTGTTGTTGACATTGAACAGCATCCCGAAATTTATCAGGGCATTAGGGGGACATATTATAAAGATAACGCATAACGTTTGAGGGGAGTACAATAGATTGTATGGTCGCAGTACTAACTCACCCCTTAACGGGAATAAGAATGTCAATTTCCTGTATGAATTTTCCATTGTGCCAGCAAGAGTGTAGGCTTTGCTGTTACCTTCAATGTCCCCATATTCATGAACCCATTTTAGGGTAACCGTCGAATGTCTCGCTATTTCTTTCTGAGACATTCGGCATTCTTTGACAATTTTAGACTTAGAGGCAGTTTTACTGTTGTTAAATATGCGTATAGAAGTCGTCATGGTCTACTAAGTTGTGTGTTGGCTTATTAGACGTGAGGCCATGGTTCAAACCCCAGGTCAGACATCAAAAAGAAAATATTTCTTCGGCTACTTCCTCTCAGCAAATTTCTGGCAAGAACTCTGAGAGTAAATAATATTGCCATGAAAAAGTTTCTCCAAAAAATCAATCGTTCAGAGTAGACTTTAAACTGTAGGTCCCGCCACTCATGTGTAAACTTATCACACACAACATAAGTGGTATGAGAAGCTAGGTTGCAATCATGACTGAAGGGTTGTAATGACCAATTATGTATGTGGCAATATGTATGTGGGATTGTCATTGTTGACATCCTGAAATTTTTCTGGGCAATAGGCTTGCCAATGAATCCTTTCGTCGCAGTACTGAGGCATCTCTTAACGACAGCAAGAATGCCAAACTCATGTGCGAATTTCGCATTGTAACAGCAAGAAAGCAGACGTTGTTGTTACGTTCACTGACACAGTGTCGAGGAATTTAAATGAGAGTAACTGTCGAATGTCTCATTATTTCCTTTAAAGATACTCGGTATTCTTCGTAAATCTTATATGTTGTGTACACATTCTCCAGGGACCTAATGGCAGCTTTACTCTTGATAATAGGCGTATATCGACATACGATATACACTGAATCGTACAGCGGCAAACTTCATGGCCTGAATAGTATTACAGTCGGGTAGTGAAAGCGGCTATCTAAGACTCAGCTGTTCTGAAAAGTTTCTGCAATCGACTTTACCGCATGATCTTCTGAATCCATCAGTTGATACTTGAATGATGCTTTCAGAGGAGTAGACCATTATAAATGCTCTCGCATATGTTCGGGATGAGTATTTTACTGTGAAATAAAAAGAGAATCCACTGTAGACTCCATAAGTAATTCAAACAGTTTCCCTACTTTTTGAACAAGTCTTTCATGCCTATCAACGGGCCTGAATTTACTTTTAATTTTCACTTCCTATATGAAATACCCCTGTGGATCGAGTATAAATTGTTTTGTTTTTTTAAAGTTGTTTGTTGGCATCATTAACATTTCGGTTCAAATGATTTTGTCTGTATGAAAATTGCTTACTTTGTGTATGTATTTTATCCCTTAAAGACTGCAACTAATACCCACACACAGATATTTATTTCCAAAAACACATACTCATACACTAGCAATACATATAATAATAATAAAACTAATACAACTATTGATAGCAAAACTACCAAAACGATTACATTTCTTACATATGTATGTACGTATGTATGTAGTTATAGTAACAAAAACAACAACAACAACAACAATTTAGATCCACTAATCACTTAAACTAATACACATACGAGTGAGTACTTTCAATACACATTCTCTCTTTCGTTCTCTCTTTCTGTATGCGAAACAAATGAGATTTTCTTAAAGCAATTAAAAGTTATTTTGTGAGTTCAAGTTGAAGAGTGTTATGTTTGGTTGTGTGCGTATTATAATGTGTGTATGTATATGTGTGTGTTTAAGGAAATATTATATAATTGTTTAGGTGGCATAGAAATAATAAAATTCCTTAAAATTTGAAATTTCAATTGCAATTTATTTTTGTTTCTCTGTAGCACAACAAAAAATAAGAGAGAGAGAGAGAGATTTTGTTGTAGAATCAATACATTTTCTTGTTCTTCCATTTTTGGTACTTTAAAAAGGGAATTTAAAGATTAAGTCATGTGTAATTTCTATTTATATATATGTCTGTGTGTATGTGTTTGTTTGAGAGAGCAGTTTTATTTGTTTTGTTTTTTGTTTTCGGATATCGTTATTCGGGGCTTTAAAAAGTTTTTTTATGGTACAAATTTTTTATGGTGTTTTTTCAATAATAATTGATTGCCCTTTGATTGGCTTTTTTTTTTTGTTCTGGCAGGCCTGCTTTGTTTCTGTTTTTTAGCTTTGCTGGGTTAAGTCAGAGCAACAACAACAACAACAATAGCAGCTACAATAGCTTCAGAAGTACATAGTAGGAAAAACATTAACATACGAGATGACTCAAAAGAAAGTTGATATTTACCAGAACCATTATAAAATAACCGTAATTCTCTAATCGACATGATTTACCATTTATTTAAATACAAACCTCGCGAGGAAATTGCTTGTATTATGGCATAATAACATTCGTTAATATGACTCTCCAGCTAGGCTTCTTAAATTACAAATTTCGTTAAGGCCAGGAAGTCCATGTCATCTAGCTGGTAGTGTGTTTGCTTATTAGACGTGAGGCAATGGTTTAAAGTTGGAGTGGAGTTACATCTCCAACAAAACATAATATGGAAAAATATGTCTTCGTTGAATTCTTCTCTGCAGATTTCTGGCAAAAACTCTAAGAGTAAATGAAATTGCTATGAAAAGTTTCTCAAAAATCGATCGTTCGGAGACGACTTTAAATTACAGTTCACGCCACTCACGTATAAAAATAACACACACACTATGAGTGCTGTGAGAAGCTAGGTTGTAATGGCCAATTATGTATGTTAAGGCTACTTGCTCTTTTTTCAAAACTCCTGGTGAGTCAGTTTCTTAACATAAATTTTAGATTTTTCATAATTCCGTTGAAAGAAAAAAAAACAGAACAAGAGGATAAATCGAGACTACGGCAGATCAATTTATTTAATTTCTCTTTTATGGCTTTTTCTTTCTTCCATGAAATAAGGTTTTCACAAGGCATGGCCTTCCTTATTTCATTTAAGTTTTGTTAATCAAGTTTCTACTGTAATAACTTCTAAAATGATAGGGTTGCCATAATTTATATTTTTTAACAACCAAACCTTGAAGGTATGGCATCTCTTCATGCAGTTCTTTGGAACACGAAAAATAAGTAATGGGTTGAAGAAAAGAGGGGGTTGTATTTATTGATATCAGATTCGAACAGGAAAGAGAAACTAGGTTGTAATCTTGACTGAAGGATTGTAATGAACAATTGTTTTATATAGGTATGTAGACTTGAAAAACGAATTCTGTCTCTAATACATTGAGAGATCCACTGGCCAATAGACAAAAAACGGATATACTGCACTTAATAGACGTGTAACATGTAAAACTAAACAATATTCTAGAATTTACTTACTTACTAAATTAGTCATTGCAACTTCATTTAACTTCAGTTAAGATTACAACCTAGTTTCTTATACCATCAATGTTGGGTGTGTTAATTTTATAAATAAGTGGCAGGATCAACAGTATGTCGAGTCCAAACGACAGATATTTAAGAAACTTTTCTTGGCCATTTTTGATTTTACTCCCAGAGATTTTGTCGGAAAACTGTTGAAAGGAAATCGGCACGAAGAAATATTTTTTTCATATTTCGTCTGGATTGGGATTTGAAATACTGCCTCCCATCTAATAAGCCAACACACTACTAGACTACAGCGACTTCTATATCTGGATTAAGATCATTCATTTGCTTTGAGCGCATTCCATTGAGATATTAAAACAACGAAACACAAGACACCTTACGACAGAGGTGTAATGAATTAATACGGTATACCGTCCTATCATTAATAACGTATGAGGTCGAGAAGCTTCAAAAGAGACCTCTTGGCAACGACTCATCCAAGAGAGTTGCATTCCATTCAGGGATTGATGTTAGTGCCGTAAATAATAAGGAGTCTTAAAGACCAACGTATGTGACTACTTCTTTCAAAGTTTGAAAAATATGTTGGTTCTAGCAAAAATAAAATTAAATTTTCATGCCTACAATATCAAGACGCTTCTGTCTCTCCAATATTTACGCCACCCATAGTTACAGGTGAAATAATGTTATTATAGGGCTTGTAAATTATTAAACAACCTTAGGTCTTTTGCTCAAACGATTCCATTCGAAAATTGACTGTAATTTGGATATGAGTGTGGCATTCATATGTAGTAAATCTTTATTGAGTCCTAGACTTTCTTATAAACGTGGACTTTCTCTGATGTTTCTCGTTGATGTTATATTTCCACTAGCAGTTCAAGAGACTGCTGGCTTCCCCAGAGAGACGCTTAGGCAATTCACCGCCCATAAATCCTTACATTAACCCAGTAAGCTTAGTCATTATAACATTCCTTTTGAAACACCCTGTACTTATGTATTGTACAATACAAAAGAGAATTAAAATATATTGTTGTTGTTGTGGTGTGTGTGTGTATTTATGAGATTTATTTTGAAAGTTTTTATTTGTTTTATGGTTTGATTTCTGTGCCTCGTTTTTATAATTCGACTAAAAGTTTTATTAAATAAGAAAATTTTGTTTATTATTGTTGTTGTTTTTGTTGTTATTGTTGTTTTAAATACGTATTTATTTTAATTGGTTTCATAACATGTGAGTTTTAAAAGACTCCATGTTTTTTTTTTGGATTTTATTTTTCCTTTTCCCACAAAGTTGGCTTTGTAGGCCTGCAACCAGTTGTTTTTTTTTCGTTTTGGTTTGTCTATTTTAAAAATTAAATTTTAAAATCGAAATCAGAAAACAAAAGCCTTCAAGCTATGTTTTGCCCTTTTAAACATTTTCTTTTTATCAAAACTTCTGACGGATTGTTTGCAATTTTTATAAAAACACACCCTTTTTTGAAAATCAAAGAGGGAGAAGGTTTTTCAGTCAAAACTTATAAAATTTTATAAAATGTTTGGTAAACATTATCAAAGAACTCTTTTGTACGAAGCAATATAATATGGACTAAGAAGGTCAATTCGAATTAAATGGATGACGTATTATAACCCCTTTTGTGAAGCACTTTCAACTGAAATTAAAAAAAAACTAAAGTTCAGTTTCATATTTACAACCAATATCAGCCACGGATGCTACCCTTGCTCTCCTATTCCGCTTCAAATGTCATTAATAGAAGGCAAAAGTTAACACACAAATTTTATTTAAAATGTACAACTTATAGTGTACTTCTCTTGGAGATATTGTAAAGCTGTTAGGAGTTCCTTCTTTACTGAAATACATGGTTTTGTGGAATTTTTGTAATTGACTTCAAACTAGGCTTATAATCTGAATATAAATCATTCAATACCTGACATGTCCAGTGGTGTGCTTTGTGCCATTATCGTGTTGAAAGTTATATTTTCAGAGCTTATTATCGTAAAGCCCTGAAGAATTTGTAGGCAAGCTCGTCTAGACCGATACTAGATTACCTAGCTTCGCAATGGAAATATAGTTGCTCTAAGATTTTGTAGAAACAGCTTACAATTGTTTGTTCTTGTTTTTAAGCAAAAAATCTTAAATTTACTCCTGTTATTAAATGTTACGTTCTTCCAGTAAGTTTAAGTAAATGTCAGAAAATGCTTTAAGTTTAGTACGTTTGACTGTAAAGTGATTTATGCCTTAGAGCACCACGTTTGTTAGTTTTCTAACTAAGCAAGGTTTAGGAGTTTTCTAGACTTTTCTCAATGTGATCGGTCATTCTTGGACGCAATGAAAGTTTACCTGTAATATGCTTTACATACATACATAATTGGCCATTACAATCCTTGAGTCAGGATTGCGTCTTCTCACACCACTTAAGTTGTGTGCGTTAATTTTGTGCATGAGTGGCGGTACCTTACAGTTTAAAATTGATTCCGAACGACAGATTTTTGAGGAACTTCTCATGGCAACTTCATTTACTCTCAGACTTTCTTTTCTACCAGAAATCTGAAATATTTTTCATTTTCTTGAAGATGTGTGACCTGGGCTTTGAACCGCGGCCTCATAAGCCAACAAACTACCTACTAAACTACGGCGACTTCAATTGTTTGACTCACAAACATTAAGATCCATTGCCTTTAGCTTTGAGTTGATTATACTCAGGTTGCATTTCGGTCATATCCAGTTGGTTTTTAAATTTTCTAGCTGGGTTTTATTGAAGTGACTCTGCGTGTAACATTTTCATTCTCATAATTTGTTGAGTATATCGTCCAAGTAGTAAAGACCATAAGCTTTATCGATGTCTTTTCTAGTGTGCATTGACCTTCAGCAATAGCTGGATCAAACCTGTAAGTAGTGCCGCTTCCGTTACTAATAAAGTTTTGTATTGAAACATCGGGTACAAGCATCAAAGAGAAAGTTGTAATGTATTCGACTATTCGCTTTTATGCTTTTACAGACATAATGGGTCATTACAACCCATCAGTCTGCTGTATGACCTAGTTTCTCACAGAAATTTGCAGAGAGGAAGTCACCAAAGAAATATTTTTTCATATTTTCGATTTGTTTGAGATGTCTGACCTGGGTTTTGAACCAAACTTCATGTCTAATTCAAATCTACCTACTAGACTACAACAACTTGATTAAAGCATAGCATTACAACATAACTCCCTTATACTTAAACACACAACCCGTCTGAACTTTAAAAAATCCTGGCTTCTGTTAGACGCAAAGAAACGACCGATCATTGAGAAAGTGTCATCTAAATAGGAGAAATTACAACGTACAGTGTGCATCAAAAGAAACTGTACACCAAGGATAAAATTCTAGCAATCACCAAACCCTACTTTTAGCAATTTAGCAATTTTTCGAAATTTTTTATAATTTTTTTTGTTTTGTTTGAATTTTAAAAACTGTCAATGAAACGATTTTAAAACGAAAATAACGGTAATTTATTAATGTATATTTTTGTTTTTACTTTACATTTTATTTTGACACTCACTGTACATGATGTTTTTTTTTTGTCGCATTATATACAAATCATTCTGCAGATGTCCTTAGCAGATCAGCGAAGTCTTTTCGTAGAATGAGAATAAATGCAGCAACAATTTAATTTAAATAGCGGATTGACATACTTGCAATTCAACAGTATTAGCAGTGAAGCAACATATTTTTCATGCTTGTAGTCATTAAAGTTGTTGAATCAAGAACAAATTTTATTTTTAAAAATCTAGTGTTTCTTAGGCACTGCAGAAGATTCATGAAGACTGGTATATGAATAGATGGCAGAAATAGATCATGGATTCCAGTCATCAAGATCATCGTGGCTAATCAGTAACAAATCCATTTTGAAATGTATTGTGTAAGGCAGCTATAAAGTTAAAATTTGATCCTTCGTTACTACGTACTCGTATGTAACGTAATTCATCATTACAATCCTTTAGTCAGGATTACGACCTAGTTTCTCACACTACTTATGTTGTGTGTTAATTTTATACATGAGTGTCAGGGGACCAACAGTTTAAAGTTTTTGAGAAACTTTTCATGACAATTTTTATTTACTCTGAGAGTTTTTGCCAGAAATCTGCTGAGAGCAAGTAGCCGAGGAAATATTTTTTCATTTTTCTTTTTGTTGGATATGTCTGACCTGGAGTTTGAATCGTGGCCTCATATATAATAAGCCAACATAATAACTACTAGACTACGGTGACTTCGTTAATATATTCGTCCAAATTATGCTTTTTTGGTGTATAAAAATTAACAATTTTTGAAATTCATTAAAAAGTTGTTTTCTTTACATCTTTAAGATAAGCATTCATTTATAAATGTAAGTATCCATGTTTTTATTGTAATAACATAATAAAATAACAACAAATTGCCACATAAATCGAAAGGAAATCTTGCTACAAATAAAAGCAAAACTTCACCAAAACTCAGCAGAGCATAATTTATATACTCCTGCACATAATAATTTATAAAAGCAACAATAAAAACGAATGAACGAACGTACTTCATAAAAACAAAAACAATAACATGTAATGGACAATAGTCAGGCTCATTAAAGTTAAAACACAAATACTATGCGCTGTCAGTGACACTGACACTGCCACTGCCATTAGCAATACGACTACAGCAACTACTTTAACTACCTCTCATACTACAAGTTAAGCTAAGGCTCTCGAAAGCAAGTTATGGTGTTGGCCTAGCACTCACGCACTCATACCCCTCTTACCATACATTTAATAAAGGCAATCGTTTGCTTTCGTATTTCCCTAAGTTGTTGGCTTTGTTAAAAACAGAACAGCAAAATAGCTGAAGAGTTGATGGTGGAGGAGGAAAAAGGAGGAAACGAAGAAAAGGATTTTATTTTATTATCCGTAAATCCGTGAAAATTCATTTTATATCCGTCGTTGACATTTCACGACGTTGCACATTATTTTATTATACTGTTTGTGCAACCGTTTATTGTTGTTGTTGTTGCTTGCCACTACAATTGCTAATACGGACTACTACCACTACCCCTACCTCTCATTCCTTTTGCTGGTGATGTTTCTACCATTGCTGCTGTTATTATTACCATTATTCTGGATATGATGGCGATGGCTGAAGCTAAAAACAACAGCAAGTTTGTACAGCATTTAAGACGAACAGAATCCATATATGCCACACCACACACTGATGCTGCAGCACAGTGAACATTCATAGCGTTTCGCGTATATATAGTAAATGCAACAACATGAATGAGTTAATAATACAAATGAAATGTTATTAAATCGTAACAACGCCAATGGCTAAAATCATACAATTTTTTCTCTTCTTCCACTTGCCGCTGCCACTGTTAATACGTATGTGAGTGTGTGCTGGTGTTGTGATTCCATTGATTCAGTTTTCATATATAAACAGACATTTTATGCCCGGGCCTTACACTTCGCCAATAATGTTCTCTAGCAAGAGAGTCTAGATTTGTGTGTGGGTTAGTGTGTATGCGTCTGTATGACAGTATTTATGTTTTCTTCTGTATGAGTATGGGACAACAATGTATGGTTTGTTGCTCTTGCGTGTGTGCACTTTACAAAAGGATGTTCACAAGGTACAGGGTGAAACCACTAAGGATTGTGTTGCCATTATTTAGAATGTCCCACAATTCGGAAGTTCTCTCAAACCATAATGAACTCGGATGTGTACGGTCAAGCCCTTTAAGCTGTAATCTACAAAACAATTTTGAAGTTCTGAAAAATGTCTTGGGATAAAGCAGGGGAATGACTGTGGCAGAACGTAATGATCTTATCTTCTTCTATGTCATTGCAATGTATTATGTGGAGCTTGGTCTGTAGTTTAGGTCAGGTTTGAAGTGGTGTGTTACCAGGATGGGAAGTTGATTTACATTCCTAGAGAAGTAGAAAGAGAAAGGAAAGGATGGAGAAAATATAGTTACAGAGGAAGTGTTCTGTAGTGCTTCTCATCACAACACACACTGCAATTTTCCTGGACTGGAATCTATTGTAGACCTCTGCCAATCACACAATCTAGCAATGTCCTCTAGGAAACCACCAACGGCAACAATTATGCAATGAATTTATCCAGCCCCAGTAGCATTTATACGATGAATTTTTCCAGCCCCAATAGCAGGCCGGTTTTTCCATCGTCGATAGAACACTTAAGATCTCTGGGCATGCGACATCTTGATAATGATCATGCGAGCTCTGGTTCATTGGTTAATACAACCATTCAAACAGGATTACAACTTAACTTCTCACAGCACTTATGCTGAGTGTGTTCATTTTGTAAGGAACCTACAGTTTAAAGTTGATTCTGAATGACAGATTTTTGAGCAACTTTTCATGGGAATTTTATTTATACCACGAGTTTTTGCCAGAAATCTGCTGAGAAGAAATCGACAGAGAAATATTTGTTCATTATTCGTTTTATTGGAGGTGTCTGATCTGTGGTTTGAACCGTGGCCTCACGTCTAATACGCGCAACACACTAGCTACTAGACTACGTTAACTATTAGGTAGGAGATTGGAGTATTATGATCATCCTCCAAGTCATTCACATGTAAACCCATCTCAATCCTAGTTATACCACAATGTCCCGGAACCAAGCTGGTTCAAGAGTTTTTATGGTGTACTT
Organism: Sarcophaga caerulescens; assembly: GCA_927399465.1. Classification (NCBI taxonomy): domain Eukaryota; kingdom Metazoa; phylum Arthropoda; class Insecta; order Diptera; family Sarcophagidae; genus Sarcophaga; species Sarcophaga caerulescens. The sequence goes on along the minus strand of OV656872.1, from coordinate 18,870,399 downwards.
ACAACAACGAACCAATCGTTGTTTGCACTCAGATCTACCTGACTCTCAACGAAAATCACGTATGACAATCAGTTCATACGAGTAGCTTGGTATCCATATTCGCTTTCGTTATGTTCTCCTAGTGGCCACAGTAATTTTTTGTGAATGAAGAAGTCAAGTAATTACAGATTAATAATCGACAATAATATGAAGGTGTATAGCAACTAATTCCTTAATGTATCGCAATTTGGGCACTTGGCCCTCTTAATAGCATAAATTTCCTCTTATAAAGGAGGAATTTAATCTAGCTTTGTGGGCAACAACTCACCTGCTTTCGAATTTTGAGTAATGACTTGGTAATCCGTACGATTTAATTTTTCATTGTACTTTCAAAAGAAAACCCCTATTTGACAATCCCTTTACATAAACGCGTAGACACACATGTGCTGGCATTAATTTTTAACAGGCAGTATTGAAAATTAATAATTCCGGCGCCTAAGGCCCAAAAACAGCAACAAAAATAAAAAACAAATGTCGCAATCAAAAGTATCCATAATAAATGGGGTTTTACAAAAGCACCACATGTACTTTCAGATCAACCGTATTTAAAGGCTATTCAGGCAAGCATTTATCAAAAAAAAAAAAAAAGAAGTTGAATTTCAAGTACAGTTTTAAAATCAAAGTTTAAATCAAATTCCATGATTTAGTGTATGAGTATATACGTTGCAAGACTGTGTTAAAGCCGAAGGTTCTTTAAATATTTCAGTAAAAAATTGTTTCTTTAACAGCAAAGAAAATAATTCTCTAGTCGAGTTTTTCGCACATAATTTGGCATTAACGTATACCGAAGATTTATTTGAGCGTTTGGACTAATTATACTACGGTTCTTTGAGCCGCTTTATTATTTAAGATACCGTAAAGAATTCGCATTTTGATAAAGATTCATTAAAGTTATGAACTTATGACAAGGATTAGGGCTTAGTGCTTGACTACTAGACTAAGTATCACTCTATTTAAAAGAAGTATAAAGTCCTTAAGTCGCCGTAGTTTAGTAGATAGTGTGTTTGCTTACTAGACGTGAAACCGTAGTTCCAACCCCAGCTCAGACATCTCGAATGAAAGGAATTTTGGACATTTATTTCTGCTGGGACTTCCTGTCAGCAATTTTCTGAGAGTTGATTAAAATTGTGCTAAAAAGCTTTTAAAAAATTGTCGTTCTTTAAAGTTTCACGAGATTCGAACTTCCAATCGAATATCGGGAATCTTATCGTAAAATTGTGGGTGTTTGAGAAACATGCCTAGTTAAAAAGCGGAACAATTATTTGGTAGGGTTTTGGTCATTTTCTGCTGGAGTTTCAAAGGTAAAGAACGATTGATCATGGTAATCCAGGAACACTGATTAGAAAAATCTGACGTGAGATTGCTTTTTGGACATTACTGCTATAATAAAAAGCAAGCTGAGGTATTCCTTCAGTTAATGTAATATTATCTGGCTCTTGGGAAAAGTTGCCCGGCTCTCGCATATTCGTGTAGATAATGAGCAAGACGAGAACGTTTGTGATTACTTTGGAATCTCGATAATACAAACGTAATATCGCGGGGGGAACTAAAAGGTATATTGCAGTCTTGAGATTTTTCTTAGAAAGTTTAATCTCTTTTCGACTAATAACTGGCGTGGCTATTTAGGCTAACAGAAGGGGTATGATTAATATACTCTTGTCTTACTTTTACTGTGGCTATTATCTACAAATAGGATCAGGAGACAATTGGTCACTTATTGCACCATTACATATATACATACATACATAATTGGTCATCACAACCCTTAAGTCAGGATTACGACCACTGATGTTGTGTGTGTTAATTTTTATACATGAGTGGCGGGACCTACAGTTTAAAGTCGATTCTGAACGACAGATTTATGAGAAACTTTCCATGGCAGTTTTATTTACTGTCAGAGTTTTTGCCAGAAAACTGCTTAGAGGTAGTCGCCGAAAAAATATTTTTTCATGTTTTTCATTTTGATGTCTGAGCTGGGGTTTGAACCGAGACATCACATCTAATACGCCAACACACTACCTACTAGACCACTGTGACTTCTCCATTATATTAGCTTAGAAGCAAGGATTACTACAATTCCGTATCCACAACACTTTAAGTTCTTCAACTTTGGATGAACTTCCTGTTCAATTATTGCTATTGTGACGAGAACTATTTTGTAAATCCAGTAGACTTTTGAAAGATTTTTTTGCAGTTGTCACGTGGCATTTGGTTTTTTGAACTCGATGACTCTTTAAATGATTAGCTTCTGTCCACTGCTGACCATTTGAAATTTAAATTCTTAAAGCTTTGGATGAGGGACACTAACTGATATGACAGGACAAAGAAATAGCGACTGTTAGTGGAAATATCGTGAATAATCTCTTTAAGGTTGCTTAGTTACTTGTTGCAGAACATTCCCTGATTTTTTCTAATTTTTATTTTTTTATTTTCAGACGAAAAAATTGGAATTGATTGAAGCCAAATAGAAAATTATTTCAGTGTCAAGTATCAAGCTTCACCGTGAACAAAAGCTAATGAATTTTTTAAAACATCGACTATTTTTAAAGGAGGGATAATCATTGTTCCTTCTTTCCTCTCAGCAGATTTCTGGCAAAAACTCTAAGGGCCATTATTACAATTTGCCGTTAATTAAAGGGAGGATTTTAACGGGCACATAAATTGTTTTTCATTATTATAAGTGGACAATAAGGTAGAAGTGAGCGTTAAGCTAAAGGGAGGATCATTCTACCTTTAACTTTTAAAGTTAAGTTTATGTTTGAACTTGCCATATTATATATTATTTTCAATATGGCAACTTCAAATATAAACAAAATGAGCAAATAAAACAAACAAAAAAAAAAGAGCCCTCGTTGCCACTGCGTTTCATAAAAAAATTTGTTTAAGTGAGCAGTGTTATCGACATTGCTCCGGCACTGTCATATTTTTGAAAAAGTTAACTTTATTTTATCAGTAGGTTCTAATAACGAGAAGAAGTTAAAGGTGACTTTAAAGTCCACTTTAGCTAAAGTTACCTTTAACTAAGCCCAACTTTAAGGCAAGTTGTAATAATGGCCCTAAGAGTAATTAAAATTGCCATGAAAAGTTTCTCAAAAAAAACTGTCATTCGGCGTAAGTGCTGTGAGAAGTTAGGTCGTAATCCTGATCGAAGGGTTGCAATGGCCAATTATGAATGTATGTACATATGTATTCTTAACTGATGGAAAAAATTAGAGGTATGCTATATAAATTTCAATCGATCAAACCGATCTCAATAAACTTAAGCTACCTGAGAGAAAGAGATTATTAACTACTGATATTAGGAGTGAAACTGTTTATAATTTACGAGACAGCAAAGTATTCTGCAAGAAACGCGTTCCACTTACAAAAAATGCAGTTGAGGAGCGCTTTCTTTTGTATAATGTTTTGAGAAATCTACAGTGCATTCCACTAAGGATGTGCCTCTCTACAGAGGTGACTATAACATCAAACTATTCTTCTGTACAACAAATATAGCATTCAAGTATCATCTAAGGATCCATGTCCCTCCCTCAACTCCTTCCCTGCCGTAGAGCCTTGAGTCTTTATATCGTTTATACGACAGAATGACAAAAAGTGCAAACGCATTAACTTTTCACAGAACAATTTTAGTCTTATTTAAGGTTTTCCAACGCCTTAAAACACTGGCAAATAAACGGATATCAGCTGAAACTAAATCCATAAAGTTAAAGGAGGGAGGACACACAATGATAGCTGGTGGTACTACATTGTGTCAGTGTAAGTGTATATTACTGAAACAGTATAAATAAAATTACCAAGTAGTTTAGAAAACTACGACCACATGTGGTAAATTGCATTGTGTTGGCAAAAATACACATAAAAAATAAACCCACGAATAAAAAAAAGAAAAGAAAATTAAAATTCTATTTTCAACAACGCCAGCTACTAAACGTAAATATTGCCCAACACAGCAGTTTACTGGCACAGTGCAGTATAATAGTAATGGACCACATAACACAAACACAAAGAAAAACGATAACCTTTTAAAATAACATTTTCAAAAACAAAAAACTTTAGAAAAACGTTTAAAAATATTCCAAAAACGATTTTCAACAACAAAAGAACAATAATTAACATTTTTAACCTCCAAATAGAATACAAAAGAATTCGTAAGCATCGCTGTTAAACATTTAAAAAGGCGTTTAGAAAATGTTTAAACATTTGGTTACAATAGCAACAGCTTCTAAACGGGGTATAACAAGTTGGAGTTTCCTCTCACAAAGAAAATCTACACATTAAATCGGATTTCTTGACATTTTAGAACGTCAAGCCTCTAAAACATGTGATACATACATATATACACGTATGTACATAATTAGTGTTCACAACCCTTTTAGCCAGGATTACAACCTAGCTTCTCACAGCATTTATGTTGTGTGGGTTAATTTTATCCATAAGTGTCAAGGGACCTACAGATTGAAGTCGAATCCGAAAGACAAATGTTTGAGAAACTTTTCATGGCAATTTTTATTTACTCTCAGAGTTTTTTGCCAGAAATCTGCTGAGGTAGGTAGGTAGGCCCAAGTGTTAGCTTTGATTACCAAAGCTCACTTCAGCACGCCTAGTGGCCCGTTGTGACGGCACAGTTAAATGCAGTCCCTGTACTGACCGAGTTCCATCAAACTAGGGAAGAAGTTGGTAGGCGCAAGGGCTGCACAATAAAAGCACGACTACCCTACGCTGGAAAACTGGCTTGAAAGTTTAATAAACGAGGCTACATCCTTGACATCAATGGATGTTAGCTGGCAAAGATCGGACAGCCAAATAACCTATATCTGCACCTCGCAGGGGATGGGGATTGACAAAGAAAGTGGATAACAGATAACACACACGGCAGAGGTCGTTAGACGGTCTTGTCTTTTCATAACATATTGACCTGTAAGTATGGCTATTGTGTACGAAATGATGTTACGATCAAGTCCGAGTAGCTGGTTGGTGCGCCTTCTATCCTCCGAGGGCCAAGTGAGTCTGGCAATGAAGCAGGATTACTTATTGACCCAGGATAGGTTTACGTCTCGAAAGAATTTCCGCCCAATCAATTTAACCGAGATTAAGTAGGATTCCGGAAGGCGTGCAACAGTTCTGGCAAGATGCGAATGAAAGGAGCATCCATTGAGCTGAGAGGAAGTCGCCGAAAAAAATACAGGGTGGGCCAAAAGAAATCAAGGGGTGTAAAACTTTAATAACTTTTTTGTTTATTAACTTTTTTTTATTTTTTCTTTCAGATTATATAATATACAAAATGGAAATTTTTTTGCACTAAGTATGAAAAATGATGTCTCTTAAATGACCACCGTTTTCAGCTTCGCACTGATGGGCTCTTTTTAGAGCATTTTCCATAACATCTTTCAAAACTTGTGGCTGTAGCGTTCGAATTTCTGCAACAATGTTTGCCTTGAGTTCAAGGATTGTCTCTGGCTTGTTCACATACACTCTCTCCTTCAAAAAACCCCAAAGAAAATAGTCGGGTGCTGTTAGATCTGGCGATCGCGCTGGCCAAATAATTTCCGAATTTCGAGAAATTATTCGCTCTCCAAAAATTTGACTTAAAAGTGCCATTGTGACTCGGGCAGTATGGGCAGTGGCTCCGTCTTGCTGAAACGACATACCAGGTCTGTTTTCAAGAGCAGGACGTAAAAAATTTTCTATCATAAACCGATACCGCTCTCCATTTACGGTTACAGCATTTCCATCTTCATTATCGAAGAAGTAGGGCCCAATGACATTTTCAGATGTGATCCCACACCATACTGTACACCTGATGGGGTGCAATTGGCGTTGATGAATGGCTCTTGGATTTTGAGTACCCCAGAACCTACAGTTCTGCTTATTAACAAAGCCATTCAAATGAAAATGAGCTTCATCACTCATAATCAAATTTTCAATAAAGTTGATTTCATTTCTGGCCAACTCTTGAAATTTAACTGCAAAATTTAGACGTTGCCGATGATCTCCGGGTTTTAATTCTTGGACCAATTGCACCTTATATGGGTATAACTGTAAATCTTTTTTTTAAATGCGCCGTAGTGACGTACGAGACATTCCTAGCTGAGCAGAACGCCTTCTGCAAGATGTTTCTGGTGCTTCGTTAACACTTTGCTGTACTCGTTCAATATTTTCCGCAGTGCGACTTAAACGTGGTCTACCGGTTCGAGGCAAATCTCTTACGCTGCCATGTTGGTGATGACGATTAACTAAGCAACGAATCATCGCTTCAGAGGGCGAAATTCTGACGTTAAAATGTCGACGATATGCTCTTTGCGTTAAAATAATTGATCTCTGGATTAAATAATAAAATTGTATTGTTCTGGTTCTCTGTTCAGTTGTGAACCTCTCCATTATAAATTCTCCAAGTGTTGTCTATATAATCTGAAAGAAAAAATAAAAAAAAAATTAATAAACAAAAAAGTTATTAAACTTTACACCCCTTGGTTTCTTTTGGCCCACCCTGTATTTTCTTCATATTTCGATTTGTTAAAGATGTCTAACCTGGGTTTTGAACCCGTAGCCTCACGTCTAATAAGCCAACACACTACCTATTAGACTACGGATACTACAGATATAATAGTCTTGTTTAGAGTCCTTTCAAAATAAATTTTGCAACCAAAAGACCGTGTCTTAATTATACATATTAAACGTAAGTAAGAGTGTAATTTTGTGTGTGTGCTTATCTCATGTAGAACACAACACAATGATTGTCATTTTGGTTTGAAAGTTTTGATAGTTTAATTTCAAATTTTCTACACATCTTGCCCTCTTACACACACCCACTCTACCGCAACTATCAAAACTTTATATTCATGTAAAGCCCACGGCTGACTGACTGCTTGACTATCTAGGTTGGCTGTTCCTTTCATCATTGACATCAGTTCTGGCATGGACGCGTGTATGTATGTCTGTATGTAAACGAAGCAATTGTTTTAAGTGCTTCTGGTTTAATTGAAATATTTTCATTAGTCGAGGTTTTCTGCCACAACTTTCGGCGACAATTCGTTAATGAGGACATTTCATCTTTAAAAGTATTTTGAATTTCTCCTATAAAGGCCATGAATACATTTTAAAGCGCTCTACTAATGTGGGTCACACCTACTATTTGGCATTTATGGCCATCTTTTACTAACTGGCAGCCACGTTTTAAGTTGTTATGCTGCCGAGTGTGTGGGAAGGGGGATCATAAAGAAAATCTTTTAAAATTTATGTTATCGTACGTACGAGTTTACGTTTGAAGATATTAAATTGTGCGTAATAAAATAAGTTTTCTTAACAGAGTTCATTTAACCTTAATTATGGCAGTTATTTAAAGGAATTAAATGATTCAAATGAAAAAGAACTAAAATTTTAGACTTATAGAATTCCATTGTATAACGAATAGAATACAATCCCGAATCGTAGACTAGTCTGAAAATCATATTTTTTTATTGAAACCAGAATTCCCAGAATTTTTCCAGAATTCCCAGAATTTCCCCCGAATTTCTGAATTCCTAGAATTCCCTGAAGTCTAGTAGGTGGTGTGCTTGCTTATTAGATACGAGCCCGTAGTTCAACTCACAGTTGAATCCCGAACTAAACGAAATTTGAAAAAATATTTATCTCAGTAGCTTTCTCTCAGCAGTTTTCTGGCAAGAACTAGGAAAGTGAAATAAAATTATCATGAAAAGTTTCTTAAACCTGTCGTCCAGAGTCGACAGGGCCGACTCATGTTTAAAATTTTTTGCACACACAACATGATTGCTGTGAGAAGCTAGGTTGTAATCCTGACTAAATGGTTGTATGTTTAAAACAGGCTCAAAGAAATCGCGGGAACGTTACACAAGGTGTACAGAGCTCACAACAGATTATGTTAAATAGAAAAACGATTTGTATTGTAAAATTAAATGTGTCGTACAAAAATCTGATGATTTGACGATGTGTCTACAAACTTTTGACACAGCTCACCACGATCCCCAAATATCCTGTGTTGCTCGAACCGCAATCGATAGTTTAGTAACTACAGAGGAGTATTGGAACTGAGATTGACCTCTCAAAAGAAATTGGACTCTCTCAGCAGATTCAGAACAGTATTTAATACAAAACCGCGAACAAAGAATTCACAAACCCATGGTTTGTGCGAAAACCCGTATTATTGTAGAGCAATCAAGATAATGACCACCCAGTTAAGCTAGTGTCTTGTTCAAACCACATACATAATTGGTAATTACAACCTTTCAGTCAGTATTGCGACCAAGTTTCTTTCACCTTTCACTTACGTTGTGTGTGTTAATTTTATCCATAAGTGGCGGGACCTTGAAATCACATACGACCTGCTAAGTGAAGGCTAAGAAAGTCAATTAAAATATACCCTTAGTGCTCTAAATTGAGGATAATGGTGGTATCGGGGTCTTTTTCAAAAGAAATAGGAGTCAATGATACCTCCAAGCCATACACGCACTAAAAAGTCACTTTTTTTGGATGCAGTAGCTTTTTCACAATCATTTCTAATATCCCTGAGTCCGACAAAATAACCCACGAAAATTTTGGTTGCTGGCCTATCCACCGAGTGAGAAGTCAACTTCATTGCAGAAATAGTTTTATTTGAAAAACAACATTGAAAACTAGTTGCTTTACATAATTGCTTATTACAACCCTTTCAGCCAGGATGACCAAAAAGCTTCTCACATTATCTATATTGTGTGTGTTAATTGTCATACATGAGTGGCGCATCTAGTTTAAAATCGACTCCGAACGATAGATTTTTAAGTAACTTTTCACTTTTTTTTCAGAGCTTTTGTTAGAAATCTGCTGAGAGCTGTCTGACCTCGGGATTAAACCGTGGCCTCACATCTAATAAGCCAAGCCATTACCTACTAGACTAGACGGCATACAATTAGTGTATCTACGGCGTTGTCAATGGTGAGCCAGCATAAAGTACTGCATGACTTGGACTTAATATGGTGGGAAGAGTAAATTTAAATGTAAAATACGTCATAATGAGTCGTAAGAAAGGATCATTTTCTGAGAACGCCGTGGAATCAACAGATTCGTATATTATGCCAAAATTTCTTGAATGGACATTGTTTTTTTTTTTTGGCAGTGCATAGATGGCGAAGATTTATCTGGTTTGAGTCCTTGCTAATACGTAGCAACTATGGTCTAAATTCAAATGGAATGGAATAATGATTCCATTCCTTCAAATATCTGTTTATTTTTTAACGCTGTAAAAACGGATTAAAAACAAATAAAATTTTCAAGTTTCAAGTTTTCATATATAAAAACGAGTGTATAACACAATAAAAATACTTATAAATGTATGGGCATTGTATGCTGCTGCTGCCTACATTTAAATGGTTTAAGTTTTAAGCTTTTAAGGAAATTAATTTTGATTTTTTAGATTTTGTTGTTGCCTGCCATTCAAGCGAATGATGAAAAGGTTAATTAGGAAATATAGCAGCATATTAGTTGCATATGTGGTATAAAATAATAAAATTTCACCAAAAGTTTCACTTTAATGGCGAAAAGTTTTATTCTTTTGCCTATAAAAACTTATGAAAAAAAATGCAATTAAAATGGTATTAAAAAAATATAATTCTTTTTTATTCATTGGGAAACTTTAATCTTTATGGAAAGCATTTGAAAGAAAATGCCAAGTAAAATGAATTTAAAAATGCTTAAGTGAGGCCATTAAATAGAGGATTCCAAGAATTTTAACTCGATCCTTATCAATTATTATTAAAATATAACAGAAAGAGGCATATATCGACTGAATTGGCCGCGATACTTACACCAGGTGTATGTATGAGTGGCCTTCATACGTCAGTGCATTCCTTATATTGATTTATGGCACTCATTAATTTTCTATTTAATCAACAATTTGATTACATTGTGGTTAATTGTTTAAGCGAAAATTTAATTAAAGCCTCCAGGTTTCCATTGCAACAAATTCTCAAAATTATCAATTTTATGCTTCAAATACATATGTGTGATAAAATGCAACAATAAGTTATCGTTTATATTTCTATGAAAATGTAATTGAAAATAACATACGCTTATAGATAATGATTAATGGTTTACATTATCAAAACATGTTTTTTTTTATTAACAATTCACGTTTATAATGATGGTCTGTCGGATACATGATTTTATGAAAATGGACTCAACGTCCAAGGGATGTTCATGGGAATATAACCCTTTCCGTCCCTGCCTACACAAATGTGTAGGAAAATTTAGGGTATTTTAGAGAAAAATTTGTAACTTATTATTTAGCTTTTTCTTATTGAATTAAATGTCCTCATGTTAGTGGTTATCTGTATTATTTTCTATTATAAGTTTTTTCGCCGCTTATTTTAATATTTAAAAATTTTGTTACTATTTTGTAATAGAAGCATTAAATGTTTAAATAATATGCAAATATTTTAAAATGCGTCAAGAATTGTTTAGTTTTTGTAAGCATAATATGTGCCTACACATACTTATGTGTAGGTTGGGTTTTTACTAGAATAATTTATCGTCATTACAGCAAAAAAATATAATTTGGAAAATGAAGAAGATTTAGAAGAAGTACTTAAATTAATTAGTGTTTTGTCGGAAGTTGAAGGCGATATTTTATCAGATGAATTCGGGGATGAAGTGAGTATTCCATCTCCGCACTTCGACAATGAAAATGAAGGCAGCACAGATACAGAATTAGTCAACACAAGGCGGGTTTCGTTGGCCAGTGGTCGTCAAATTGAGAACAGCACGAGCGTGTAGGTTAAAACAATGTAATAGCCGCACTCGAACTCGCTGCGAAAAATGTGATGTTTATTTGTGCCTTTCTTCAGATAAAAATTGCTTTAAGAAGTTTCATACGTCGATATAGTTTTACAGAAATCGAAACCAATGAATATTTTATTTTTTTGTTTTCTTTTTTAGTTTCTAATATTACATACATATATGTACATACATGGCTTGCACAATATTTTATTTTTTGAGTAATCTATATTTGTTTTTTGAATGAAATAAAAAGTTTGTTTTTTTATTATTATATTAAAATTTTTGAATTTTGACTAAGTGAAAGCCCAAGACACACATATGTGTATGTCTTTTTTCTAAGGACACCAACTTTGTATGGACATAAAAAATGCATTTTTGTGTTTTTTAATGGCAAATTATCACATACCAAAAATTTCATTGAAATCCTCCAATTTTGAAATTGCTTAGGACGGAAAGGGATGTTCACTTGAGCTTTATAAAATAAAAATACTTGAAAGTCTGCATCTAAGTTGAAATTTAAATGATTTAACCTAGATCGTCAGCAAAATGAAATAAGTAGTGTTGCAGCTTTATAATTCAAAAACTGACTCAACACCACATTCAGATGAAGGTAAGAGAACAATCAAAATCCTTTTAAATGGCAAGATTAATTTCAATCAATTAATTTATAATAATAATTAATAATTATCTTACCATGGTATTGTTCCGAAAATGGAAATTGTGTTATTAAAATGATAAACAAAAGCTCCAAAAACAAAACAATGGGCTTGTTTACATGTTCAACGAATAAACAAAAATATAGCAACAACATCGGTATAAAAAGAAATAAACAAGCAACAACAAAGTGCAGTATACAAATAGAGGATAGACAAATAAACAAGCAACAACAATGAAAACAACTTGTTTACATTTTTAGATATTTCTCGAAGACATTCTCCTTCAAGTGCATTCATCAGAGTACTGACCCTTGTGATATGAAAGGCAAATAATAGGGACACTTAAATTTTTCAATATATTTTTATATTTTTAATTATTTTTCCATAAATATTACAAAGTATATACATTAAATTAAAGGTATTCAAATGGTTTAACTAATAAAATAAAAATAAATGACTACTTCTGCCAAATTCTTAAAAAAATATAATTTATTTGAAAAAGGCCTGGAAAATATAATAGGGACACTTAAATATTTCAATATATTCTTATATTTTTAATTATTTTTCCATAAATATTACAAAGTATATACATTAAATTAAAGGTATTCACATAGTTTAACTAATAAAATAAAAATAAATGACTAGCTCTGCCAAATTCTTAAAAAAATATAAAATAAAGGTCTGGAAAAAATAATAGGGACACTTAAATTTTTCAATATATTCTTATATTTTTTTAATAATTTTTCCATAAATAGAAGAAATCGCTTCAAACATAACATGATTTCAAAACGAAGCCTACAATTTAAAAAGTTCAATTAAAAGTGTGATTGTCTGGGGCTCTAGCCTTTAAAGTTTCCTTTAATTTTTGATATTTTTAATAGGAAATGTTGTCGCAGTAGCCCATCAATTTAATTTCAAATTAGGCCTTTGGCTGACAATAATTGTTTTAATTTTAAAACAGATCACTGCCATGCCATACCCTTCAATTGAAAGGAAAAAAAAATACTTCTTCTGTAGAGCAACAACAGAAGGCATAACTGTTGACCTCAACAATATCGATTAACTTAATAATGCACTCCAGATTATTTGTAACCCAACAATATCTACATACTTATGTACTTACATCCTTGTACTTACATACACAGGGTAGATTTATACATCACATGTGCTGAATTTATAAGGCATGTTTGTGTTCGTTATATTGTATGCCCTGAAATTATTTGCTCAAGTACTGCCGTAAGTTTATTGGATTCCGATATTATTGTTGTGGCTTAACTGGCTCGTCGTCGTATTGTTTTGTATGAATTTTGTTTTGCATTTAGTTGGTCGGGTTACAAGATTTTGTAATCATTTAGTCATTGATTCATTCATTCATTTATTCATTCATTTACTCATGCATTCTTCGTTTCATTCGATTTTCATTAATTTATTGAACATCATCATCAGCATGATTACGAGAGTATGAATGTACATTGAATTCCTTTTTAGTGTACATACATGCATATATATGTATGTACATATGTACGCACACCCGTTGTGTAGTTGGGTATTTATAGTTGACTGAAGAGCAGTTGTATTACTTTGGTTGTGTTCACTTGCCATTGAATCGAGAATACCACTGTTATATCGGGTCCGCCATCTAACGTTTTTTTTTCAACTAGTGCTTATCTCGTGAATGGTAACACTTAGCTCATGTCTGATTTGACAGATAATTAGTTTTATCCTTCCGCTGAACGAATATGGTTCCATCCAATGCGTTTTCGCTTCGCTAAGTGGGCCTGCGATCGACTTACAGAAGATGCCGATTTTGGCAAAAAAAATCATCTTTTAGGATGAAGCTCATTGTGATCTTGGCGGGTATGTAAACAAGCAAAATTGTCGCATTTGGGGCACAGAAAACCCGCATACATTGAAAAGCCGACGCGCCCAAAACGAGTCACTGTTTGGTGCGGATTTTGGTCCAGAGGCATAATTGGGCCATTTTTCTTCGAAAATGTGCAAGGAGTGGCCGTTACAGTCAATGGCGATCGTTATCGGGCCATGTTGAACGAATTTTTGTTCACAAAAATTGAAGAGGAGGATATTGGCAACATTTGGTTTCAACAGGACGGCGCTACGTGCCACACAGCCGAAGCTACACTCAATGTTTTGCTCCCTGTTTTTGAAGATCGCATTATCAGCCGCAGAGCTGAAGTCGTTTGGCCACCTAGGAGCTTCGATTTGACACCGTTGGACTATTATTTGTGGGGTGCCGTCAAAGATAAGTGTTACGCCGACAAGCCAGAGACAATTGACGCTTTAAAGGACAATATTCGTGAAGCCATTGGTGAAATACAGCTGCGCCCAATCGATAATGTGCTTAAAAATTGGACCGATCGTGTAGGCTACTGCATGGCCAGCCGAGGCAGCCATTTGAATGAAATTTTTTTCCATTATTAACCGGAAGAATTGTACTTTCAAATAAAAAAAGAAATTTGAGAAAATATTCGATAGTTTTTTTTTAAAGCATTTCCAAAAAAAAAAATGTTATTTGGCGGACCCTTTACAAACAAACATTCATTTTGGTCTAAATAGTTGTATTTGTTGTTGTAATATTGGTTGCTGTTGTTGTTATTGTTGTTGTTGTTGTTGTAGTTGTGTAATTTATAACCATAAACATTATGCTTTAAACAAATATATGAATATGAAATCCAAAATGCATGAGTAAAACTCTACAATACACTCTCTTTGTGTAGGAGAATACATTAGGGATGGCATAACAATTTTGAAAGCACTCGAAAGCCCAATAGGACCCTTACATGAGATGCAATTTCATGGACGAGAATGAGTCACGCACCCTGTTACTGTTCAGAGTGGTCAGCCAACACAGAAAGTTTCCAAAAACTCTCGATCTTAATGTATGTGGCCGTCCATAGGCTTTATGGACTTATTCATCATTATGGTACGATATCCGTTAGGAAAGTAGCAAACAATCTCAATAAGTGACTTCCATTAGACTCAGTTAAAAGCTGGTCTTTTTTGTCTCATAGCAAGAAAATTCCGCCAATTTTAGTACGTGCTTTATTGCAATGGGCCATAATCGAAGATATTGGAATGAATTGTTTGTATAGGGTGGGCCATCTATCAGTTTAAATTTGAACCATCGATTATTTCGAATCTGACAATACTTATGTCATTCTATTCTGTCATAAAATTCAATATTTTACCTCCACTGAACGTAATGAATCGATTTACGATTTGTTTTCGCTTCGCTATATGGGCCAACGAGAAACCGCACAATGATGTCGATTTTGTCAATCAAAAAAAAAAAAAAAATCATCTTATCGGATGAAGCCCAATTTCATCTTGGTGGTAGATAAGTTAATATGTAAATTTGCCGTATTTGGGACTCAGAAAACCTACACGTGGCCTTAAAGAAGCGAAAGCACCCATTACAAGTGACTGTTTGGTGCGGCTTGTGGAGCGAAGGCATCATTGACCCATATTTCTTTGAACATGAGAACGACGCATCCATTACGGTCAATGGTGACAACTATCGCACTACGATAACCAATTTTTTTGTACCCGCTGTTCATGGTATTGATGTGAACGAAATTTGGTTTCAACAGGATGGTCCAGCTTGCTAAACACAATCGATTTTTTGCATCAAACTTTTGATGGCCGTTTAATTAAGCAAAACGGTGATGCCAATTGACCACCAAGAAGCTGCAATTTGACATCGTTGCGCTATATTCTGTGGAGCGCCGTTAACGGAAAGTGTTATGCTGACAAACCAGAGACAATTGAGCATTTGAAGATCAACATTCATGATGCCATTGCCGAGATACGACCCCATACACTTGAAAAAGTGCACGAAAATTGTTCTGATCGAATAATGTACTGTGAGGCCAGCCGTGGCACCCATGTGAATGATAGAATATTTCCATTTCTAACCGGAACGATTGTACTTCACAACAAAAAATATAAATTTGACAACATTTCAGAACGTTTTTGTTTTATTGCAGTTTTAAATTTAAAACTTTTAAATCCCCCACCCTTTAGTGTGAAAACAGGTTTATTAGAACCTCAACCGATTTCAACAATAGGCAGTCCACTTCGCTTATTCACAGAGCTCCGTCCGTCATCAAAAACAACTGAGGACCCCGATGAGTTCATTGGAACTCTCATAATTCTGCACGAGGTTGACAATAGTGGTTCCACACAATAAATTACCACGGAATCGCTTACGCATTTCCTAGGAGTGGGTAACATTTACAAAGCTATGCACTTTTCATGCTACGATCGTATATGAACTCTATTACTGTTGCGGATCTTATATCCTGCCTTCTGCTATTTTATCTTCCGAATTCATGTTGAGTAGCCTGATCATTTGTAGTGGATTGCCTTTTATGGATTACCAATATCCTCTAATGTTTCACTCGTTAGATATGCTACGCCATATATTTCTCTTTGGCTCTAATCAGTATTCACAGTGAAAAAATATTTATATGTCCGAGGGGTCGTAGTGTCCTTATGATACACAATGGTTTTAATATGCATTTATCTGATCAGCTGATTTTCGATAATAATGCCTGAGGATTTAACTTCTTGCCTTGATGTAACTGACCGCATGATGATAACTTATGATCACGAAAACATGAAAACTATCACGTTACGTTTCTACGAGCATAGTAATTTTTTTAATTACCTATTGCAACCCCTTAGTCGAGATTACAACCTAACTTTTCACACCATTCATGTCGTGTGTATCAATTGTATCCATGAGTGGGTAGGACCTACTGTTTAATGGTGACTACGAACGACATATTTTTTTCATGGAAATTTTATATTTTCTCACAGAGTTTTTGACAAAAATCTCTTGAGAGGAAGTCGCCGAAAAAATATATTTTTTCCTATTTCGTTTTGTTCGAGTAGTCTGAGCTAGGTTTTAAACCACGGGCTAATATGCCAACATACTACCTACTAAACTACTACGTCTTCATACCAAATAACTGACTGCTTAAACTGTGTTTCTGGTGGGAAACGAACCCACGACCCCCAAACTAATAGTCTGGAATTTTATTGTTGATTCCGTAACTCTCCTATTCAATTAAAAAAAAAAACCTGTTAACCTGATTATGTTCTTACGAAAATAGGTTTCTTACTAAGGCCATCATTTGTGTGACTGCAATTGAAGTCAACTTGCCGCAAATTAACAATTGCTTATTTAAATATACGTGTATGTATGTCTATATGTATGTATGTAAATGTGTGTTTGTAAGTTTATTTTAAATGATTACACACACACACACACAGTGAGATATATATGGTAAATACAGTTACCATAATGGGTACTTCAATTAATTCCAACCATAATTCATACTTATTATCAGAAAATTTACATGGAACTGTTAATATCAGGTTTAAAAAGGTAAAGGAAAGTGCAAACACATGTATTTTGTCAATGGCTGTACGTGGCTTCAACCTGAAGATGATTGAACATATTTGTCCAACATGTAAGAGTATGCATTATTGTTTCTTGGTAATGTAATGTGGTGGGAAGGGGGTTTTATGTATTGAAGTAATTTTAAAGGGAACGAAAGTTTAAAATGGAGTTTGAAGACGTTTATCAAAAACCAAATGAACACTACGGTTGTTTGAAAGATTTTCTTGTATAAGACACTCGTTGAGTGAAGGAATACAGTAATAAAGGAGTTCTGTTGCCCTTGAGTAAAGATTAAAGCCTAATGTACTCGGTGAAATATGCGCCAAGGGTTTTTTTTAGCCTGGTTATTTCCATTACGAATTGCTCAACTTATCGATATTGTTAGCTAGAGTTTCCGTTAACCAGTCCAGTAAAAAGAATTTTAAGTTTTTAGAAGTCGCCGTAGTCTAGTAGGTAGTGTGTTGGCTTATTAGACGTAAGGCGCGAGTTCAAATCAGGTCAGACATCAAAACGAAAATATGAAAAATTATTTCTTCGGCGACTTCCTCTCAGCAGATTTCTGGCAAAAACTCTGAAAGCAAATAAAATTGCCATGAAAAGCTGCTCAAAAAATCTGTCGTTCGGAGTCGACTATAAACTGTAGGTCCCGCCACTCATGTATAAAATTAACGCACACAACATAAGTGGTGTGAGAAGATAGGTCGTAATGCTGACTGAAGGGTTGTAATGACCAATTATGTATGCATGTATGAGACACTGCTCTGTTCTGTTCCTTTATCTTGAGTAAAGATTAAAGCCTAGTGTACTCGGTGAAATATGCGCCAAAGGTTTTTTCGAAGTCAATTATTTTTTTTTAGCCTGGTTATTTCCATTACGAATTGCTCAACTTATCGATATTGTTAGCTAGAGCTTCTGGTAACCAGTCCAGTAAAAAGAATTTTAAATGCTCTGTAACAAGGAAAAAGAAGAAATTATTCACAATCTTCTGTGTATTAGCTTGGTTCTGAGGAAATAAAAAAAGAGAAATTTTTGTAGTATAACAACACTTTGGATGCCCTCTTCAGTTATCTCTAAAGTACTGGCAGTCATTTTTAAGGCCTTAATAGCTTCTAAATTTACGTGCTAATGCCAAACTGCAAGGCTATTGCAACCATAGTCGTTCGTTCCCCTAAACGCATTAGGGCTTTAATTAAATACCAACTGAATACCGAAAACCATTAGAATTTTGCTGAGTGTTTCATAAGATGGATAGGGAATCAATTGCTGTAAGCTGTTATTCCAGGTATAAAGTCTTTTACCTCTGTCGGTCTCGCAAGGTTCAAAGGGCTGTCACACAGCATCTCTAACATCTTCTGCTCACGTTTCTTTTTTTTTCTGTTCCATTAATCAAATTTTTTCAGCTAAGCAGCAGATTAGTCTATGGTAACAGGTTTTAAAAAATTTCCGGATCCAAACTCCTTTACCAACATATTGTTACGAAAATGGAAACAGTGTACCATCGTTTAACATTAAAACGATAAACAAAAGCTACACAAACAAATACAACGACCTTGTTACAAGTAAACTAACAACATCAGTATGAGAGAAAAGGGGATAGACCAGTAAGCGAACGCAACAACAAGCAATGTGAACAAAATAAACAAATAACCATAAAGTCGCGATAGAGTTCTCGAGAAAGCGAAAGCACGAACATTATACTTCAAGAATGTTCATCAGACTGTTTACGTGGGCATATAAAAAGGCAAGACAAAGAAGGTAACGAGTATTAGTAAGAATTCAGTCAGTCTTGTGTGAAGACGCATTGCGTGTGACGAGAACAGTCGTGGTTTGAAAATCGTCGTTGTAAAGATCGGCGTTGTAAGCAAAGGAGAATAGCGAATAAGCAATTTTTGTTGTATTAGTCAAGTTAAATTTGTCGGCTAAATTTGCTGCTGCGGTTCTTATGCGTTAATTTTGTAGCCTGGATCGGCCTTATCAGAAACAGGCGATGCAATTTTAATGCTTTCTAACAAATGGTCAAACATAACAGCACTTATTTGACCTTAATTCTAACAAACCTTACAGACATAATTTCAAATTTTGTAGGCAAAAACGTTGCAACTAAGGGTTTCCTATAAATTCTTAAATTTAAATTCTTTTCTTTTTTCGATAAGTTCAGTTAGTCTACGAATTAAATTTCCTTACAATTCTTAAAAACTCTCTTTTGAAGTCAATATTCTATTACACTTGTTTTAATTCTATTGAAATCAAAATTCGAATTTTTGTGGAAAATCAAAAATTTAATCAGTTTTGAGAGTGAAGAAGCAAAAAAAAAAAAAATTAAAAATTAAAACACCAGACAAATATGCCGAAAAACTGCAATCATATTTGGCAAAAATTAAAAATGTAAAATAGTTTCTCTGGCCTTTCCATCTATCTGTGCATCTAAACACATGCCTTTTAACGATTTACAAAAAAAAAAAAAACAAAACCAAAAATATGAGTGGCAAATATATTGAATGCATTCAACACTCGTACATATGTATGCATGTACGTATTCCATAACATTCAACATTCAACATGATTTGTTGCCTGAGACCATAAAACGAGGACAATTTTCAAATTAAAAATAAACTCTCAATGAGTATATTTTGTTTGCCTACAAACACACACACACAAACACACACACACATTCACATGATGTAAAAGGATATCATGTAAATTTACTATCCTTTATTGTTTGCTTTGCATATGTGTTTGCTTCGTATACATCGAATATTTGTTGGTTTGAGTATGAGTATCATCATATGTAATATGGTTAGAACACATCATAAAAATTTGCTGAAATTGATAACAATAGAGCAACAGGAAAACAATTTTGCAATTAAACAACAGTTTCTCTATCTATTTTGGAAAGGAACCAAAAACAAAAAGAAATCCAACAAAATATTAAGGCACGAATCTAGGATTTAAATAAAATGAAAATTTTTTATTCCGTACATATGCTTGAAATAAAAGATTGGCTAATTCGTTTTAAATTAAAAGATATGAAAGAAATAATATAGATTACAGCTGTCGATATAACATTCATACATACATACATATGTACATATTTAGTCATTATAACCCTTCAGCCAAGACAACAACCTAACTTCTGACACCACATACATAGCTGCCAGATTTGACGATTTATTGTCATTTTGACGATTTTGAGCTCCAAAAAAACCATTTTGACGATAGGACGATTTATGCCATTATTTTGACGATTTTTGGACATACATTAAAAGAAACTTTAGACTTTGTATTTGCTTTGCAATTATTACTTTTGAAAATTTAGGTTAGTAATAACGAGGAGTGAAATATTATATTTTTAAGTTATTTGCGAACACCTGTGATGATTTTTCTGTATTTTCAGGTTTTTTTTTATAATATTTGACGATATGATGCTTTATAGTATTTATCTGACAGCAATGAATGTAACGAAACGTATGAGTGATATTAAATTCTATTAATACCGTATACAACAAAATTAAATATTATTTTTTTGCATACTTTTCGGTGTAATTACTCTAGTACAGGACAGATAGTATGAGAGTGCGTATGAGTAATATATTTTAAATACAATTCAATATAAAGTATACTGTCAATATGATGTTAGTCAATACCAACTACAGTGGATTTTTTACATAACATGAGCTTTTAAGAGATTTTTTGATGGTCTGTTAATTCTTTTTTTATTAATTTTTTTTTTTACAAATATAATTGAAATTGTAGTTAAGCAACTATCAACCAACAAGAGACTTTTATGTATTCTTATATCACTTAAGAATAAGTCTTAAACACATATTAAATTATTTATTTTATGGCTTTCCGTTAAACAAGGAACAAAACATCCCACGTATTCATTTATATAATTTAATTTTGAGTACAAATAAGTTTAAAGTTTTTTGCCAGGAATGAATTCAGAAGTAGATGATTTCAACACACACAACAGAGGCAGCACAAGTTATCGAAAAAAGTCAAAGAAATGTGTTGCAAACACTACCCAATAAAGTTGAATGCATTAACGAACTAGTGAAAGAGTTCAAGTTTTCGAAAAATACCCCATCAAATATATTTAACCCTATCCTACCAAGGGCTATTGGCTCCCTTGCAATGTCTTCCTTATCAGAAATCACTCTGCATTTTGATGGCTGGAACGGAACGACATAATATCATATAAGTACCAGGGCACAGTGACATTCAAGGTAACTGCAGAGCGGATGAACAGGCAGGTGTGGCACAGACAAGGAACTATCCGATAAGTTATAGACTTTTGCAATCACTCTGAGGATCTGCAAGCTTATAATGGACAATGTAATCATAGATTTAATACCAGATCGGAAATTTTGGACACTGGCAGGACGTGAAGAAAATCTGACTACAAATGGATAGAGGATAAGTTTGTTTAAACACATTTAGTATGGTCGGCTAAGCCATAACAGAGCATTGCATTATAAGCACGAATACGAGACGCATTAGTCTTCGACGCCTTGAAACTGCCGGAAGGCGATTGTTCATCAAGTAGGTATATTTCCTGTCAGAGCAGAAAAGGTCACCTTGGTGCCTACTATATAGATGATATGGATATCATATATGTTTGACATTGGCAGTCGAATCGCTTCATCAGATGCTCGGAGTTGTTCCAGGACTATATCACAATGCGCCCTATGACGCCTAAGTGTCCACACTCATCTTCTTTGGATAGAGAACTACCTCTACCTGCCTATCTACCTAGTCCGGTTGGAATTTTTTTTTTACTTTTTATGTATTTATTTTTTGTGACGATTTTGACGATTTTTTTTTCTAATATTTGACGATTTGTTGCTTTGTTCATCTGGCAACTATGACCACATATGTTGTGTTTATTAATCTTACACGTGATCGGCAGGATCTACAGCTTTAAGTCCACTCCGAATGACAGATTTTTGAGAAACTTTTCATCGCAATTTTATTTATTTTCACAGAGTTTTTGCTAGAAATCTGTTGAGAGCACGTCCCCGAAGAAATTTTTTTTCATATCTCGTTGTGTTGGAGATGTCTGACCTGTGGTTAGAATCGCAGTCTCACGTCTAATAAGCTAACACACTATCTACTAGACTACGGCGACTATATAATACATCGTTCACACATTGCATACTGCAGACCTAAGCGTCACTGTAAGCAATGAGTGTCACATATCATTTACATTGAGTTTTCTTTTTTATGCACGGAAATAAATTATATACGTATTGGAACTTAACCCTCTGTCTGTCTGGCATAGATTTTCCTCTGGGTACACATCTATTCTATCGTACGTCTAAGCTCAACTTAACCTTGAAATTACGCACTTAAACTCCTACTTTAAATTAGTAGGATCTTAGATTCTGTTGAGGCTTCAACAAACGTTTATAAAACTGTGTGTAAGATAGGTTTGATATCTCTCTCTCTCTCTCTCTCTCTCTCTTTGCAGAACTGATCCTGTGTAAACGGCAATCAGATCTCTTTAAGGTACAACCTTTACAATTGTCACGGCTCCATAGATCACTTTTCAAGACAGTTTTGCTACAATTTTATATGGGTTCCTGAGCAGATCATAAAATTGATGGAGCAATTAAACGCATACGGAATACCAATCATTATATGATCTATTGCATAGAGGGGAACGAAAAGTCGTACCAACGAGCGCGGAGAGCTTGTCTCAAACGACTACACTGATTCTACTTTTTTGGCATACGCATGTAACGCAAGGTCGCATGAAACGGAGTTTATGGTATATGTGCGTTAACAGGAATACTTTTCTAAATTGAAAAAGCAGCATAGAATTCACTTGTTTCAACATACCTGGTTGCCGAATTTCAAAACAGCTGTGTCCAGCAGTGGACAGCAGGAAAACAAAGGAACTATTTGAATTCGGTAAGAGAACGGTTCCTACTCTAACAGGAATTCTAAGGGAACACTGCGCTATGGGCGATTTCGCTGGCAAGTTTGGTCTGCCCCACAAGGATTACTGCAGACGCTACAATGATGTGGAGTGCAACACCTTTTTGTGAGAGTATCCTGCACTTCAGAACAAATGTTATCGGTTTTTAGATGACAGAACGTTTGAAGATGTGGGCATGATGGCAAACGTGCCATTAAAGGATCTGGTCGGTTTCATCCGAAGCTCGGAGTGATTCAAGCCCACCACTAAGAGATCCTGACAAGGAAACTTACCTCACACTGGCTAACACAATGGGTGTTATGGCCACCAAGTGAACTTTAATGTGAACAGCAAGCTACATGCTAACATAACGTAACCTTGTCTCTATTAAGCTGTCCCCTTGGTAATGCTGTTTATTACCCGCTGATAAATCTTGAACTGAGAAAGAGTCTTCAACGATTTAAGTGAATACGGTCATCTGGCTTTAATTGTGGGCCAACAATTTATACCTCAAAGATTCACCTTTGGAATGGATGGAAGATATTTAAATCCTTTGGCATTTGCTTTTAATTTAAATTTTTGTTTTATGAAGGATATAAATGAAAGGCTAAATCTGATTGCAGAGAAATCAATCCACTTTTAAACTCTCAAAATTCTGTTGATTTTTCTTAATCTTTCTGTTTTTTTTTTCCAAAAACATTTCCTTTCTGTAGCAATTACTTAAAGCTCTGTGATTTACTCAAAACCTTATTGTTAATTTTCTATTTAAATGTTAAAAACAAAAAACTTTTATTCTAGCCCTTTAGGCATTATATATTAAAGGGTTGTAGAGGACAAACTTAATTTGTTTTACCAGAGGTTACAGTGTGATAAGTTTGATTTCTTTCTATTTTATTTCTTAGGCCGGCTTTTATTATTTCTACATGATTATTTTTCCTCAGAGCATAAAGGGAAAAAACAAAGAGAATTTATTTCATTGTCATTATTAAGTAAAAACATAAAAATGTCATCACGATGGCACAGGCGTAGAGGGAAAGGGGGTACAAGAGTTGAAAACACACCATAGGAAAATACTGCAAAAGGAGCTCGAAATAAAAAATCTTCTAAATACTTATGTACTTTATGGACTTACCGGAATTGTTATTTACTAATTAAGGGAGGTGCCACGACCACCATTAGTATGTATAGTTTATTTATTGTATTCAAACCACCCTTTTTGAAATACCACGTCTCTTTCCTTCTCTTTTTTATTATGGAAACTCTGAGTTTATGACGTAATAAATTCCAAAAACCACAAATTGTATTGGGGTTTTATGCTTTCTCAACAATTTTCTGACAAAAAAAGAATTAAAAACCTTTGACCCCCCATTGTACCTCTTGGTATTTGTCTGACAATTTTAGGTATCACAAAAGCATCATGTTTCCTTAGCAGACGTCGAGACACTACGAGACAAAATTTCTTACACTGAAAATCACTCTGAAACATTTTTCAAAAATTTTTTTCGTTTTGTTAATGAAAGTTTTCTTTTTTTTTTTTTGACTATTTGTGCGTAAGAAATTTCAAAACAGAAGAAAACTACAACCGAAGGTTTCAGGTCAATTTTTTTTTTTTCTGAAATGAAAACTTCTTTTCTGTCAATTTATTTTGTGTTGATTATTTATGACAAATATGGCCAACAACCACTAGAGTATTTTTGTTGTTTCTGATCTCTTTAAAATTTCAACTTAACTTTGTGAAGAGAAATAGAAAAATTATCACATTTTAGCCTTGATTTTTATTAAAGATTTCTATTAAAGTTTTGCTATGAATTTTTCCCCCTCTCTCTCTTTCTCTCTCTCACTTTCTGTGTTATTTTTTAAAACAAAATTTTATTTTCAGTTGCCATTTCTTTTGATTTTTATGTCTTATTTCTTATCCTTTGGCTGAGTTTTTTCCAATTTTTCTTTTTATTTTCATTAATTTTGTGGACGTCTGTCTAAGTGTTTGCATTTTATTTTTATAGTTGCACTACAAGGTTTTTTTGCGTCTTTGCTGTTTTTTTTTATTACATTTTATATGACACTGCCTACGGCTGGGTTTTAACATTAGTTTGGGATACAATTTGTAACATTTGTCGTATAGTTTTTTATTTATATTTAAGCTCGTAAGGTTGATGCAGATCTTGATTGTAAACCACATACCGCGCTCGGACACGATATGAATATGCAACAGTTCTAAAGGGCTATCCATTTCGTGGTATCAAAAGTATGGGACTGGAATTCGACATCTGTCAAACTAAGTTGTGAAACCAATTTTTTTCTTTTCAGTTGAAAGTCTGACATTGACGAAAATGGATCATTTAACTACCATACAACGCATAAAAATTATCAAAACCTACTACAAAAATGGTGATTCTGCCACAGCCACGTATCGTGCGTATCGGAAATTTTTCGAACAAAATTTTCTTCAGCAATGAAACACATTTCACACTCGGTGGGTATGTTAATAAACAAAATTGTCGTAATTGGGGTTCTGAGAATCCTCAAGTAATTGAAGAGAGGCCATTACATCCAGAAAATGTCACTGTTTGGTGCGCTCTTTGATCCGAAGGTGTGATTGGACCTTACTTCTTCGAAAACGACGATGAGACGACTGTCACCGTCAATTCGGAGCGTTATGGTCATATGATAACCGACTTTTTTTGCCTGCTATTGAAGAATACGACTTGGAGAATATGTGGTTTCAACAAGACGGTGCCACATGCCACACAAATCGAGCGAATATGGCTTTATTGCAAGAGACATTTCCTGGCCGCGTAATTTCTCGTCGTGGCGATATCAACTGGCCTTTTTTGTGGGGTTACGCGAAAGACCGTGTTTATGCAGATAAACATTCAACTCTGAGCACTTAAAAACCAACATTCGTCAAGTTATGGCTGAGATACCACCCAATATGTGTCAAAAAGTGGTCGAAAATTACCTCAAAAGAGTCAATGCTTGCAACACTTCGCGTGGAGGTCATTTAAATGATGTAGTATTTCACACATAATGTCAACGTTCAAACTTTACAATAAAAAGGAAATATCATGAAAAAAATATTTTATATGTGTTTTGTTTACGTTTACTTTTGAAACCACGAAATGGATAACCCGGTAGTTATTAACAAAATAAAAAAATAAAAACAAAAATAAAATAACCGATGCTTTATACTATCCTGTAACCTGAAGACCACATTTTACCAATTTCAACTTACTTTTACCATTTTCTTTGAGGGTGCCTCTCTTAGATTCGTATTTTATTCAGTTGTCTACTTGCAATGTAAAAACTACCATACATTTCATTACAGGCTGGAGTATATTCGTTTAGAAAAGAATACGCCAGTTGGAGGTGACAGCTTTATTAACCCTTTGCTCTCGGCACCGTTTCGAACGTTACCCACCAGCAACTCGACTTGATTATATAATAATCAAACACACTACCTACTAGACTACGGCGACAAGCTATTGAGATAGGGTGAGCCAAATGGTGAGCCAAAACCTCAATGCAATACTTCTTCTAGGCAGGTGTACTAATACATTTTTACAGTTTGGTAAGATGAATAAAGGTGAACAACTTGCTTAATAACGCTTATTAAGGACACAGTTGTCGTTATCAAACTACAAGTTTGACGACACAGTAGTGGTTGAAAATACAAGTTACAAAAAAAAGGGGAGGAGGTGTATGATATGATAGGATATGAGCACTTTTTCTGGTTTATTTCAAGAGATGTTTACAGTAATTACAATGTAATGAAGTTGAACAGAGAGCAGAGACCCCAGTGTAACTTATCGCTTCTAGCAGATTTTTTGTTTCTATAGAAGATGGAAAGGTCTGTAATGCAAATGTGAAGTTCACATCACTTCAAGGGCACTGATATGAAAATTTTTTTCAGGAAAGGGTTCTTATGCGAACGACAAATGCTGTAATGACATCACGGAGTATGTTCTATAGTTTTTCGAACACATCTGATCAAGAATTTTTCGTTTTCGTTAGTTATTCCATGAATTGAGAGAATTTGAATAGAATATTCTGGCTACAGACTATTTTGAACGATGATTTGCTAACGCCTGACAAATACGTTGACAATGGAAATCGTAAAAGTAAGTAGCAGTTAATAGGTATACTGTGACAACGTTTCCAAGGAAGCTGTTCTATGGGACGCTGTTCATTAGTCTGCACAACAAGCTGGCAGAGAAGGCTGACGTATCCTGGAATAAATAAATATCAACAGCATCGTGTCGCCATCGTCGGATAGATGATATACGGAGCTTATGTTGTACACAGGCCAGTTGCCAATTGACTTAAACATGTGAACCTTCTAAATATCCAATGTTTGGTTGTCATAGTTTAGTGAATAGTATGTTGCTTTACTGTACCAAAACTCGATAGTTCAAACCCTAGGTCCGACATACGAGTACTTCATAAAAGAAATATGAAATGCAAAAAGATTCCTTTTGGGTCCTATTCTCAGCTCTGAGAGTAATTATTTTCAACTTTTTCAACTGCTTCTGATGTCTGTCTATCTATCTAGAAGACATTAAACTGTAGGTTCTGCCACTCATAAATAAGACACACAACAAGGGTGGTGTAAGAAGCTAGGCAGGAATCCTCTCAAAATTGGGCAGACCAAAGTAATATTACCTGAATGCAATACCCTAGCTTACCCATGTAATTGCTTTACTTTGTATCGCTTTCGTATATTACGTTTACTAAGATGTGTTTGGTCCTTTCTTGATTTCGAGGTCATCCACTTTCTTTTACACGACTTCCTGATGAGGGTAGTGTCCGCGAAGCGATTACTTCCTTCCGTGTTGTGTATGTCAAACAATGGAGCCTATTCTAGCTCTTATTGTTTGGTTCTTTGTTAATTTAATTTTAGGATCTCAACTACATTACAGTCTTCTTGTCGATAAATAGAGTTTCAATGAATATTTTTCTTTTTTTTTAGCTAAAATTCGTAAATAAAATTTTTAAATTGCTTCAGTAAGGTGCATTAAGAATTCGAATTCGCTTTTGATGCAAATTTTTTTCTCATTTTCGTCTGTTTTTGTTGACATTTTCGTTGTTGAAATTTATTTTCGTTTTTTTTTTTTTTTTTGAGTCATTTTCTATGAATTGTAGTTATTTCCGGAATTTTTGAAATTCATAATTTTTTACAACTTCATACTTCCGTTTATTGTTGTTCTTCTATAAAAGACAGTTTTTGTTACTTTCTCTATACATTTTTGTGTGTGTATTTTATGTATTGCGAGCCACAGAAAGTAACCCCCAAGATAAGATTCTTTAACTCTGAAATCATACTTTCCAACAAAGTATTGTAATTCCCCTTCTTCATTATTCTTTGGAAATTCATTTTTCTTTTCACATTTTTGTTGACAATATTTTTTTGAAGGTAATCAAGAGACCCAATTGGATAATTACTCGAAAGAAAAATGTTTTCCAAAATGAAAGAAATGCTTTCGCTTGTGACTCGTAATATTTGATACTCTTAAAATTATTTTTAATTAATTCTTCCTCCTTTTTTCAGATTTCCAATTGACCTTTTAATTCTACAGTTTTTTGTTTATTCGTCATTATTTTCTCCCAAAAGTTTTTCTATGTAACACCACACTTAAATTTTTGTTTTTGGCTTACAAGCTGTTGTGGTCAAAAGTTTCTTTCTTTCTCAATGTTTTCATTTATTTATTTGCAGTTTTTGTATATTTTTCTGCCACTTTTATGTGTTTTTTTTGTGTTTTTGTTACATTTTGTATAAAATTTTTTATGGAAATTACGAGTTTTTCTTTTTCGTCTGGTTTTTATTGTTTTCTTTTCAACAGTTTTATTTATTTTAAATAAAAATATTCATATTTGTCACAGTAACTGAAACTATTTATGTTTACAATTGTCTTTTTTTATTATAAAAAAAAAAAAATTAAATTCTCTTTAGAAGCCTTTTTTTAGTACACTCTCCTGTCTCTGCATTTTGTGGAGCCGTGATCTACGATATCGAAGTAGATCATTCAATATGTAGTTATGTTAGCTACACATCATGAGGCATACTTGGAGAACATTAGTTGCATTATGATGCTCTTAGAAAATTTTCTATCTTTGAAATAACTGATGACCACGTACAATGGTCTCGTTCGCTGTAGATTAGAAATCCTGAGAGAAGTGATCCGTTGAGCAGAATACTTAACTTGCATCCATACATAATTGGCCAAAACAACGCTTCAGTTAGGATTACGACCTAAGTAGTCTCTCACAGCACTCATATTGTATGTGCTAATGCATGAAAAGTGGCGAAACCTCTGCAAGCTTATCGTACAGACTAATGAAAAGGGTTCCATAGAAGAGTTTGCTAAGTGTCGTTGTCATTGTTTCATGGCTACTTACTTTTACGAATTTCTGTTGCAAACATATTTGTGGGGCTTATGTTAACAAATAACACAGCCCTTCATGGGTTTTCCAAATAAGAGGTGTTTCCGAATGCATTTTGCATTAAACAGATTTACTTGAAAATTGTTACTCAGGGTTTTTTGGTTTTTCAAATAAATCTGATTAATTGTTATAAACGTCGACCGCCATATTGGATCCGCCATTTTGAATTTTTTAAATCTGATTGAAGATCTGTAATCAGAGACCCCAAAAACCCCTGAGTAACAATTTTCAAGTAAATCTGATTAATTTTTAAGGACCTCCGTAATTCGTGTTCAGCGCGTAAAATGCCTTCGGAAACACTTGGAGCCATCTTATTTGCACAAAAAAGCCCAAATTTGCCGGGCTGTGTAATCATTCAAAATGGTTTGAGACTACAATATTCTATTGAAATGCTCTCAGTTCATAGACTAAATAAAGAAAGTGAAAATTTTTTTATCAGATTTATTCGAAAAACTATACATGCTCAGTAGAATCATTGCAGCACTTATCGATAGTATTAGAAATCTCTAACATCGTAAGGATAACATAATTTAGGAAGCTAACCATTCCCTGAAGAAAATTTCATATCAGTTCCCTGCAATGTTATCAGACTTTTCCAACTTCTTTACAAAGAAAAATCTACTAGGGTTTCTACCTTACTCTTCAGCTTCATTACATGGTAATTACTGTAAATATCTCCTGAAATAAACCATAAAAGGTGCTGATATCCATCCGTTTGCACGTCAAACTTGCAGTTTGATAAAGATGACTGTGTATTTAATGATGTCATTCATCTTACCAAACTGTAATAATGTGTTGGCACATGCCTACGAGAAGTTTTGTGTTGAGATTTATATGAACGGATTCCAACTGCAGACTTCTCTCATTTGCCTCATCCTATCCCAATGGCTAGTCGCCGTAGTCTAGTAGGTAGTGTGTTGATATGATGCCACCGTTTAAACCCCAGGTCTGATATCTCCCACAAAACTAAATATGAAAGATATATTTGCTCCGCGACTTCTTCTCAGCGGATTTCTGGCAAAAACTCGGCGAGTAAATGAAATAACCCTAAAAAGTTTCTCAAAAATTGGTTGTTCGCAATCAATTAAAAAATTTAGGTTCCGCTACTCATGTATATATAAAATTTAGACACACAACACAAGTGGTGTAAGAAGCTAGGCCGTCATCCTGACTGTAAGGTTGTAATGACCAACGAAGAATGTATGTACATATGTGTATGCAAGTAACTGTTCAGTTTTAATTTTTTTGATCCCTGACTCCAGGCAAAAGGAGTAAGTATATTCAACAAATTTTCCTTACTGTTGAATTAATTTTAATATTTAGAAAAATAGCTTGAAAGAATGACACATCCAGCCAAAATCTTTAAAATCCATTTTGTAAGTGGTTAAATAGGATTGAGGATTGAGAACCATCAGAATTGGTCCCACTGTCCTATATTTTAATTTTTTTTTTCCATATTTTCGTTTGCATTTGCCTTAATTTGCAAATGTCCAAATAAATAAATTTTAAAAATGAATTCCTTTTCCAAAAAATCTATTCAAACAGCCCCTCATGTATTGTAGAAAAGTTTGCCAAACAATACTATCGTACGGTGTAATCATAGTTTTTAAAATTAAAAACACAAATCAAAAAACAATTCCTGTCTATCAACGAAACATTTAACATCAGAGAATCTTTTTTTAGAGCAACACACTTGGAAAAGTTGAAAAATGCAGAAATAATTTTTCAATTTATTTTAGTTTGTTGCAGTTGACTGATTCAGTTTTTTTCCAACCTCTTTTACTTCTCTTCTCATAATCCTTTCAATTGTTTTCATATAAAAAAATTGTTGTTTTTTTTCTCTGTATTACTAGCCAATCTGTCTAAATCTGCTGCCATCATCCAATGCTGGTTGTTGGAAATTAAACAATACCATGGAAATTATTGTTGCAAATGAGAAAAGAGAAGAAAATGAATTTTTTGTTGGCCACTACCTACTACCAGTGGTACTGTAGTATTGTTAGTTTTCAATTTCGCATTATATTTCTAAAAAAAAAAGAAATAAGAAAACAAGAAAGCGTTTGTGATTATGATTTTGTTGTGTCATTGTCAGGTCATAATGGTTAAACTGTTTGAAGGTTTCAAGTGGAACGTATATACACCATAAGCAACTGCATCAACTACCTTTTCCATCCATTTAGTAGCTTCCATTATTAATACCTTCGCTCTTTGTCTGCTGTGGCCTTCATAATAATGCTTAGTTTCCTTGAATTTCTCTATTCAGGCAATAGCCTTTCATTTTCTCTTTTATTTTTTTAATAATTTACACGGCTTTTGAATTTTTTAAAGAATTTGCTAAACTGTTTGGATTTGTTGGAGCAGGAGGGTAGAGGTAAAAACTTTAAAGGAAATGATTAATGGATGCCTTCAAATGGTTTTAAGAAAAAAAAAATTATTATCTGCCTTTTATGCATAACATAATTGGTCATTACAACCATTCAGTCCGAATTACGACCTAGCTTCTCACATTGTGTGTGCTAATTTTACATCTGAGTGACGAGACCTACAGTTTAAAGTTAACTGCGTACGACAGATTTTTGCAGAACTTTTCGTGGCAATTTTGTTTATTCTCAGAGTTTTTGCCAGAAATCTGCTGAGAGAAGTCGTTGAAGAAATATTTTCTTTATATTTCGTTTTGTTGGAGATATTTAACCTTGGTTTTGAACCGCGGCCTCACGTCTAATAAGCTAACACATTAGCTATCATTATCTCCCTTAATCGTGGCAAAATTTTCTTTAAGTCAACTGATATAATTTGGTGGATCAGCCTTAGTTCCTTTCAACCATTGAAGGTTTTAAAAATGGCACGAGTTAGCAACAATATTTTTTTAATATGTTAATGAAATTGAATCTGAATCAATTAATTTCAAAATTTTTTCAACGATTTTTTGGCTATTCATGCATTTGTAAAAGTTGAATAAATTGCTTTTCTTATTCTCAACTGCCTATCACATCTACTAGTGTCGCCATTAATGCCATGCAATAAGTGTCAGTTACTTATCAGAATATATGTATGTATAGTGCAGCTTGATTCTCAAACTTAGGGCCTTAAGAAGTAATAAGCCTTGCTTAATTAATACCTTGCTGTGGATTTCATTGCACGACCCTTTTTCTCTTTTTATACTTAATTTGTTTTCGATTTGTCAACTTCTAGAACTTATTATTGAGTTGTTAATGTTTTCTCTTTTGTTTTCGTAATTTCTTTTTTGTTTTTTATTGTAATTCTTGTGTGTGTCGTAACTTTTTCGTTGTTATTTTTGTGTTACTTTTTCACGATTCGAGTGGAAATATTCTGTGTTTATTTTGTCTTCGCATTAATAGGTATACGCAAGATGTTGCGCGAATTTAGCAATCTGCCAACTGATCAGGTATAGTAAACTCAGAGAAATATTGTTTAAGAATATATTTCGATTCAAATCCAGTATGTATGTATCCTCAAAGAACGAATCACTAGAAAAAATGCTTGAAACCTGTGTGGCGCTAAAATACCTCAGAATAGAACAAAAATCATGAACTTATCATGAATTTTTCTCGACATTCCTCAGCATTTTCACTAACAGTCTGAGGTTTTATTACGAATGGTTTTCTAGATATCTCATAGAGCGAACCGTATCATCATTCACACTATCTTAGAGTGTAATTAATCCTTCAGGTAGTGCTGTAACACGATTGGTAAGCTTTAGAAAAAACAAAGTTCGTTGGCTATTTCGAACGCGTGACAGATATTTGAAATGACATTGTTAAACTCACGATGTCGTCTTTGTCAGCAACCTTGAGTTGATGGCCGACTAAAACTTGCTGCTAATTTATTATTTATATACTCGTATGTATATAGATCCTGGGCTGAACAATCATTCTTACGTCTTAGCTGAGTTTCTCTTTACTTGGATGTCTCTATCAAAACAGTAGGCTTCATCATGGAGAATGATGTACTCTTCAGTCGTTCGAGATTGCCTTTTCCATTTTTGTTTAGGTTGTGAATGAAAATAATGCTTAACAACAGAGCAAGTATTGTTGAATATCAAAAAATAAATCCGTAAAGTAGACTACGTATAGTCTAATCGATCCTAGAAGAATCAAGGGGTCTCGACATACATACATACGGGACCAACAGTTTAAACTCGAATTCGAACGACAGATTTTTGAGCAACTTTTCATTGCAATTTAATTTCACTTTCAGAGTTTTTGCCAGAAATCTGCTGAGAGGAAGTCGCCGAAGAAATATTTTTTCACTTTGATGTCTGACTTGGGATTTGAACCAAGACCTTACGTCTAATAAGTCAACACACTACCTACTAGACTACGGCGACTTCTATAAGGGGTCTTGAAAAATTGGTTAAATACGTTTCTGCCTTGCGGCTATGATTTCATTTCGATCAAGCTGGGGTTCAGGGCGCCAATTTCTTCTTCAAGCAAACTATAGACTTTTGATTGGAATGCTTGCATAACCTGTTATTGAATTTAACTGTCGTAATAGGCAAGTTGGCAGTGAGTTGGCTTATTAGACGGGAGCTCAGACATCTCGAAATATGAACAAAACTTTCGTCACAGTAGTCTTTCAGAAAAAACTCTGAGAGTAAATACAAACTGCCATGAAATGCTTTTCAAGTCTGTCGTTCGAAGTCAACATTTAATTGTAGATACCGAATGTCTTTATATAATCTGTTTCCCTTCTCCATGTAACAGCGCAAACCAAATTTTACTTTCGAGCTGCCTATGGACATTTTGCCACACACTGACCTCTGTAATGAAGCTGTAATGACGAAGAAGGAGAGAAGATGACAGAATATATTTTCTGGTATTGTCCAGCACTGGGAAAGCAAATATGTATAAAGTCTCCTTGGCCTCCAGTATGTATTTAACCAGCGTGTATAGCCTAAGTCTAGTAGATAGTGTGTTGGGTTATTAGGCGTAAAGCCTCGATACAAATCCCAGGTTAGACATCAAAACAAAATATAAAAAAATATTTCTTCGGCGACTTCCTCTCAGCAGATTGTTGGCAAAAACACTGAGAGTAAATAAAATTGCCATGAAAAAGATGCTCAAAAATCTGTGGTTCGGAGTCGACTTTAAACTGTAGATTCCACACAACATGAGTGGTGTGAGAAACTAGGCCGCAATCCTGACTGAATGGTTGTAATGGCCAATTATTTATGTGTGCATGTATAACCTAAGATGATCTGAAAAAGATCAGAAATTCATGATAGCATTTATAGATAAACGAGAGAGTTACAATTGGAACTTATAGGTCTCAGGTAAGCTACACGTTTTAAGTTTGGAGCCAATCTAACATAACCTTTGAGGCATTTCGGTCAAATGTTTGTAATCTGTTGTCTTCTCTTTTCATATTATGATTCCAAGGGTTGTAATAGCGCAATACTAATCAAATATAATTTAGCTTTTAGACAGATTTTCCCAAATAAAAGAAGGTAAGAGTATAACAAAGAAATTCATTATCGCCTGCTTCCGGATCCCTTTTCCTTTGCTTTTGCTAAAGCATTTGGCATTTGATGAATATTTCTTTTCAATTTCAATTCAATTTTAAATAAAAAAAAGTAAATTTAATTCCATCCACCCATGCTAGAAAACAACAATAACACGGGTTACTAGTAATTCCTTTCATACACTCTATAACAATAATAGACACCCACCTCGGAACAAATGCCATGATAAAGCAGAAAAAAATTTGTTTTTAATTCTAAAATCGATTAAAAAATTTTTACAACAAATAAAATGAAAACGAAATAAAATAAAATGAAAATGAAATGAAATGCTGCTGATAAATAAACTGAGAGGGCACTGGGTACACAAACAATGGGGAAAAAAGAAGCAGCCAAACGTTGGTGAATTAAAGAAAAATGCAATTTTTCTAAGACTTCAGCAAATACAAAAACAAACTGAAACTGAATGGAAGGAAGTGTTACAAACTGAAGCAGAGAATAGCAGAAGGAAAACAGTATCAAATATCTGCAATTCATTGTTCGATTATTTCAAACTCATCATCATCGTCATCATTAGCATTAACATTATCACCTTTGTATACCAGTGTATAGACAAGAGCCACGGACATAAACCGTCCATTTGTCTGTCTGTCCTTTAGACCATACATACCTACATACGTATATCATATAAATGAATGAACGGTTAAGAAGGTTAGACACCTGAAAAGTAATATCCAAACCCACATAGAAAGTAAAGGAGAAATACTGGACAAAAAAAAAGAGTAACGACCAGTTCTGTAGTCTTTTTTTTATCATCAAACCATAACCCAACGCTTCATTCATTCATGATGGCTGTGATGATCAACCATCACCATCGAAATAAAAGCTGACACGCAATATTATTATAGAAAAACGAAATGATGAAATGACGGCAGAAATGAATGCGGGAATGAATGAAAAATATTTTCAAAACACAAAAGGGCACAAACACAAAATGATGACTGGCGAAATTTTCATTTCATTTTAGTTTTTTTTTTCTTACAAATATTCGTTAGAATTCCTAGATGATTGAGGGTGTATGTTTTAGATTTTGTAATTTAGAATTGCAAAAAACGAAAACGAAATTTAAAAAAAAAATGAGCAACAAAACGAAATAGAAGACAAAACATAATTTCAGCACGTAAAGTATACGATTATAGTTCAAGACGAATAAAAGTACCTTTATAGAGTAACTTATATGTATGAGCGCGATAAAACCATTTTACGATCACCATAATTGCCCTTCCAAGAAGACTATATGCAATGTGGTGGACAAATTAGTGTCCACTGGTTCAATGAACAATCGACCAACACTCGTAACATTGCCTCCGTACACTGTTTGTAGGAGGATTTCAAGTCCTCCACAAGAACTTGACCTATCGCAGACTACAGCTTGCCAAATTTAGGTAGTGATTCATGTACAAAATTTGACTCACGTAGGACATAACATAATTGGTCATTACAACCCTTCAGTCAGCACACCACTTATGTAGTGTGCGTTAATTTTATACATAAGTGGCGGGACCTACAGTTTAAAGTCGACTCCGAACGACAGATTTTTGAGAAGCTTTTCATGGCAATTTTGTTTACTCTCAGAGTTTTTGCCAGAAATCTGCTGAGAGGAAGTCGCCGAGGAACTATATTTTCATATTTTCGTTTTGATGTCTGACCTGGGGTTTGAACTCGAGCCTTACGTCTAATAAGCCAACACACTACCTACTAGACTACGGCGTTCTACTCACGTAGGAACAGACGGTAAACAGCCATAGACATGCATTCGATGAATGGGATTTGGAGCAGTTGATACTGGAACCTAATTTTCAACGAACAATTATCTTCAGTGATGTCGTCGTCGACTAGTAGGTGGTGTGTTGGCTTAATGGACGTTGGGCCACGGTTCAAGCCCCCAGCCTATGAAATAATATTTCTTGGACGACTTCCAACGGATTTATGGCAATAATTCTAAATTTTTTTCAAAAAATCGACTTTAAATTGTAGATCCCACCAACCATGTATGAAATTAACACAAACAATATACATAAGTGGTGTAAGAAATACGAAGCTAGGCCGTAACCTTGACTGTAGGCTTGTAATGATCAGTTATGTATGTAAGTATACTTAAAGTTCCTTCAACAAGCGCACAATAATGTGTCTCTTTTAAAATTCTTTGAAAATCTCAGAGTAGAGTTATTAGGATTTACTTCATCTGATCTTCTTACCACACTCCGACCGAGAATGGAATATAACTCTGTTCTTCGAAGTCTATTTTGAGAATTCTCGACCTCCTACAGGAGAGGGCTATGATGCTCATTAATGACGGTAGAGTATCCAATTCTCTTGATCCATAGGATCATCGTAGCAATGTGGCTTGTGTCTCCCTGTACTAGTGCACTAGTCTTTCTCGCCGAACACATCCGTTTGTGAGCGAATGGATATGGATAATGCTACAATAAGCACCCACAGGTAGTTTGTAGTGAAAATCCAAGAAAATTATTTCTCAGCTGCGAATTAAATAAGTGTTAGGTGTCAAACCTATGCTAAGGCAAATTCCAATTTAACTTGACGCTGAATGAAAAAGCTTCTCGAGTTTGACGCTTGGAATTGAAGTTGGGCAACATGTAACCTGATCACCTACTGATAAAATTAACAAACTCCTTATAGGTGGTGTCAAAAGCTAAGCCATAATCTTGACTAAAGGTTTGTAAGGAACAATAGCATAATAGTGTAGCGTAAGCTATGATAATCCATGCTATGATAATCAATGCGTGAAATATATAGGTTGCAGAGGATATTGTGGCTTTCTTACTATATCTGGAAACGTTATTAAAATTCGAAGATAGCGAGCCAGTATAACTTGGAGTGATATTAATATGATGATACAAATTGCTACCAAATGGAAGAATTTGTTCTTGCATTCAAACACAATATAATCAATCAATAATATGGATGCAATACACATATACACACATACATACATATTTGGACATTACAAGCCTTTAGTCGGGATCAGAGATCAGCAACGAGTATTCAAAACGATGAGTAGATTCGAGTCATACTTATAATTTCAGCTACTTATACGCATTCATACTTATTTTAATATCATACTCATACTACTCATATTCAAAGTTAGAAATACTCATCGTACTCATACTTAACAATACGCACGATGTTGTTGATTTCGACTCTGCATGATTCAACATATATACGAAGCACAAAATAAGTATGATTCGAGTACGAACACCACAAAACTCGCTAGAAGGTTGTGTGTGTGCTTTGCTTGTTGTCTTTGTCTTTTCTTTTCTCTTCTTTTGTAAATGCAACAATAACTACTACTGTAAATATTGATGAATGATTCGAGTGACTCGAATCGTTCGTAAGTATTATAAGTATTTTTCTAAATTTATGAATCTGAATGAGTAGGCGTATGAATCAAACAATGAATCGAGTGTTGTGAGTTTGATGTCAACGTTGTACTCATACTCATTGCAACCTATACTTATAAATCAATGTTGTAGCGAGTACGAATGAATCAGAGTAGTTGAATTTTAATACTCTTGACTCACTCATACTCAAAATTTCATAAGTACCTATGATTAGCGAAAATACGATTCATTGCTGATCTCTGGTCGGGATTACGACCTAGCTTCTCACATCACTTATGTTGTGTGTGTTAATTTTATACATGAGCGGCGGGAACTACATTTTATAGTCGACTTTGAACGACAGCCTTTTGAGAAAATTTTCATGGAAACTATTTCACTATGAGAGGTTTTGGCAGAAATTTTCTGAAAGGCAGTCGCTAAAGAAATATTTCTTCAGATTTCGTTTTGTTGAAGATGTCTGTCCCCAGGGCGTGAACCATGGCCTAACGTCTGATAAACCAACACACTATCTACTAGACTACGGCGACTACATGGAAACAATACATGCCAAATATTTCCAATGGCAGCTTTTTTTTTATACGTAAACTGTAGGGATTTATATCCCATGACAAATTCTTGGACGAGTCGTAAATGCCTCTCGTATCCTTGTGCTTTCTTACATATGAAAACAAAAATGTTGAATTGTTGAAAATAAATCCTTTTTTTCCATTTTGTTTCCATTTTAATATGGATTTAAATACTGCAAAAATAGAAATCTACATGATTTCCTCTTGTTGTTGTTGTAGTTGTCCTAATACTTATCATTGTTGTTTTAGTTGTTGTTGTTGTTGTACGGGTTAAAAGAGTTTCTTTCATATTCATACCAACACTCACGGCTTTAAATGTATTCAAATAACTGTCGTTGTGTAAACGTTCATACATTGTGTTTGTGTTTGTTAGATTATAAGTGTGTGCATGTATGAGTATGAGGAGTGTATTTTTTTTTTAGAGAAAACTTGTTGGAATAATAAAAAGATTTTCCACAGATTTGCATAAATTCATTCGTTAAATGCATATTTAGCATTATTATTACGATGATTTCGTTACTCTCTTTCTGTTTTATTCTCGGTACTGTTCAGTTATGTTATGTTCTGAATTTATAAACTAAGTTGTGCCATTTACAATCATAAATTTATGTTTTACATGCAGGGTGACCAAATGAAATGGCAATTGGGGAGAAATATTCGTTACATATTTACCAAAGATTTGGGTTACCCTGTTGGCATATGACAAGTATAGAGAATCCTTTAGATTTAGGATTCCTTTTTCAATAGTTTGTTTCGTTTCTAATATTTAGGAATATCAATCGATGTCTGTTATAGAAAGTTTATTAAAGTTCAGTACCACTTTCCCTTGAGCTTAGCTAGTCTCATACGGTTTATGTCTACAATAGAATCATAAGTTAGTAGAGTTTATTGGTCAACATTGTTTCTCTTTGCTACTCATTGTACCTAACCTGGTCTTTTGCGCGAATTCACTGCTTTATGAGAAGGTAATATGGCAACTGTAACTACGATTCGTGAAAGTGTTAAAGACTCAGGAGCTCTCAGTTTTTCGAACATAAAACTTCAGTGCAATGTTCGTTGGAACCCAACATACATATTTTTTCAAAAATCGGCAAAAGCATACTAATGCCTCAATTTCTTACCACTGTGCAGAAAATATCACACTCCATCTATTCCATCCAACACTTAGGTTAGGTTAACGCGTAGCTTGTCGTTCACAGGCAAGTATATTCGGTGGCCCATATGGCCCATTGTCTCACCCAGTGTCTAACACCTATATCCCAAGGAAAATAGAATAGAATTGACAGGTATGGGCTGGTGCATTGGGGTATGTTTTGCAGTTTTTGGATTATATAGAGGAGAGATTGATTGAGCTTATTAATGTTAGTAGAGTAACTAACTCTACTGATTAATTGAAGCACCTTCGCAATGTGGCTTGTATTTCACTGCGTTCTAGTGAAATAAAGAAATTTCAGCCCTAAAATCTCATATTATTTCATTGTACTTTGTAGAATTCATCTCATCGCTGTTGCTTGGTTAGTAGATCCCTCAGTGCATTACAGAAAAATCTCGTTCTCCGTGTCCGTATGTTGAAGTTTTTCTCGTCATTTACAATAAAAATCGAATCTAATCCTTAAAAATAACTCCATAAACTTATCTCCCTCTTTCCTCCAAATAATAACCTGTTTTTCATTCCCTTAATATTAATTTTAAATAAAAAACACTTTTTTAAGCCTGCTTTGCTACATCCTAAACTTACTACGAAAGTTTTTGACCCACGAATAGCTAAGTAAGCGAAGATAGTAAAAGATGTGCCTTTATTTTGTTCCCAAATCACTGTTGGTGTCTTCATTACTTAAACCAAAAAGCAGAAGCACATATTAAGAGGTCATTTAGTCTCCTAAGTCATGACATATGAGATTATGTAAAACAGAAATGCTGCTTTGGCATGATGAAAATTAATAAACAGGCAACTGAGGCATTGATGGTATTTTGGTCAGATTCCAAGAGGTCCAGTTGTTCAGGCCATTCTAAGGAAATTGTTGTTGGAAAATTGGGCTTCTCTTTGAACTGCCTCATTGCAGGCTTAGATGGCAAGTGATGTCTTAGATTTACCGCCAAGAAATTGAGATGTTGTGGCCTAAAGTGATCTTTTTTTTGAGAATTTTTGAATTTTGAAGACAAAAGTTTCCACAAGACAGAGTGACAATGCGCTGTGAAAGCTAACGAGACAAGGAATTATTAAAAGCGAACTTCTTGAGAAGAACAATTTCATAAAAATTTTAACAAAATTGACTGCCAAGATCATAATATTCAAAGTCTGTGAGGCTACTACAGTAGTATTCTAGTAGGTTGGTCTTGGCGTTGGCTGATTAGACGTGAGGCCATGGCCCCAAAACCCAAGCCAGTTATCTCCAACAAAACAAAGTACCAAAAAATATTTCTTAGGTGACTTCGTCTCAGGAGATTTCTGACAAAAACTCTGTGAGTAAATAAAATTGCCATGAAGAGTTTCTCAAAAATCTGTGGTTGGGAGTCGACTTTAAACAGTAGGTCCCGCCACTCATGTATAAAATAACACAGGCAACATAAGTGATGTGAGAAGCTAGATTGTAATCCTGACTGAAGTGACCAATTATGTATGTGAACTTTTTGGGAGAATAATTTCATAAAATGTTGAACAAAATCTACTGTCAAGATTATCATCTTCAATGCCTATGAGGCTACTATAAAGGCAGAGTCATTAACCGTAAACAATTGATTCAAAACGCATCATTTGAGATGAAAGTCTCGAACAAAGGCATCATCGACGAACACGTAGGAGGCAGATACTTGCGACTCACAATACATATTATTAAACCAGTTTGGTTTTCAGTGTTAAAATTCATTTTAAAATAAAACTTGTTATTGTGATACCCTGTATGTAATAATATATTGCAAAACTGCTGACGGCGCTTGACGATTTATGAATTTACATTTAAAAATAATTTCTTTTTTTCTAAATTTCTAACCGGTAAAATATTTTATAAAATAATATTCGTAGAGTTTTTTATTTTTTAAATTGTTGTTGATGAACTTTATGGAAATTGTACGATGTGTCCCCCTATTTGAAATGCTTAGAAAAATGTTTAAAAAATACCTTCAGGTGTATATTTCAATGAAAAGTATTCCTCTATACGTTGCATAATAATTTATACTCCATAGACAGTTTGTAAATGCGAATGATTGTAACGATGTGTTACACCATTTGCCATTCATCATACATATTCCCAGGCCATGTAAATGACAAAGAATAGATTTTTGCCACACACGTCCCCCCTCTCACTATGTTAAAATGTTAATGAATTATTTAAAATTGTTAAGGAATTATACTATATGTTATGCATAATATATACATATGTACGTACATACATACATACCTATATTTTCTATTATTATCTCGACGACAATTTAAAGTTGAATTTATAAAATATTAAGAAGGGTTATTGAACTTAACATGGAAGTTACTTGTAATAAAGATTGTTTTGCTCAAGGGTTTATTACAACAAAATGTTATGAAATGTTCCCTCTCTCTATTTGTTGCATAATGAGTCCTTTAACTTTGATTTGTTTTTTTAAAGGCAAACATTTTGTATTTAATACTCATCAGGTTTATTGAACATTTTTGAATGACAATTTTCTTTATTGAACAGTAATTGCAAACAATTCCTCACTTGTCTGGCTTCTGTACACCACAAACTTTTGCCATTGGATGGGCAACTCAAGGGCTATTAAACTATTGTAATTAACAAGCGAATAAGTCGCCAGTCTTTTAGGTAGAATGTTAGGTATTAGATGCGAGGTTCAAACCCCAACTCAGACATCAACAAGACGATATGAAAAAATATTTCTTTCGACAACTTCTCCTCAGTAGTAATCTGACAAAGTCTGACAAATAAAATTGCTATGTAAAGTTTTTTAAAAATCTGCTGTTCGAAATTGACTTTAAACTGTAGGTCTCGTCACTCATGGATAAAATTAACACACATAACATGGGTGGTGTAAAACACTAGGTCGTAATCCTGACTAAAGGTTTGTAATGACCATTTCAGTAACTGAAGTAAGTTTTGCCGTTGGAAAATTTTGTAAAATCTAGAAAATTTTACAGACTTTGAAGCTAATTATAAAGGGTGATTTTTTAGCTATTATCTTTTTGGCAACACTGGTTTAAACAGCTCACGAACGTTTCGTGTTTTGTTTCACTGTCAAACATTTTCAGTTTGGTCTATAATTTAACCATGAATCGTCTTACAAACGAACAACGCTTGCAAATAATTGAATTTGGCATCATTGGACCGTACTTCTTCAAAGATGCTGCGAATTGTAACGTAACTGTGAATGGTGAGCGCTACCGTGAGATGATATCCAACTTTTTTTTTGCCCAAAGTGCAAGAGCTTGACTTGCATGACATGTGGTTTCAACAAGACGGTGCCACATGCCACACAGCACGCGTAACAATGGATTTATTGAGAGGCGAGTTCGGTGAACATTTTATTTCACCTTCGGGACCGGTCAATTGGCCGCCTAGATCGTGCGATTTAACGCCTTTAGACTATTTTTTGTGGGGCTATGTTAAAGCTCATGTCTATACAGACAAGCCCGCTTCAATTGATGCATTGGAAGACAACATTGAAGCATTTATTCGTGAGATACCGGCCGAAATGTTGGAAAGAGTATGCTAAAATTGGACTAAGCGGATGGAGCATTTGAGGCGCAGTCGCGGTCAACATTTGCATGAAATAATCTTCAAACATTAAATTATATGGACCGTACTATCGATTCAAATAAAGATTTCACGCATTTTTCTGAATTTTATGTGTTTTTTTTTTTTGAAAAATTTTCCTATAGCTCTTAAAAAATCACCCCTTAGTTAAACGATGTAAGGTACAGAGTATGCGAAGGATTTTTCAAAAGCTTTCTCATAAGTGCAGTCACATTTTAGCTGGTTATCAGAAATGTGTATGACCTAATGCAGCTACCTCATGTATAGACAACGTGTCTGACTACAACAATTGCTAAAGTATATGGCTATCCATTTGGTGATTTCAAAACAGTCGGTCTGGCAATGCTGTTATCTGTTAAATATCTTCTATCTGAAGTGTCGTCGCTCATTTGGTGATAGGTTTTCGATTTTCAAATATGAATCGTTTAGCAATTGAGTAACACTTAAAAATAGTATAAATTTACTACAACAGTCATAATACAAACATGACCGCCTTTTGAACATCATGGCGTTATTATGATCGTCATAATCGGACTACTGTGAAAGGAACTATAAAAAAAAATTTATGACAGTGAAAACGTTGCTTCTGTTAGAGAAACTGTCACAGATAGTATAAAATTAGCTGATTACACAGTGATCTCAGCAATTATGCCTTTCTTACGACTCATTACGGCGTATTTTGTATTTAGATTTGAAACTCAATCTGTATAGAGGCCAACTCAACTCCGCTGACCTTGCACAACGCCGTCGATATGCTGATTGGGTGTTAGATCAACAGGATTGTTGTGCTGAATTTTCATCATCAACAAAGCTTATTTCTCATTCGTTAGTTATGTCAGCCTGCAGATTTGTTGTATAGTGACCGAAGTGACTGTTTGGTGCGCATTATGGTTTGGGCATATCATTGCGGAGTATATTTCGAAA
Source organism: Sarcophaga caerulescens (assembly GCA_927399465.1). Taxonomy (NCBI): domain Eukaryota; kingdom Metazoa; phylum Arthropoda; class Insecta; order Diptera; family Sarcophagidae; genus Sarcophaga; species Sarcophaga caerulescens. The sequence goes on along the minus strand of OV656872.1, from coordinate 18,826,021 downwards.
CTGTCCCTAGAAGAATCGAATGGAATACTTGCCATCAATGCAATGCTCTAAAAATGTATGAACACCGATAATTTTGGCCACCAACTGAAGATTACGAACCGATTTGGTTTCACAAAGCGATGTCCCAGACCACACAACATGATCGTTTCTGGGTTTATTGTATGAAAAGCTACGCAAAAGACTAATTTCATGCTGTGGATATTGGACTATTTTATGAAGCTTCATCAAGGACCACGTATATGCATATAATTCCTTAATAATGGCGTATTTGGAAATCAATATTCCTCGAGTTATCGTCGAGATACCAGAAATGTGCAAAGAAGTGGTAGAGAACTATTTCAAAAGGATCGACTGCTATTTTCAATCTATCATTACAAAGACATTCATAATGACACTGTCCTGGCATTATAATGAAATAAAAGTTCCATCGAAATCAAAGATTTATGTGTGTTTTTCTTTTTCTTTGAGAGTGGATCTGATCAATACTTTCAATGACCTGGAATGAAGTTCAACAAATAGATTATAAAAGATCTAAATAGAAAGTACGTATATTAGTTTTATGTTGCATATTGGATGAAGGAAATTTAAGGGAAAATATGGCATTGAAATCATCAAATAAAAGTGGGGAATACTTAAGCTGAATAAATTTTAATTTTCCAAAAACAGAACAGAACAACCAAATATTTTCGAAGCACTCGCTTTAACAACATGAAATAACAAGAAATTTACACTTACAGATTCAAATACTTGCTAAATATGCCATTAAATTCATTTGTAACAACAAATTAATATAAAAAAAGGAAAAAAAAAAACACGAAAAACATTAAAAAAATAATGTGGCATAGCGTGTTAGCTGAACATGGAAATTCTGTGAAAAAAAAAGAAAAAAACGAGAGAAAAAACATTCTAAAAGTCAAAATGAAATGAAATTAATTACAACATGATAATGGCTGGCCCTGCGTATGGCTAGTACAAAACGTTACTGACAACGTTGCTATCTCTTAATAAACCCTGTTGTTGTTCAAGTTAGCTTGTCTTCTGGCCCCTTCTCTTCCCCCAAATAATAATCATAATCATAAAATATGATTGTAATGTTGCTGCCTGATAAGCAAAATAAAAAAAAAACATTTTTTTCTATATTTTTTTTGGGGGGAAGAGAAAAATATTTTGTTACCGTTTGTCTGGCATGACCCCCACACTCCAGAGGGTAGAGCAAGAGCACAGCAGAAAAAAGAAAATAAAAAAGTTGGTTCAGCTTGTCAACATAATTAATATGCCAACAAGGCAGTTCAACACAAAAATAACAATAACTATAACAACAACAACAACAAATTAAAAGAAAATAAATTGTGTAATAGAAAATAGGAAAAATAGAAAAAGTGAAGCATAATTTATAATTTAATTTCATTTTTATTTTCGTATTTTTTTTTTTTTTTTTTTTTTTTTTTTCATAATATTTGGAAGAATTATTTATTAATGAAGAAATATTGTGCGTTGTGGCAATTTTTCATTTCTCTTGTGCGATTGAAAACATTTTACGTTTTACACGATTGGAATACGTTACGAATACGACACAATAAAAAAAAGGTAGGAAAATTGCAAGTTTGCAAGTAATTTTAATAGATTTATTAGGTGATATTGTTTATGAACTAAATTTAATTTAATTTTGTTTTGTATTTTTAAATAAATCATATGAAATTAATTCAATTTATAAATTTTGATCCAAGATTTTATTCGCAAAATGCAGGAGCCTATCAAGAAAGGAATTGCTGTAAAATTAAGAGTAAAAATAAAATTCTAAACGCCTAAGCTTGGCATTAAAATACACCTTACAGTTGTTTACAAATTGGAATAGTTTTTTGTACAATATTACAATGAAAGATTAATATTTGCAAGACCCAAACTATACGGCGATAGCGTCACATCTGTAGAATAAGGGTGCGTACAGAGTGCGCGCTGAAAGCCGAGCCGAGATTGTCAGTGCGATAAAGATTGTCAGTGCGATAAAACTGGTTACATACAAGTCAATACAAATAAGCTTGTGTAAGTTAACAAGGGGTTAATGGTGCAAATAGCCTGTGGAAAACAAATATTACCGTTTGTTTTATTGTAGGGTAAGAATATGTGTTTTATTGTTGTAGAAATTAAATTATATCGATTCGCACCGAATTATATATTACTATTCAATTATGTATGTATGTATTTACCATATGTGTCTATTTTTGTATAGAATGAAGTTGTAATAAAACGAATGCTTTTTTTGTTTAGTATTTATTAAATTTATTTATCATTTTAATGGTTCAAAGTTTTATCTTTTTCCATACTGGATAATTTGAATTTGTATGTTTCCCATGTGGAATGCTTGCGTAGTAAAACAACAATTAGTAAATTAAGCATCTCCATTCTGTGTTTATAACATTCGTTATTTTCATCAAACCAAGGAATAAATTGTATTTTTTGTGCATTTTTTGTATTTTTTGGCCAACTACAAATGTTTTTTTGTTTTTTATAGATTTATTTTCTAAAAAAAATTTTTCGAAGACTTATATGAATTTTGCAAACTTCAAAAAATAAAGCAGATGGAGCGCACAAACCTCCAAAGTCGGAATCTTTTATATAATTTTTTGCATGAACGAACATTTCTGAAGGATATGACAAAATTTGCGCTGGTTTGATTATATCCACACGACATTTAACGCAAGATATTCGTTGAGCTATGTAACCAACAAAATATCGACTTGATGTTAATTCAATTGGCACATTGTTGGACGTAAAACAATCGGTGCCTTCATTAAAATATTCTTTATTTTCATCGTATATATCTGCGACATCTATATCAGGGGTATGTGTACTTTCTGATATATTTCCAGTCCTATCAATATCTTCTAAAAATATGATTTATGATTTTTATTATATATTATATTTATTAAACGTTTTGTTTGAGCATGCACTACAATTTTTAAATTCACACTTTTTATAAAACAATTTTTCAGTTTTTCAGTTTCAAATGTCCACACAAAATGTGGATTTTTTATTTCGGTGCGAATCGATATAGTTTCATTTCTACAACAATAAAACACATACGGTAATATTTTGTGAAAACAAGACATCTTTCAGTTTGTTTATTATTTTATTTGGCAAATTACAAGCACACACGTATACACGCATATGAGAATAAATTAGAGAAGAGAACAATACGTTCTCTGAGTATAATAACCCAGTGGTAAAAATACCCATTATGTACTCGCTTATCTAAGCGATATTTCGTGGCTGTCAGTGGTGACGCTTTCACTTAGTTTCCCACTGAGATTTAACATAAAAGTGTCATAGGCTGCCACATCGGTGTGCTCTCGCTTAGAATGTAAGCCACAATATCATTAGGCTCTATTAACGTTTCACTTACATAATAAGTGGAGTTCTAAGCGATGTTGATGAGATGCCTATATAGACTTGCAAATTAGAAAGTATTGTATGTAGATTACAGTCCTACTTGCATTTGTAAGTTAAAATACCAGCAAATAGGATTTTTTATTAAAAGAAAAATATTTTTTATTAATACAAAAATTAAATTAAATAAATACGAACTATTAAACATCGTTAATAAAATAATTCAATACTAATTCTTATTCAATAATTACTTTATATGGGAAAAAATGAAAAATGTAGAATTTTGTGTATATTTTTAAAAAATTTTAATTTTGTATTTTCTTTTCCCTTGATTTTTTTTCGAAAAAAAAAAATATTTTTATATATTTTAAAGCTGTGCTGCATTTCCTTTTTAAATATTTGAAGAGTATAGCCATCTTCCTTTACAGTTTCTGCGAATGAAAAATAGTAAATTGTAAGTATTTAAACGGGAAAGTGTAAAATAAACTTACCGTATTTTGCATCACGAAGTGACTTGAATTCTTTGCATCCCCTTTTACCATTTAATCCATCATAATTTAATGATATTAACGTTATATTTATTTATAAACTTCTTCTTTTTTTCTTTTTCTGTCAATCGCTTTAAATTTCTAGACGAAAAACCTTAAATTTTTATTAAATTCACCTTTTATTAAATCACTTCACTTATAACACTTGACAAAATCAACTTTAAACTGAAAAAGAAACTTAAATTTTGTTTTTCATTTATTTCATGTAAACAAAAAACAAACGGTTCTTTATTATTCTTCTTTAAATAAAAACAAAACATAACATAAAAATATCAACTGAATCCCCGCTTAAATCGTAAGCGAAGATGCAATTAGTGTGCATTATATGTTCGATTACGCACAGATTATACTCTAAGTACTTAGATCGCTCGCTTAGAATATCATACTAACGTCATCGCATATCGTCTAAGTACTTAGTTTTATTTACCACTGGGAAGTTCTCTGAATACAATAAGTGGCAGTAGACGCACTGCCATCGACAAATTTGCAACATCTTCATATATTTATAGTCTTTGATCTCATCGCGATGAGAGCAAAGAATGAGAGCAACGCATTGTTACGCTCTTCGTTTCTGTTTACTTCCCTCCTATCTTTCCCCCCGCGTCATGAAATATTTTTGAAAAATATTCCAAAATATGTTAAGATGCACATTCTTTATACTTTATTTTCTTTGGTTATACCCAAATGTTCTTCTCGCATGAAAATATGGGTCAATAAGCTCAGCTCGGCATCAGCGCCCACTCTGTTCGCACCCTAAGCAATCCATACATACACATACATAATTTTTCATTACAATCCTTCAGTCAGGACCTACAGTTTAAAGTCGAGTCTGAACGACAGATTTTTGAGAAATTTTTCTTGGCAATTTTATTTACTATCAAAGTTTTTGCCAGAAATTTGCTGAGAGGAAGTCACCGAAGAAATATTTTTTTCTTTTTTCGTTTTGATGTCTGACCTGGGGTCAGAATCCTGTCCTTACGTCTAATAAGCCAACACATTACCTACCAGACTACGGTGACTTCAATAATAATAAGCAATCTTGACAATCAAATGCATGTAAAATTTGGGAAAATTGAAAGGTTTAAATTTAAAAATGCAATAAAACCAAAACGTTTTGTATCGTTGCCATATTTATTTTTTTGTAGTGAAGTACAATCGTTCCGGTTGAAAATGGAATATTATTTCAATCATATGGCTGCCTCGGCTGGCATCAGTATCTCATTCGATCTTCACAATTTTTGTGCACTTTTTCGAAAGTATAGGGTCGTATCTTGGCAATGGCATCACGAATGTTGACCTTCAAATCCTTCACTGTTACAACATACATAATTGATCATTACAAGCCTTCAGTCAGTGTGTTAATTATATAAATCAGTGGCGAGACCTACAGTCTAAAATCAACTCCGAATGATAGATATTTGTGAAAATTTTCATGGCAATTATATTTCTACTCTCTGGATTTTTGCCAGAAATCTGCTGAGAGGCAGTCACCAAGGAAATTTTTTTTTTTCATTGTTCGTTTTGTTGGAAATGTTTGACCGTGGCTTAAATCATGGCCTAAACGTGAGCCCATACCTACTAAACTACGGCGTTATTTCTTTCAATTTTTCAATTTTTTCCCCCCGGTGAATATTCAAGTATTAACCGCTTAAGTTAAAAGAAATAAACTCAGAACAGCGTAATCTACTCTATTATTAGAACACCTCAAAGATACAAAGTTATCTGACTGACCGCTCGGCGTAGGAATTCCGAATGCATCCGATAATATGAATATTATCCACGCTTTCTAAAAGGCGGCTCAATCTCGTTCGCAGCAGGAGAGTACGTGTATTATTATTCTTAAACTCTGCTGTACGCATATGAATAAGAAGAGGACCGACTCACTTTTGTCCTTCAATTGCATGGTCATCACAATGACAATTCTCACACAGCACTGTCTTTTTGGTAGGCATGCCGAAAAACTTGGATTTCCGTCATATGACTTCTGATGGAGCTGTTGGTTTAATATAATTTTTAATCTCTTATTTTCAGACATTCTTGAACGAGCTTTTAAATGTAAAGATTGCTGCAATAGCAAGATATAGTTTGCACTCTGTTTGGTTTATTCTTGGGAATGTTAATTCCTCGTCTTTAATATACATACATACATAACATAATTGGTCATTACAACCCTTCAGTCAGGATTATTGACCTTGTTTCTCACACCACTTACGTTGTGTGTGTTAATTTTATACATAAGTGGCGGGACCTACAGTTTAAAGTCGACTCCGAACGACAAATTTTTTGAGAAACTTTTCATGGCAATTTTATTTACTCTCAGAGTTTTTGCCAGAAATCTGCTGAGAGGAAATCGCCGAAGAAATACTTTTTGTATTTTGTTTTGATGTCTGGCCTGGGGCTCGAACCCTGGCTTTACGTCTTATAAACCAACACACTACCTACTAGACTACGGCGACTTCATAATTGCAATAATCGCAATTGGAATATATATAATATCCCATTGTATAATATATCTTCCTTGCTCAATAGACATTCATCGCACAATAGCGATTCTCACAGGGCATTGTGCTTTTGGTAGGCAAGCTGAAACACTTGGTATTTCGGCAAAAGACTTCTCTCGAAGCTACGGGTTTGAGTAGAAGAAAGAGACTGTCTTTCAGCTTATATGTCAGTGACCTGCTCTTGGTATGAAATAATGAAGGTTTTTAATCTTTCATTGTCAGACAGCTTTGACTGAGCTCACATATACAGTGGACAGCAAAAGTACTAAGAGTACGGAAATATATTTAAGTAATTTCATGAATTTTAGCCAAAATTTTGTATAAAAAATTAAGGTTTTTATATTTATTTTATTAATTTATTTCTGTTTTATTATAAAACAAAAAATTTTTTAATGTTTTTCATAAGACAAGAGAAAAATAAGTAAAAGTTTCAAATGACTCTATAGGTAACCCCAAGGAGAATACTGAATTTGAATTTAAAATTCAAAGGCCTAATATATAAAAATGTTATTGCTTGTATTTAGTAGAATATCCCTTAAGGTCAAGCACTCCATTTAACTCATTTGGAATTGAATGTACAAGTTTTGTTTAGTGTTTTCTGGTGGCACCATGAGCAAATTTTTCGGTTGATTTTTGTTTGAGTTTTAGCGATTACATAACCGTTCTTTCAAATGATCTCCTAAATACTCTCTTGAAGTCATATCGGGACTTTGTGCAAGAGTATTAAGCCTGTGGGGTTTTTTTTTTGTCTAAATATATTGCCGTACTAAGACTTTTGCTGTACACTGTATAAAGATTGCTGCATTAGCAAAATATAGTTTGGACTGGGTTTTGGTTTCCTCCAAGGAATGTTGTATCTCCGGGTTGTGTATGGAATTTTGGTTGAATGGGATCCCAGTACATCTACATCTGTATCTCTGCTTTATACACCTCAAACGGTAGCGTTAATAGCTTAATTTCGTTCTTCTTTCCTTGCAACATAAATTAAATTGTAAAAATGTTTTTTTCCTTTAATTATAAACATTAAATTTCCAATAATTTCGGAAGCATGCTGATATTAATCAATTGAAATACAATCAATAAAAAAACAACATTTTAATATTGTAATTAAAAAAAGAAACTGAATTCATAGATAAATCAGTTGCATTTGCCATACAACATGACACTTTTAAAAATCGACAGACAAACAGGAAAAAAAAACAAAATGAAACGCTTAAATTAATTAAAACGTATTGGAAAAACACATGTACCATCCAACAATGCCAATAAAAATAGAAAAAAAAACGCATTAAAAATCACATGTAAAGTTAAATGAAAACTAAAAAAACTGCACCACATGCACCTTTTGCATGTGAAATGTTCATAAAAAACTGTCTGCTGGAGATCCACCCAATTTAAAGGCCTTAAAATAAGATAACACTGGGAGAGAGAGTGAGAGAGTAAGAGTGAGGGGGTGCTGTGTGATTAAAGTTAATGACAAAAACAGAAATAAAAGCAAAAAACATATTCTTCATGTGGTAATAAATAAAAACAAATTATTTCAAATTGCATTAATTCAACTTCCAACCCTCAATATATGCCCTCTTCGGCCTGCCTCTCTAGCCACATAAGGCTTGTCTATGAAGTGTAGGCATTAATATAGACAAACAGGCCATTTACGCTTTTACCACGTTTAAAACATTTAAACTCGCACACATACCATACACACCCTGTTTTATTTTTTTTTAATTTTAATGAGTTTTAAATACCAGACTGTATATTCTTCATTCATTCACTCATTCACCTTTTGAAACATGGCAAGAGTCAAATGTCATATTGGCAGTTAAAAACTGTTTTAAAAAAGTCATGAACAAGTCTTGTACATGGAGTTTTTCGTGTCTCTTTTTTTATACCCTACAGAGGCATAGGTGGTGGATATGAACGGATAATTAGTATAGTCTACTGGCTCACTTAGCTTTACATTAGAGTGCTTAGTGAGATATGAAAATGAGAGGTCAAAAACTTCTGCCTAACACATGGGGAGATGGACGGTATTTTCATGTCCCTCAGACACACAGCTTTTACAGAAGATATGAAAGTTATTGCCAAAGCTATCGGCATGCCTTCCAAGTCGGTGGACCGTTAGACATCGCGCAATTGTGCCATGAATGACCATATGAATAAAGGACAGAACACAGTTGACTCTCCTTTTATTAGCAGAGTCTAGAAATATTACACAAGGTTAAATTGCTCGGTAATATGAGCGCAGAATACTTAGGCTGACTGCAGCAATCGTTACATCTATGCCCTTTAACATGTCGAAAATCTTTGAACCGGCTTCAGACAGTCCGTTAGCAATGCAATTTGAAACGATATGCTTTGGAACCCATAAAAGTCTCCGTAGTCTAGTAGGTAGTGTGATGGCTTACTAGACGTGAGGCCATGGTTCAAACCCCAGCTCAGACATCTCCAACAAAGCGAAACTTAAAAAAATATTTCTTCGGCGACTTCCTATCAGCAGATTTCTGGCAAATAAATCTGTCGTTCGGTGTCGCCCGCCATTAATAAAAAATTAACACACACAACAGAAGTGGTGTCAGAAATAAGGTCGTAATCCTGATTGAAGAGTTGTAATGACCAATGATGTATGTTTGTGTGTGTATGTTTTGGAACCCATATAAGATTTACTTTCAAAAAATCCGTAATTTTCCTGAGAAAGTCTCTGTATAACATGGACTAGGACGTTTATCGAAATTAAGTTCGTTAGGAAAATAATGGCTGCCGGGCTGTTTGAGTTTTCTTCTCCTTTCCTTTTCATTCCTTTCCTTTACTCTTTCTTCAGTCATTTGTTTTATGAATGGTCACAATAAAATTGTAGATACAGTGATGCGCCTCCCCCACCAACCTAACCTAACGGACTTTGTTATCAAATTTCTCAAAGTGAAAGTGCGGAAGTCGCCCTAGTCCAGTAGGTAGTGTGTTGCCTTATTAGACGTGAGGTAATGGTTCAAACCACAAGTCAGTCATCTCAAACAAAACGAATTCTGAAAAAATATTTCTTCGACGCCGTCCTTTTAGCAGATTTCTAGCAAAATCACGGAGAGTAGAAATACAATTGCCATAATAGTTTTTCAAGAAATTTGTTGTTCGCAGTCGACTTTAAACTGTAGGTCCCGCTACTCATGTATAACATTGACGCACACAACATATGTGATGAGAGGAGCTAGGTTGTGACACTGACTGAAGGGTTGTAATGAGTGTTTATAAGCATATCTATGATGGATAAGATATCGGCATCTGTAATATTTTCGGATGATCTTCACAACGTCATGTACAAGACGATGCTACACGTTACGTAATGCTATTGACAGGCGAGTTTGATAAGATCATGTTATAGAGCAGCATGTAAGCCTGCCTCTCAGCAGATTTCTGCCAAAAGCTCTGAGAGTAAATAAAATTGCCAGGACAAAGTTTCTCAAAAATTAGTCGTCCGGAATTGACATTAAACTGTAGATCCCGCTAATCATGTATGAAATTAACGCACACAACATAAGAGATGTGAGAAGATAGGTCGTAATCCTGACAGAAGCGTTGTAAGCCTCAAAGATACTGGCCAAAATTTTTTATAAAATCAACTTAAAAAATTCAAGGCAGGCATGCCTCAAATAATTATTTCATTAAGTCTTGCAAGTATTTTTAGTTTTGCAATGTAGTGTACCATATAGTCGACTTTGATCTCTTCTGACTTCCCTTGTAGTATTTTTGTTGGGTGTCTATTAAAATACAGAAACATGTACTGAAAATACACGAATAAAATTAATTAAAATTAAAAGAAAAAAAGATTCAATAAGCCACACTGAGAAAAATAGTCAATCGTAAAGGAAACTTTGAATACAAATTGTTTTTGCTACGACTCTACTAATTGTTTTAAAAAATTTGTTTTTAAGTGTAAAAATTTTCAGCTTTTCAAAGGCCAATAAAGTTAACTGAATAGTTTATAATGTTAGCATATAATGCAGCACAAAAAAAATTATAAAAATATCAACAATTTGTACAAGTACGATGACGTTTTTCTATCATTATCACGGACAAAAAAAAAAAACAAACGAAACGTTTTTCAAAATCACCATAAAAACTGTTGGAAAAAAAACCCCAACATATTGAAAACAAATGTTTCCCGAACAAAAGTCATTAAAATCAACACTTGCCTTGCCCTGCCTTGCCACACACACACACAAGGAACTACTTCCTCTTCCATGGACTCATGGGGTTTTTTTTTGACAAACAAACGCCAGTAAAAACGTTACCAACTTCGATTCATTTATTATGAAACTAATGAATGCAGTCATCATTAAAAGGTGCAAATGTTGTACAAGGATTACAACCAACTCTACAGCATTAAGGACGAACATATAAAACAGCAACAATAATTAGTAAAACCGTAAATGAAATACAAAAAAAAAGAACACCAAAGTACAGAGGACACAAAAAACATACGGAAATAATGACACAACATTAAAATGCGAAAACAGCAAGAGGTGTTATAAGAACTTCCGTTAGGAAAAAATTGCCTGCGGAACAGAAAATATTTCTTTTGTGCTCTTATTTATGGCATTGCCTTTAAAAGCTGCAAAATCTATGTTGATAGTTTGCATTAATTTCTAGCTTGCAGCCAACAACGCGTGATCAGAATCTGTGCTTTAAAATAATTACCAATAACAACTGATATGATACAGAAACAGGTAAAACGTATGTAACCACTGACCCTGTAATTTGTACATTGAACTGGATAATAAAAAAAAAAACTTGAGAAACATTATAATTGGTTACGAGGTTTTGTTCCAATGGGTCAACTGATTATGGCGATAATGGCCATCTCCTGTTTGTAAGTAATTAAGGGAGGTTTTGGCAAGGTATACTCGTTTATATATATACAATAAAGGGTGTTTCAACAGGCTCTTCCGAATTTTGACAGTTGATTACGGCCATTTTGTATAAGCTTCAAAAACCTGTCAAAATAATTGTCATTTTTTCAAACTGTTTCTCAAACGAGTCGTACAAAGAAGAATTTTTTTCAGTCAGTTTTGCCAAATCTCCACGGACGGATATAGTATTCAAGGACACGTTTAAATAAGAATTTTCTTTTTTTGTCAAAATAGGTGTTCTATTCAAGAAAAGTACCAAGCGTTTAGCCCATCATTTACGATCACCATAATTCTGCTTGAAGTCGCCATAGTCTAGTAGATAGTGTGTTGGCTTATTAGACTGAAGGTCCGAGTTCGAATCCCAGGTCAGACATCAAAACGAAAATATGAAAATATTTCTTCGGCGACTTCTTCTAACCAGATTTCTGGCAAAAACTCTGAGAGTAAATAAAATAAAATGGCAAGGAAAGCTTCTCAAAAAACTGTCGTTCGGAGTCGACTTTATACTGTAGGTCCCGCCACTCATGTATAAAATTAACGCACACAACATAAGTGGTGTAAGAAGCTAGATCGTAATCCTGACTGAAGGGTTGTAATGACCAATTATATATGTATGTATGTTACGTATGTGTATAATTCTGCTTTCAAGAGCACTATACGTTATGTGGAGGACAATTAAGTATCCACTGATTCAATGCACAATCGACCAATACGCGTAACATTGCCTCTGTATGCTGTGTGCAAGAGAATCAATTCGATTTCAAATCCCTCCTAAGGACCCAACCTTTCGCAGACTACAACCTGGGCAAATTTAGATTGTGATTTAGTCCTGCACCCGTACAAAATTCGACTCACGTAGGAACTGAGGGTTAGCAAGCATAGACAATGACGGACATTCGATGAAGAGAAGTTGAGACTTGGCCCTAATTTTCAACGAATATCTTCATCTTCAGTGAAGTCGTCATAGTCTAGTAAATAATGTGTTGAGGCTTGTTCGCCGTGAGGCCATGCTTCATACCCCAGGTCTGACATCTCCAACAAAACGAAATCTGAAAAAATATTTCTAAGGCGACTTGCTCTCAGCAGATTTCTGGCAAAAACTCTGGGATTAAAACAAAATTGCCATGAAAAGTTTTTTAAAAATCTGTCATTCGGAGTCGACTTTAAATTTTAGGTCCCCCAACTCTTATGTATAAAATTAACTCACACAGCCTAAGAAGCTAGGTCGTAATCCTGACTAAAGGGTTGTAAAGGCCAATGTATGTATGTAAGGTTTGTCTTTTCACAAGGCATAGATTTTTTAAATCAAAATTCCTTCTATGCAAGGAATGTTGGAAATTGCGATAGGGAAAGATACGTGTAATGATTGAAAACTTTTTTGCTATGAAATCTTTTGAGAGGCAAGCTTGGTAAGCAATTAATCTTATGAAATCTGATCACGATGAAAAATGGATTCTTTACTGGAACACAAAGCCCAAGAAACCACATATGAAAAGGGCTCACAACGAGCACATCCTATGGCCAAGCAGAATATTCATTGCGCCAAGGTAATGCTCGATATTTGGTAGATCAGAAGTGTGTATGTGGGTTCCACTATCCAGAGGGCCTGTACAGAAGACAATTAATTCGTTTGAAGCAAGCATTTGCTCTGAATAAATTGGCAAACATTACAATAAATGGATTAGCCAAGTGGAAGCATTCATTGGAATCTCTATGACCTCAGAAGACCTGTATTATGTGAATGGACTCTGCTTATTAGCTCGTAATCTCTCGGGCAGGCAAGAAAAGATACGTGTGAAAATAAATACTAAGGATACCTCGCTACTTCTACTGTAAGAAGACACGTTGACAAGACATGAGGCTGCACTTTTCGATCACAAGAACACTCGACTACATATTGTGGTGCCAATCAAAAATATTTCGAAAAGAAGTGCGTGGCGCCTGGAGTTAACCCTTCTAACTCTATTTGTCTCGGTCGAAGCAGAATGCTATCTTTGGAATAGGCTTCACTGCACAGCAGGGTATTAAAAATTTGCTCGATTTATTCTTGGCGCATAGTGGCATCTATTAAACCACATTAAACCATCACACGAAAGCTAGTTTTGACATGGTAAACATTTATATCATCTTTCAACAGTTTTCATTGCATTTATATTCTGGAGACTACTTCATGGCATTATCTTGCTTGCCTGTCATTCTAAACTTAACCTCAAAATATTTTTCAAATTAAATTTTTTTTTTCTCAATTTTTGCTTCTGTTGATTTATTTACTTTCTCAATATCAATAACCTTTTCCGTAATGCTGACAAATGGAAATAAATCTTTTTGATTTGGACTTTAAAAGACATGCCACACAGTCGCTTAGAGTGGCAAACTTCATTGTGCCTCTACATGCTAAAGTATTGTGTATTAGGCGAGAGACACATGCATAGCTACGCCCACATAAACATAAGATTTAAATCTGTCAAATGTCACCTTGAAATAATAATTTATAGAAACAAAGAAATTAACATACACACATACACATACGTACACATGCATACATACACATACACTCAAACACATAATGGAATCGAATATTCAAAAACGGAATTTACTTTGCAAAGTACAGATATTCACAATGCTTAACAATGTGAATTTAAGCGAAAATGCACAAAATTTAACACATACACTTACGCACTTCGTTATTCACTCTCTTCTAAGGATATTTTCACATGTATGTACATACATACATACATATGTACGTATGCAAAACCAAATGTAGACATACTTGCACATTACATGTGTGAGATATTATTCTTCATGTGTTGTACACATTCTGATGAAAGGGATTTATTCTGTAAATCTTACATTCACACCACCAATGCCTAGGCAAAATTCCTACACGAATGAACATGAGTTTAAACGGAGACAGGATAATGGCAACACAAATGTCGCTAAAATAAAGCCATGCATTTAGCCATCTCGTGATGAACAGTAAGACAAACAATAAAGCGAAAAACAAAAAAGGAAAACAAATTCAAATAAAAAGAAAAGAAAAGGACAGAACAAAAAAGTAAAGCTTGTCTAATATGTAACGGATGTTTAGGAAAAGGATGTCTTTTGTTGTCCTTGTTCGTTATTTTAATAGAGACTTTAGCTGACTTTATCATACATACACCTCTGGGTATACATACGTATGTTTTTCGTCTTGGATATGGTAATGTTGGTGTTGCCATTGCTAGAATACGTATGTGAAAATTAGCTAAAATCTGAAAAGTTTTATTGTGTGTCACAAATGGTGTAGGGGTCTGGTAATTTACGTTTATTTAAGAGCTCTTAAGATGGCTTTTCTTTTCTATTTCACTCACTCTGTATGGTAAGTGTGTCTAGAATTTTAAGGGGGATTAAAATGAAATTCTATTGAATTAATGTTTTTGTTTTTTCTTAAATTATGACTTTGACTTTGAGGATCGCTAAGCTTAGCGGCTTAAGAGAACCCCACAAAAAATATCAAATCGCAAGATCACATATCACTTTCACATGGAATACTCCGCTCTCAAATCATTTAAGCAGAATATCCAAGTTGGCATCAACTATATAGAATGTTGTGTCGTCCTGTTGAAGCCACATGTCTTAGAAATACAGATCATTGCATTCAGGTCACGCTTACCATTGATAGTGCTGACCAAAACTTTTTTTCAAGATATTTGGATCCATAACACTGCCAGCCCAAGATCCACACCAAACAGTGACTATAACGGAATACATTAGACGATCTTGGATTTCATGTGGCTTGCCATTGTCCTATATTCGAAGATTTTGTTTGTTATTCAACCGAGGCACAGCTCCAGGTAACTGCAGAGCTGATGAACTGCAGAGCTGAAGAACTCCAGAGTTGATGAACTGCAAAACTGATGACAGGACCATCGAACTCTTCGATGAATTCTTGAATTGAAAATGCGATCGTTGATTTCGTCAACGACAGATGGGCGGCCTCGGACACGGGTAGAACGGCGCGTAAAATGTGGCTAAAGCTGGATGAAGGGCGAATGGGTCTGCTAATACTCCAAAAAGGCGCTCTCAGTGTGGTTATCGCGTCATTACGGGGCATTGCATTATGGATACCTTGGAAATGATTACAGCAGAAGCTACAGAGATGAGGAAGAGGAGAAGACTCTACTTCACCTGCTGGCTACATGCTTTGTCAGAGGAGAAAAAAGTACTTGGATACTTACTATATGGATGATCCAGAGGAACTAACTGTCAAGGATTGACATTGGCAGTTTAAGTAGCCTCATCGAAAGCTTCAAAAGGTTTCGAGACTAGGGTAATACAATGGGGTTTATGTGGCCTAAGTGTGTCGATCCGATTCTCTTAGATAGGCAGCCACCTCTACCTGCCTACATACCTACTCATTTATCCAAAAATGGCCCTCTCACTGATGATGATTACCTACCTAATTGGTCCTTCAGTCAGTATTACGACCTATGTTGTGTTTGTTTTAGTTTTCTACATGAGTGGCGGGACCTACAATTTAATGTCGACTCTGAACGATAGATTTTTGAGAAACTTTTCATGGCAATTTTATCTTACTCTTAGAGTTTTTGCCAGAAATCTGCAAGGAGGAAGACGCCTAAGAAATATTTTTTTCGTACTTCGTTTTATCTGACCAGGGGTTTAAACGGAGGCCCAACGTCTAATAAACCAACACACTACCTACTAGACTTATTGGGCCGTTTTGTCTTTGAAACATGTCGGGTATCTACAAACTAGACTTCCGACAATCGAATATCATAACACTTGCATTACGGAAATGCTTGTCAAAGAAAAATATTGGAATAAGAATAAGAAGAATGGGTTTTGATGGACAAAAAGTGAAACTAAACACCATCGAATAGCTTTTCTCCTTAAGGAAAACAATTTTCCAAACATCCTCTCAATTTAAAAATATTTCCTTTCAAGAATGTGTTGCAAAGGCAATTTAGTTCGCGTCAATTGTAAATTAAATTTTGTTTGTTAATGTCGAAATAATTAAATTTTCTTTTGAAAACTTTATTAATTTCATTTAAATTCTTTAACGGTTACACATTATCTCAAGTGTATTATTGTCAAATATTTAAATTGACATTAAAAAAGAGAAAAGAAACGAAAAGAAAGAAAAAAAAAACATGAAATTGGTTTAAATTCAGACACATTTCCGAGTAGGTTTTTGTTTAAAACGACACAAGTCACATATACAGAGAACATTTACATATTTAAAGATATTTACACACAAATAAATACATACACATACACATTTAGACGCATTCAAATAAATTATAGAGTCACATAAATTCATTTAAAACAAACATATGCAAACAAAAAAAGACACACACACATTCACACATTCATTCATATAAACATTGAGAGAGAGAGAGAAAACGGGATATAAATTTAATGTGAAATGAAAACCGGAAGTTACTTGTCACAGTCACATACACACCAGCACACACAAGTACACAAACAAACTCATTCGCGCCATACGTACATGCATATTCAAGTAAATTTTTAAAATATTTTGTTAATTTATATGCGTGAAATCCTCTAGAGTGGCAGCAAGACAAACAAACTGAAAACGATAGACAGAACCGAAAAAAAAGAATAAAAACAGAAGCCATGAATTAGTGTTAAATGCCCCAACTCTGAAATGGCGGCAGGAAAAGAAAATAAATGCTCACACACATGAACAAATAAACACATCAACTCTTATTTACATACAATCTCTCTCGCTCTTTCACTCTTCTCTCTCTCTCTTGTGTGCCACATTTGAATTTAGATTTCACAATAAAATGACACATTTTAAGATGCGCTCTCTCACACACACAAATCACACCAAACGGATAGAATGACAGACAGACAGTAGCAGCAGTAGCAGTAGCAAGAAGAAGAAGAAGATTTAACAGTGTCAACATAAAACATTTTCCCGATGCTAAATGACTAATGGCAGGATTAACAAAATTCCCTACAAAACAAAAACAAAAAACACATGAAAACTTCATTCACACACTCATGTAGAGCAGGGAGATCAAAGGAGTCTGCCTGTATTGTGAATTGTTGCAGAGGAGTAAATTGTATAACAATTGGTGAAGTGAAGCTCTCACATACTTTCCACATTCTGTTAAGCCAGTTGTTTACTTGAAACTTTTCATATATGTACATATGCTAACTAGAGTAGGTATGAAGTTTTTAATTTCAGGGTAACATGTGTTTTAAGTTCATAGTACATTAAGACCCCGCTTAACGCTGTTTCAGTATTACGCTGTAGTATTGTGATTCCCCTTAATCGCACACTGTATTGATGCCTGAATGAAACGGCCATGCACCAACCAAAAGCGGTGCACTATATACATAGCTACGGTGTATACTATGTATCTTTTTCAACGCTCTTTTGTTAGTCTGTCCAGAATAAAGATTCCAATTGTATTTTATATGTACGTGTTAAGTTGCCTCGTTTAACGCTGTTTCGTTTAGCGCTGGAACTTATTGGAACGTAATCCCCGCGTTAAGCGGGTACTTACTGTATTAAAATTTTGGTTCTTCAATGTGCTCTGCACAAACTGAATTTGATAAAGAGTGGAAGCAATTATTTAAGATAATTGAAGGTTGTTGCATAAGAATAAGAGTTTCATGGGTTACTTTTGCAAGGTAGTCAAGAGAAAATGGCAAATATGTGAAGTCATCAGGTGGGGATAAATTTCGAATGAAACCAAACAGTTTTCTTAGCGGAACGTTCGCTAACATGTTCAGATCTTCAAACGTTCTGTCATCCAAAAACCGATGACGTCTGTTTTGAAGTGCAAGGCACTCACACAAAAGGTGTTCTGCAGTAATCCTGGTGTGTGAAAGCGAGGCAGCAAAGCTGCCATTAGCACAATGTCTTGTTAGAATTTCTGATAGAGTGCGAACCGTTCTCTTGTCGAACTCAAGTACCTCCTTGCTGGACACAGTGCTTTTGAAATTCGGCAACTAGGTATGTTGGAGGTGGTCCAGGTATGTTGTAGGTGGTCCAACATACCTGGTTGTCGAATTTCAAAAGTACAAATATACATATATGCATATGTACGTCTATACTCACATACACATATACATATAATATATAGTTTCTATTATATAATATATAGTTTCTCATGGGTGGCATCATGTTGTGTGTGTTAATTTTGTACAAGAGTGGCAAGAACTACAGTTTAAAGTCATCTCCCAATGACAGATTTTTGAGAAACTTTTCACAGCAATTTTTTTTTTTTTTTTTTTTATGGGACCAGCGCTCAGGGGACGGCCCCTACTCATGCAGTGCATTGTGCAGTTTTTTTTTTTTTAGGAAATGTGGAAAGGGGGAAGATGCGAACGGCAAGGAAACGAGTTGCTGCTAGGTGACTATAAAATGGCCAGTGCTATACCTTCACCATTAGACAGTCTACAGGCAATCGTCCCCAAGAAGCCCGCAGTTTCTCACACCACTTATGTTGTGTGCGTTAATTTTATATATAAGTGGCGGGACCTACAGTTTAAAGTCGACTCCGAACTACAGATTTTTTGAGAAACTGAGAAGAAATCGCCGAAAAAATACTTTTTGTATTTTTATTTTTTTATTTTTTGATGTCTGGCCTGGGACTCGAACCCTGGCTTTTACGTCTAATAAGCCAGCACACTACCTACTAGACCACTACCTACTAGACTACTTTCGAAGTTTTGTTGGAGATCTGGTCTAATCAGCCTGTCCTTAGTTAATGGGGAATCTTGCTCGGTTACCCGACTCACTTGGCCTATAATGGATAGGAGACATACCAACCAACTATTCAAACTTGATCGCAATGTCATCTCGATCACAATGGCCATGCTTACAGGTCATTGCGTTATGGGAAGACACGCAGAAAGACTGCAGCCGGCATCAAACGATTTTTGTCGAGGTTGTGATCCTGCTGAAGAGGAGGAAACTTTTATCCACTTTCTTTGTAATTGCTCATCTTTTGTGAGGCTCAAGTTTAGGTTATTTGGTTCATCATTCCTTGTTAGCTTAACGGAGTTATCATCCATCGATATCAAGGAAATAGCTTCGTTTATAATACTTTCAGACAGATTTCCAGCTTAGAGGAGTCATCCTGACCAACTTCTTCGATCAGTATGTATGCTGAAGGGAGATTTGGTATGAAAGCTACCACTCCGACCTAACCTAAACCAACTTCTTCGATGAGTTCGATGGAATACATTCAGTACAGGGACTGCACTTACCTGTGGCTTCACACCGGGCTACTATGCGTGCTTAAGTGAGCTACCACTCCAACCTAAGCTAACTTGACCTGGGGTTTGAACAGTGGCCTCACGTTTCATAAGTCATCACGCTATCTATTAGACTATTTAAAAGTACTCTTGTTGTTCACTTTATTAACTCTTCCTTAGACATCTCTGGTGCCTTTCATGTAAATTTGTCCGCCTTTTCGGTACTTTCTATACCGCAGTGGTCCGGTGAACCCAGCAGAGATGTATGTTGTGTCGGCTTATACACAACTGCTGACGTCCTTTTATCTTACTACATAGGTTCCCAGCCATTTGATAGCTGATAATGCCCAATGAAGATTGTATGCCCCTAGATGATAACATTTAAACTGAGAGACAACGTTACCCACAACGGTGTGTATTGCCTCTGGGCTTACATTACGCCTCCTCTATATCTTGAAGGGAGGCCAATACGTAAGCAGTCTTCGATATTTTTAAAACTTTTACGCAGCCTTAATATATTCTCTGATCCTGCTTCGGATGATAAGAAGGAAGGAAGGATGATGAAAAATACTAGAAGCATATTTAATGGATCCTTTAAATTTTCCTTTTGAATCGTTAAACTTCAAATTATCTGCTGTGTGATAAACATGTCGCGGATATAATTCTAATTTATGTTTGCTTTTAAAATCGTATAATAAAGTTTAAAATTTCATATCGAATTTGCGCTGTAAAATTTAATTCGTCGCTTTCAATATATTGCCACAATCCGATCAACTTTAAGAGAATTTTGTTGCCAAAGCTATAAAATCATTTACAGAAGAGTGAGAGGGGGGAGGGGGTAGTGGTAAGGAAGACAAATGTTAATTTCATTCATTAAATAAAATCTTCACGAATTGTGGATTAAAAATTGATTTATAAACCTGTTCGATATCAAAAGACGGATAGAAAAACCCCACAGCAAAATAGAGCAAAATAAAGTAAGCGACAAGCAAAATAAGCCAGCGAAACTCATAAATATTCTAATAAAAGTTGTATTGCAAATATATACAAACACATACATACACATCTACACACACCTACACATACACCTACACCTACACGCAGACATTTTCTCATACAGATAAATTTATAAAGAAAAATTCACCAATCGAAACGAATTCATTTACTGGCAGTGACCTCAGGTTGTTAAACACAAAGGCAAATAGACAGACAGACACGCAATTTCATTATTTTGCTTGTGTTACAAAGGTATGCCTCCATAGGCATAGAGCTGCAGGTCTTTAATAAAATTCCCCTAAGATTTCTTTTGGTTTGCCATACAACCAAGCAAACAACCAACCAAACAACCTACCAACCATCCAACCATCTCTAACGAAATCATACGTATAATCACTTTATATTTGTAACGATAAAGACTTCCCTTACATTCATATGCGTCTTGTCATCTGCCTTATCTCTCTCCAAATACCATTTAAGGCGATGTGTTGGATGTTTGTTTGTTTCTTGCCCTATTTATTGTTGGTTTAGGTTACCTTTTTAAGTATTCCTAGGCTTTACCAGACCAGATCAATTTTAATATGGTTACTTGGCTTAAATCAACAAATATTTGTTACTCATTCCGTCTTGCTGGTGCCCATCCACCTCCGCACATCACCTTCTTTTGCTTTCAGCTCAAGGTGTTCGACTGTATATTGAAATATGAAAATATGAAGATAAACAGAGAAATTATTCATGGATCAGAGAAACCAGGCCATTTAAGAAGAAAATAGAAAACATATTGAGAATGAAAGTATGAGGATATGAGAGAGATTAGCGGTTGCTGTCTTAAATGGAACACCTACACATGATGATAATATTTATGAGTTGCGGAATAGAAAGAAATTCTGTTGCATACGGTGTTAAAAAATAGGATGTGATACGGCAAATGGTCAGAAAAAGGTCACTGTTCATATGGTACATTGCTTTACAGCTAATAAGATAGGTTGTGGGAATAGCAAATCACAACTAAATTGAATTCTCTGCAAAACAGATAGCAAACGGTAATGAAAAGAAGTTCGTGATAACTTCAATCGGACTAGATCCGACACGACTTGCTGTAAATGATCAACCATCAGAACACTGAATTGAAAATCACGATTGATCACAATCTAAACATACATACATACATACATAATTGGTCACCTTGTAACTTTTAGTCAGGAGTACAACCTAGCTTGTGTGTGTTAATTTTATACATGAGTGGAGGGACCCAGAGTTTAAAGTCGACTCCAGATGACTTATAGTAGCGCCCTTAATCTAAACAGAGCAGCCCTATAGTATAATTTTACCTTTTAAAAACGTTTAAAATATAAGCTCTTAGATTGCAAATAAATTAAAAATAAATTTTGTGTTTAGTTTTAATTAAAATTCTTTATTATTCGCACAATTCTGTGTGCCACTGTTCACAACTTTATGTAAACAACAATTGCCTTTTTTGTTATTCCTCTGTTTATACCATTTGCAGAAACAATAACAATTACTAGACAATTATTCAACAAATCTTTGCAATGGATATCTTCAAACACACCGCGTCTTCACACAAGACTGTCTGAACTTTACTAACTGCCTGCTTTGCCTTGCCTTTTATATGGCAGGGTAAACAGTCTGATGAATGTTCTTGAAGGCGAAAGTTTTTTTTCTAAATTTTTTCTTTTTCGTAACAATATTATGTTGAACCAATTTTTGTTACAAAAATCAATCGAAATAATTAGGATTTATCTCCTGATAAATGCAATGCATTGGAAAGATATCGATACAATGCATCATAAAGCAGCAGCGTTATTTGTTTTTAATGGACATTACGAGTACTCAGGAAATAAGTTTATTTTTCGCAAATTTTATTTGTATTTTTTGTTTCTTTTGTTTATAATTTTTTGAAAAAAAAAAAAAGATTCACTGAATTTATTCCTACTTTATGGCCGGAACAGGTGTTAATCGAAATATATATATTTTTTTTGGTTTTGGTTTTATTTAGCGTACTATACCGTATTCCACCAATTTATCGTTTTTTATTGAAACAAAAACGTAATTGTGGCCACAATTTAGAAGTTTTTTGTTTTTTTTATTAAAAATTTATAATTTTTTTAAAAAATTTTATGTTTGTTTTTCTGCTATTCGTAGCCGAGCAAATTGATTATAAAATTGTATGCGGTTTATAGGAAAAAGAAGCTAAAGCGATTTAATGCCTGTATTAATAAGGGAGTTCAGAGTATTACACATTATTAGAATCTCAATAACTGCAGGGTACTCTTCAGCATTCAGAAGTGAACAATATTTTGTTTGAATAACTACTTTTGCTTTTTTCTTTATTTTCGACTTGGCTATTCGGCTTCAAAGCATTTGAGTTATTAATATTGTTATATAGGATAAGTAGGCAAAACAATCAATTCAATCAGAGTGCCCTGGTAGCCTAGTGGGTAGTGTGCTAGACTATTAGCGTGAGGGTCGTGGGTTCGATTCCCACCAGAGACTCTGGTCTGTGACACTACACCGAGCACATGGTCGAAGTTACTCAGCTCGTATATAATTAAATATAATTTGTAATTGTATTGTAATTAATAAAAATAAATAAATAAAATCAATTCAATCAATTCTAATAAATTTGTTTTACCCTTTTCGTAGAACCATTCGGAGCTTTTATGTAAAGCGTTTAGCCTCGTAATATTCATCCACGACAAAGTACTAAAATCGCCTACAAGGTGGAAAGAAGCCCAGGCATTCAAAAGATTTAGAACAGTTTACTTCACTGTTTGGTCAATTTGGAAATTAATAAGAAGTCGCCGTAGTCTGTTAGGTAGTGTGTTTAGCTTATGAGCCGAGAAACTGTAGTTCAAGCCCCAGCTTAAATATTTCGAACTTACTTACTTGCTTTCAGTAATCTTCTGTCAAAAACTCTAAGAGTAAATAAAATTACCATGAAAGCTATCCCAAAAACCTGTCGTTTGGGCTCTATATTAAACTGTAGATTACGGTAAATATGGTTTAACACACATAACATGGATGGTGTGAGAAGGTGGGTTGTGATCCTGACTAAATTGTTGTAATAACCAATTAAATACGTAAAGAAATGAACAAAAATAAAAAAATCCTTTCATTTTAAAATATCTCCGCGGGAGTGCATCTATTTCTGTCTGTTGGCCTGCAATTTTAGATAGGCCCCTAAACCAGGCAATGAATACCCATTCTAAATATCAAATGAAATTATTTATTATAAATAAAGTACAGTAGCTTTGCGGTTTTCCTTTTAAAGTTTGCATTTGTTTTCATAATTTTTTTTTTTTTTGTTTTTCATTCCATTTTTTCTTTTTCGATTTTTTTTGCGATTTTCTATTAATTGATTGAAATGTGTTGCTGCGGTTTTTCGGCATAAAAAAGAACAAAAAGGAGAGCAAGCAAAAAAAAAATTCAATTTATATTTGCAATTAAACTCCATAATTTTTGTTTGGAAATTTTGTGGTTTCGAGAATAATTATGACTTTAAAAAGAAAAGTGCCACTGAAAAGACTAAGTGACCAAAAAGA
This sequence comes from Sarcophaga caerulescens, assembly GCA_927399465.1. Taxonomy (NCBI): domain Eukaryota; kingdom Metazoa; phylum Arthropoda; class Insecta; order Diptera; family Sarcophagidae; genus Sarcophaga; species Sarcophaga caerulescens. Next base: position 18,801,884 of record OV656872.1, on the reverse strand, counting down.
AATGAAATATAAAGATTAAATTATTTTGGGTATCTTTAAAGGAGAATTAAAAAAAAATGAATTAAAAATTATTTTAAAATCTCTGTAATACTCCTCCCTCCATCCAGCATATCATTTACTGTGAAGGTGGATAAAGGATTTCGGTGCATTATGTAATAAACTGACTCATGCCTGTACTGTGACGCTGTACTATATTATGGAATACATATTGAGAAAGAACCAAAAGTTTATTAAACTTTATTTATTTTTTGTTTATTTTTAAGAAATTTATTTTATGTATTTTATATTGTGTGTGTGCTTTTTGTTTTTTTATGCCAAGCAAAAGTTAATTTTCTATAATGATTCTCTTATCAAATTACAAAATCATGACCATACCAACCATATACCAAAAAATAATGCAATTCCTGTTCTTTCTTTCCTTTTTTTCTTCCTTTTTCTTTCTTTCGCTTTACAACGATCATATTTTTTCGGTACAACATTTATGTGTCTGACGGTTATAAATTTTGTTAAAGAAAATAAAAACCGAAGAAGAGCAAAACTGAAGATTTTGGTCGATTTTATTAAACCCTACACCACCAACATCCAACATTTTATTCATGGGTTGATTTTATTAGGCATCTACTTGGTCTTACATGAACTCCTTACCAGAATTATTTTCAACTTATTCTACTACCAATACTTAATGTGTTTTAATACAAACATAAATACATTATTAGTCATTACAACCCTTTAATCAGGATTATAAAGTAGCTGCTCACACTACCTATATTGTGTATGTTAATTTTATCTTGGAAAACTGGAATCTACAGTGAAACTTCGACTCCGAATGACAGATTTCAGAAATCTTTTCATATCAATTATAGTCGCCATAGTCTAGTTGGTAGTGTGTTGGCTTATTAGACGTAAAGCCTGGGATCGTATCCCAGGTCAGGCATCAAAACGAAATATGAAAACAAATATATCTTCGGCGACTGCCTCTCAGAAGATTTTTGGCAAAAACTCTGAGAGTAAAAAAAATTGCCATGAAGAGCTTCTCAAAAATCTGTCATTCGGAATCGACTTTAAACTGTAGGTCCCACCACTCATATATTAAAGTAACGCACACAACATGAGTGGTGTGAGAAGCTAGGTCGAAATCCTGACTGAAGGGTTGTAATGACCAATTATGTGTATCTCATTTCAATTATTTACTCTCATCCCTAAAAAGACATTTTTTATTGCTTTTTTAAAAACATAAGAGCTGAAGTGCGGACTCTAAGCTCCCGTCTAGTAAGTTAATCACTAGTTTATGGTGAGTATTTTCTTTGTGGGTGCATATTTCCATATTTCGAGATTCATAACCTATGGCTTTTCTTTTTACATGGTTTGTGTCTTGGAGGTTCCCAGTGGACCTCTTGAGGTTTTTTCCAACAACTCCAGACAGAGCGGGTTGTTGCGGTATATATTAAGGTCTCTGATGTTTCCCAAAGGCTAACTGTTATATTTTTCCAAGCACTAGTCATGGTCATTGTAAAAATGGTGCACTTGGACAGCCATACTGCAATTAACACCTTAACGATTTTCACTTCGATGTCTATTCTCGTGGACGTAGATTTCTGATGCATTGCTGATGAACTGACCAGGACCGGTACGGCACTCACAAACACCGACATATTACAGGACATGTGTTAGCCCTGCTTCAGTTAAACTAGATATTGTGCGCTAATATAATAAGAAGGCTCAACTTCAACATACCAATATTGATAGATGCAATATTGCTGCACTCTGCTGGACTTGTATGGAAAGTTAGGGGACTGTTGGTCTACTCTTGTTAAATCGCATAGAAAGCCATGCATATTTCTTACAAATCAGGGTTCTATGGGAAGGCATGTCTAGCATAAGCTTGCCATACCCTCGAATGATGTCTGAAGGAGCTGTGAACCTAAGCAGTAATCGAGACTATTTTTTACCTTCCCCTGCTCCTTGCCATGAAGAAGTGTATGTTTATAGCCTCTCATCTTCTGTCAGCCTTGAATGAACTCTCCAATATAGAGGTTCTTGTAAAACAATGTTAATTGCAATCGAATTGGTTTCCTATGGGTAACGTTTGATCCCCAGTTTGGATGGTAGTCTGTAAATCACATATACATACATACACAACCCTTCAGCGAGGATTACAATCCAGCTACGCCTCCAAACGTCAGATTTTTTAAGAAACTTTTCATGACATATTTTATTCTATTTACATCCAGAGTTTTTGCCAGAAACCTGCTGAGGGGAAGGCACCTAAGAAATTTTTTTTCATATTTTCGTTTTGTTCTAGATATCTGACCTGGGAATCACAATGGGCCCAAACACTTGCTTCTTGCCTTTCAGGGATTTGTTCGCCGCCTAATCTTGATATAAACTTTTCCGCATAATTTTCTAATTATTTCGAACTACAAAAGTCAGGTCGACTCCCCTTTATTAGCTAATAAAATCCGCCACATGATCACTACGCATTGTACCCATACACAATTGATTCGTTTCGTGAGCATTATACGGTAAACTTTGCAAATAGTGCTGACTCTCAGCTGCTTTCCTGTATTCACTTTATTTTCTTTCTTTTGCTCCAGTTTTATTAATCAGGTGATTCCAGCTAAGCAGATAATGGGTAACCTCCAACAGGCCTAAGGATAATGGGGTTTATATCTGTCGATGACAGCGTATAATTTCTAATGACAACTTACCATAGCTCACCATTAAAAAAGGATATTAACTGGCTCGATCAAAAGTTCAGATGTCTATGATTTGTAGTGCATAACTGAATCAGTAGCAGCCAATGGAAATTCTGCAACCAAACAGCAAACGTTTGTCTACACAAGGCAAACAAATATACTCGTAAAGTATAAAATTTCAAAAACAGAACATTCTCTATACACAGTAGTGTGTGTGTTGGACTGTGTATATGTGAACTGTTTCTTCTTTTGTTTGTATATGTATTTGCAACAAGAAATGTTGCAACTACATTATTATAATTTTTACTTTTTTGTTGCATTTGTGTTGTTATTTCCTTTTAAAACATCATCAATGCAACATAAACAACATAAACAGCATAAACAGCATAATTTACAAAACGTTTAACGTCTTCACAGACACAGAGAGAGAAAAATTGAAGAAAAAAGGAAAGGAAAAAAGGCAAAATCTGGTTGAAGTTAAAAAGAAAAAGAAATAATAAGAATAATAGTTACAAAGAAAACTGAAGAAAAAACTGAAAATATGAAAAATATGGTACAAAAAAAAATAAAGCAAAATAAAATAATATTCCTCAACATTACACTTAACCAACTACAACTACTGCTGTTGCTGTTGCATGGAGCAAGAAAAAAAAAATACAAGAAACTGGAGAAAGAGTAATATTATCAATATTTTAAGAAGTAAATAATGAACAGAAACATGTGAATTTTGTTAGGCACAGTGGGACAAGAGGGGATCCATTTGCCAATTTCTTTTTTAAATATAAGAGATCTAGTAGCCGAGGTACACTAGGTAGTGTGTTGGCTCATTAGACGTGCGGCCATGGTTTAAAACGCAGGTCAGATATTCCAAAAAAAACGAAATATTTGTTCGGCGACTGCCTCTCAGCAGATTTATTGCAAAAACTCTGAAAGTAAACGAAAAATTGTTATGAATAGTTTCTCAAAAATATCTGTCGTTGGGAGTCCACTTTAAACTGTAGTCGCCGCCACTCATGCATAAAATTAACACACACATCATAAGTTGTATGCGATGCTAGGTCGTAATCCTGACTGAAGGGTTGTAATGGCCAATTATGTAGGTATGTAGTTAATCATAGTTGCCATACATGTGGGAAGCGAAAATTTTAACTACTGGTCTTGTTCTATCGCCTCTTTCGAACTTTGATAACGGCCATCTTATTGAAGCTACATTATGCCAATTTCCTTGTCACTAATTCAGTAATTTTAACCCTTATTGACAGAAACTAAACGATCATAGACAGTGATAATTATTCCCTGAATAAGCTCTGGAGCTTGGAAACTGATTCTAATTGTCATCGAAAAATCATATCAATGATGAGAACCATTTCTGGATGTAATGGTGGAATGAAATGGAATGGGATAATGATGGAAAGTAAACGATCATAGACAATGATAATTATTCCCTGAATAAGCTCTGGAGCTTGGAAACTGACCCTCATTGCCATCGAAAAATCATATCAACGATGAGAACCATTTCTGGATGAATAGGTGCGTAAACAAAATGTTGAATGCATTCCAAAAAAATAATTGTTTTGGTGTGAATTTTAGGCTTCGCAGGTGAATGTAAAAAAGTCGTAACCCCAAACGTTCCACAAAGCCAACTTAACTAATGACATCAATCAAATTCAGACTGATTTGTGTGGCAGAGTCATGGAAAATATGACATTTCGGTTGTACTGTAACCAGAACAATCGTGGGCGGACGTTTTAACGATTTCATATTCCACACATAATGGATTCAATATATTTTTCAAATGAAAAAAATTTCGTTGATGAGACATAAATTCTTTCGGGACATCAACCTATCCAGTGTCCTGCTCCACTGCTAGACCTACTGGGCTCATGATGGATAGAAGGCGCACCAATCAACTACTCAAACTTGATCGCAATGTCATTTCAATTGAAGTGGCCATGCGTACAGGAAGATACGCAGAAAGACTGCAGTTTCCATCAAACGACTTTTGAAGAGGAGGAAACTGTTATCTTCTTTCTTTGTCAATGCCCATCTCTTGCGAGGTGGAGATTTATGTTTCTTGGCTCTCTATACCTTGTCAGCTTAACAGATTTATAATCCATTGATATCAACGATATAGCTTCGTTTATTAAAATTTCAGGCTGCTTTCCAGCTTAGGATAGTCGTGCTATTAATGTGCAGTCCCTGTGGTGACAAACTTTCTCCATGAGTTTGGTGGAATTCGTTCAGCACAGGTAGTGCGATTATCTGTGGTATCACAATGAGTTGCTATGCATGCTCAAGTGTGTTTTGGTAACTGAAGCTAGCATTTCGACCAACCTAACCTAACCTCACACACACCTTGTTGTAATTAAATTTAAAAATTTCGAGTCTATTCAAGTTAAACAAAAGTATGTGCAAAGTTTGAAATACAATTTCTAATTACAAGAAATTATATTTGAAATACATTTTACCATGAAATCCTACAGTCTTTATAACAATTTTAACTCTTGTTAGAGTACTACTGTATAACCCTTAGCACAAGTAATCTTTATGACTTTGCAAAATTGAAACTTTCAAAACTATTGACTGTTTTACTGGCATTAACTGGAAGTAAAAACGATTTTAAATTTCTTGTAAATCTTAATTTAAATAAGGATTCGCAAAATAAATGTTTTTTTTTTCTACTTACGGATGCTAAATAATCCTACTTTTCTTAATAGCTTTTGTATACTTTTCAAGTATTCCCAGGGTTTGGCTTCTACAATTGAAAATAAAGGATTAGTTGTGCTATCAAAAGGATATAATTTCTAAATGAAAGGAAACAAACTTTATAAATTACAAAAATTGTCTAAACATAAACAAAGTAAAAGGAAAAGAAGAGAAATAGGGAGGAGACAATATTTTAAACTCATTAAGTCGTAAGATTTTAAACAAAAAAGAAAAAAACAAAAACAACATAAGAAATTCTAAATAAATATTATCATTATGGTAGAGAAAATAGAAAAGAGATAAAGGATAACAATGGTATGGAAAAGTGAAGAAGAAAAAACAAAAGATATTAGTGAAGATTATCGAAATCATTACTCTTAAGAGAAATTCAAACTTTGACTCTGTATTACTTGTATTGACTTTGTATTGTGTTTTGTTTATGGTTCTGATTCGGGGGTTTTTTTTTTTCATCTTCAGAGTTTTAATCAAAATTATAAACGACAGAGTAATTTAAAGTGAACCAACCTTTGGGGCGAATTGAAAAAAACTGTTACAAACCTAACAATTCAACTCGGCAGTCGTCCAGTAACTTCATCAGTTCTCTAGGTTTACTGCCCTTTAAAGTATTCATTGGTATCCCAGCCCCATTGAACATCGATTATCTCCCTAGAGAATATTATTTGGACAGGAGATTTCATTTTTTACTTCCGATCAGAGGCGCCTTGATCTCTAAAGTGATCATTTCTCCCGAATCCTTGGATGTAAGCACCGATGGCTTTGGAATCCATAATAGTGTTGGTAGCGTTGTCTTTTCTGCAAACCCGACCTGCGCATTTCTATCCGAATACCATATCACCGTAGCGTATTACAAGCTGAGGTATTAGACTTCACCATGCCTCTCAATGGGTCATCATCAATGGTGGTTTCGTCCGTATCTCAATCTTCATTCTCAATGTCAATCTGCCTTTGGATCCCTCTCGAGCGTTGCGGTCAACTCCAAACTTGTTAGGAGTTCTCTCGACGTTCTCTGTGGACGTTTCAGTGTCTCACCTGTCTGCGTCCCTGGGTAATGAGGCATTCCAGGCAATTGTAAGGCCGATGAGCTCGCCAGAGCAGGATGCCAACCAGAGATCAGCAACGAGTATTCAAAACGATGAGTAGATTCGAGTCATACTTATTATTTCTGATACTTATACGCATTCATACTTATTTTAATATCATACTCATTCTACTCATACTCAAAGTTGGAAGTACTCGTCTTATTCATACTTAACAATACGCATGATATTATTAACTTCTACTCGTCTCTACTTAACATTTACACGAAGCACAAAATAAGTATGATTCGCGTACGAACACTAGAAGATTGTGTGTATGCTTTGCTTGTTGTCTTTGTCTTTCCTTTCTTCTTTGTTTGTATACGCAACAATAACAAAGGGTGTAAATTTTGATGAATGATTCGATCCACTCGAATCACTTATAAGTATTATAAGTATTTTTCTAAATTTATGAATCAGAATGACTAGGCGTATGAATCAAACACATTTCGAATGTTGTGAGTTTGATGTCAACGTTGTACTCATACTCATTGTAACCTATACTTATAAATCAATGCTGTAGCGAGTACGAATGAATCAGAGTCAATTCTGTTGATTCACTCATACTCAAAATTGCATGAGTGCTTATGAGTAGCGGAAAAACGATTCATTGCTGATCTCTGATGCCAACATAGCTTGTGTCAATGAGGAATACTGCTCCAGAGTTTCCTCTTCTTCAGCAGCCTACAACCTTGGCAAAAGTCGTTTGCTGTTTACTGTTCAGAGTAATTAAACTCACAGGCTGGTTTAAAGCTTAGGGGAATTGTGTCTTTAGTGTGCAGCCTCTGCGCTGATCAACTTCTTCGATGACTTTTGGTGTAGTTCGGCCGCTATTCGTGCTCAACTGAGCTTTGGCATCCAAGCTATCACTCCAACCTACCTATCTAGCATCTTAATGATGGAAGCAATACGTGCTCCGAATTGGTGAAATGAAGATTAAACCTCTTCACATTTCCGAGGCCTTGGCAGGGAATGTTGTGACTCTTTTCAAAAGCTCTCTGCTCACTTAGTTCATAATACGGCTTGTAATGGATCCACCCTTTGGAAATTATTTTATGCTGTCTATCGAATATTTTAAGCTTGCCCGTATTATTAGCCATTCCTGGCCTTTAAGTCCATTTCAGTTAATGGGCCTCTTTTCTTTGGAAAACCATTTGTTTTGTATGCGTTTCTTTTTGTTTTTTTTTTTTGCCTCTGCTTCTGCAAATTATTATTGTTATTGTAGGTTTTATCGTAAAAATTATACATTTTACTGTTACTGGGATTAAGGTTATGCTGAAAATGTATTCGTGATTTATGAGCTCTTGGGGAGTACAACTCGTTTGTACAGTGTAATTCATACATGAACAACGACAACAACAACAACAAGAACAGAAACAATAGCAACAAAAGCGTAAAGTAATTTTACACGACATTTTACACTCAACGAGCACAAAATATGACCAAAAGGTTCAAAAAAAAACAAACAAAACAAAAACAAAAGTGGAGTAAAACAAAAGAAGAAAAAGAAAATTTTTTGGAAAAAAGAAAAACAGCCACCAAATCGACAATGTGGCAACTTAATAATGTAACCAAAGCATATAAGCAACTGTGGAGTTTCGTATTAAAACATTTTGAGAGAAACGGATATTTTAGGAAAACATTACAATGAAGCTTCTGAAAATATTTCTGCTAAGCGAAGGATTACAAAAAGATTACGAGACTACATAAAGGCGATGAGACATTCACAAATCTTATAATTGCGCAGGAAATTGCAAAATTTTTAATGGAAATATAGCATCCACTATTCGAACAGTTGCGAAATACATATATGAACTGCGCGGTACGTGGCATAAGAAATTTGCAAGTATTCGCGAGAAGTTCTTTTCGCAAAGATTCTCGAATATTCCGGCCAATAACTATAAATACCCATTTTCAATAGCGAAGGACCGGTCAACAACCCCAAATGTAACGAAATAAGATGGTGAAAATGACACTGAATTGTCATACCCTTTCAACGGAATTCAACTATATGTCCAGTATATAGTCAAGGGCAAGAATCTTCCACAAAACGGAAAAAGTGACAATCCAGCCTACACATGCAGAAAGCAGAAGGTTGACGAAGAAAACTGCAACGAAAAAATTTAAGAGAGGAGTAAAGGGGTTTGCAGAAAATAGAGAGATAGTGAAAAAATATAAATGAGACAATATGGTCCCCCTAGCAATGAGGGGAAAGGAAATTATATGCAAACTTTGTAAGATCTCATCAAACCCTGACTAGCTATGAACGTTAATGCTTAAAGCTTCCAATTGATCTTAAAATTTTACATTGTTTGTGCCGTATATGACGGAACATACATAATTGGTCATTACAACTCCGCAGTCAGGATTACAACCTAGCTTATTACACCACTTTTGTTGTATGTGTCAATTATATCCATGAGTTGCGATACCTACAGTTTAAAGTCGGCTACGAATGACAGATTTTAAAAGCAACTCCTCACGACAGTTTTATTTTAATTTCAAAGTTTTTTTGCCAGAAATCTGCTGAGATGCAGTTGCCGAAGAAATATTTTTTTATATTTCGTTCTGTTGAAAGTGTCTAACCTGGTGTTCGAATCAAGGTCTCATGTCAAATAAGTCAACACATTACATCCTATACTGCGGCAGAGTCGTGGACTGAATAAATTGAAAACACACTGGCCATGATCTGTCATTTTTATACACAATGAATATGCATTCACTGGACAATGCGGTATATTTTCTGCTGCCATTCTGCAAGGTCGTAACATAGAATAGATTTAGATTTGAAAGCCTTAAGTTTGCACAAACAATATATTTTTTGTCCGAAATGGGTTTGAAACAGTCTAAACAATTAAACCTCATTCGATCGGATCAATTTTCGTGCACTTTTTCGAGTGTATGGGATCGTATCTTGCGCAATGGCATCACGAGTGTTGGCCTTTAAATGCTCAATTGTCTCTGGCTTGTCGGCATAACATTTTTCTTTAATAGCGCCTCACAGAAAATAGTCAAATGTAGTGAAATCGCAAATTCTTGCAGCCAATTGACATCATTATTTCGGCAAATTAAACGGCCATCAAACGTTTGACGCAATAAATCGATTGTGGCATGAGATTTGTGTGGCAAGTTGCACCATCCTGTTGAAATCAAACATTTCTGACATCAATACCGTGAAAAAAAAGGTGCAAAAAAATCGGTTATCATGGTGCGATAGATGTCTCCATTGATCGTAATGATTGCGCCGTTCTCATTTTCTAAGAAATATTGCCCAAACCACACCAAACAGTTACTCGTAATGGGTGCGTTGGCTTCTGTAAGACCACGAGAGCTTTTTCTAAGCCCTAAATATGGCAATTTTGCTTATTAACGTACACACCAAGATGAAAATGAGCTTCATCTGAATTTTTTTTTTTTTTTTTGACAAAATCGACACGTTGTACAGTTTCTCATTGGACCAATAAATCCCAAAGTTGCTTAAGCGTATATTGATTCATTACGTTCAATGGAGATAATATACGGAATTTTGACAGAATAGAATGACATAATTATTGCCAGATTCTAAATAACTGATGCTTCAAATTTAAAGCATCAGCATCAAATTTACATTAGATCTTATGGTTCTTACATTTTTAAATTTTTCCACAATTATGGCAGGAAACGTCGCCGTAGTCTAGTAGGTAGTGTGTTGGCCCCAGGTCAGACATCAAAACGAAATATGAAAAAATATTTATTCGGCGACTTCATCTCAGGAGACTTCTGGCAAAAGCTCTGAAAGTAAATAAAATTGCTATGAAAAATTTTCTCAAAAATCTGTCGTTCGGAGTAGACTTTAAACTGTAGGTCCCGCCATTCATGTACAAAATTAACACACACAACATGAGTGGTGTGAAAAGCTAGGCCGTAATCCTGACTGAAGGGTTGTAATGGCCAATTATGTATGTACTCTGTATGTATGGCAGGAAAATTAAAATAAAATTTGCCTTAATTTTACTGATCTGAACGTGAAAAATAATTTCGAACATAAGAGACCCTGTGTTTTATGGCCTAGGAGGATACCAACTGTAAGAATAAAACTTTTGTTATGGAACTCCACACATATACTATATTATCGTATTCTTATAAATTTATAAACAGAAATAAATAATAAAACCCAACTAAAAGGACTGTTTAAGTTAAATATGCTGAAGGGACTGTTAAGATGAACAACAAAATCAAACGAAAATACGGAACGACAAGCGACCATTTAAACCGAGCCCGGGTTATGGCAACAGCCGAAAACAAAACCAATGATTGTATTCATGCTTTCAATGCTATTTATGCAATTCAATAAATCATGGCCATAAACGAAATGAAACGAAACAACCAACAACAACAAGAACTAAAAAAAAATACGAAATCCTAGAGCCAAATGAACCCCAACCAAAAAAAAAAAACCAAGAAGTTCTGTAAAAATATTTCGAAAAAAGAAAAGAAAAAACGTAAAAGAAACTGAAAAACAACAAAATAAAAAATTAAACGAAATTTTTGCTGAAAAACACAAGAAATACTCGTATTAAGCCAAAAAAATAAGAAAAAATAAATTCGAAAAGAAAACAGCAAAAAAAACCAGCGAAAGGAAAGAAAAAGAATTAAAAAACTGAACTAAACGAGAGAAAACTCTTGTAAAAAAAAATAAGAAACGCAAATAAAAATTGTACTTCTGCCCTCATGTTGGCCGCCCGGTCTTCTTGCCATACGTTTGTTTTAAATTGTAATCGTTTTTCTCTTTTTTCTTCATTCCAATACGATTACATTTGTAACACACACACATACACACACTCTCTCTCGTCCGTTTACAAAATAGAAGGAAGTCGTTTGTATTGCAATTGAAGAAACGGGTGGAGAGAGAGAAAGGGGGCAGATGGGGATATAAATGAATGAACGGAAACAATAGCGACATCGGTTCGCCGCTGGTGTCTAAAGAAAAGATGCCCCCAAAAGTAATATCAATTTCAAATTTGCCTTCAAGGATTATAAAGATTTTCAATGTATGTCAGCGTGTGCGTGTGTTTGTGTTTGTGTGGCGGCGGCGGCAGCAACAATGTCTACGAAATAACCGAAAAACGGAAAGGGTTGGTCTGCAACATGAAATATGGCCAAACCTTTACACTTACACTCATGTTCTACAATATGGCTCAACATTGAAACACAGACAATAAAACGAAAGATGAGTTACACTCCGTTGCAGAGAAGTAAAAGGCTGCTATAACCCGAGCAAAGAGTATATGTTTTACAGTGGTATTGAAAGCTTACTAACAGAAGTAAATGAATTAACCTATAGACCATACGCTCTTTAAAAGAGGAACCATTTCATTGCATAAGGATGGGTAAAGGACAGATATTGGCTGAAGAGAGGGAGTTTTTGGCCACAAAATGAAATATTCCGAGCCCGTGGGAAAACCCACTTGTATTTTCTTAGGAAGTCTACGTAAACAAGAGATGCACGCAATTCAACTTGGACAGTAAGTACGTAGGATGGGACATAGCAATAATATCCGACTATCCGGCCACCATCCTAACACCAGGCCCCTATGAGATTAACTCTCAAAAAGGGATCATTTTTATTAGAAGTATATGACAGCTAAGATCGTTTTTTGAAAGATTTTTTTATTCAAAGTATTGTCCATTGGAAGCTACAACTCTTTCCCAACTTTTTGGCAAAAAATGCGTTCGTCTTATGAGCCTAAGAATGTATAGAGCCATATTCGTATTCCAGTGCAACAAAAGGTAGTCAGAAGGCGAAAGGTTAGTGTGTAGCTCTAACAGTTGAGTTAAACTTTCCATCCAATGATTTCCAATTAGCTTTGGAGCGGCGCCGAAATATGGAATTGGGTGTTGTCATGGTGGAAAATTAGGGACTCATGTGTGGTTGTATATTCAGGGCGTTGTTTTTGTCTTACGTTTTGCTTTCTTTTCGGTAGAAATCTTTCTTGATAGTCTGATAGTCCTCCGTGGTAGCCTTAGCAGTTCTTAATGGATCACACTCTTCTGATCGCACCAAATACAGAGCATTACCTTGGCCGTAGATTTTGCTGGTTGTTCACGTTTCACCTATAATTTCTTACGCTAGGGGTAACCAGAATAGTGTGGGACTGTCTGCAGCAGCTTAAACATCATGATGTGGTCTGATATGAGCAGAAAGTTTGTGTTGAGTACTCAAAGATACTTACTTACTTAGTTGGGCATTAACAACCCGTTTATCTGAATTATCCTTCTTTAACACATCCTTTGAAGTCGCCGTAGTCTAGTAGGTAGTGTGTTGGCTTATTAGACTGAAGGCCCGAGTTCGAATCCAAGGTCAGACATCAAAACGAAAATATGAAAATATTTCTTCGGCGACTTCCTCTCAGCAGATTTCTGGCAAAAACTCTGAGAGTAAATAAAATTGTCTTGAAAAGCTTCTCAAAATACTATCGTTCGGAGTCGACTTTAAACTGTAGGTCCCGCAACTCATGTATAAAATTAACGCACACAACATAAGTGGTGTGAGAAGCTAGGTCGTAATCCTGACTGAAGGGTTGTAATGACCAATTACGTATGTATGTAACACATCCTTTCAGGTGCCCCCGCTTCTTGCGCCCCTTCATCAGTTAGTCACAGCAATCGAACGTACAGTGAGCGTCAAAAGAAACTGTATATTAAAAAAATGTACATTAATAAATTACTGCTTATTTTTATTTTAAAATTGTTTTATTGACGGTTTTTAAAATTGAAACGGAAAAAAAGAAATTTACAAAAAATTGGAAATATTGACAAATTTTTTCGAGTACTCTCCTTAAGTGGTAAAAGTTGAGTTTGTTGATCGTTAGAGTTTTATTCTTAGTGTACAGTTTCTTTTGACGCTCACTGTAAACTAGCCAAACCCTACTCCAACTTCCGCTAATCCCCTTGTCAAATACCCATCTCACTGGAACGTCTTCTTCTATCCGAACATGAGCGATGCAGCAAAGTATCCATGGCGTTGCACAATATCCATGCTCAAATAGCTCATTATTAGCTCGAATGAGGAATTCAAAACACTTTTCTCTCAAATACTCCTAAGGCTGCTGCATCGGTGATACTATGTTTGTTCTCTAGACTGACATCTCTTGGAAGCACATACTCTTTAAACAAAAAGGTTAAGAGAAACAGAGACTCTTCTAGATGCAAAGGATTTAAGGGATATTACAGTAGAATAAGATTTAAGTCCTGCATTAGATTATGCGGACGTGATCTGAAGTTAATGTTACTCAAATAACACTTCTTCTGAATTGGTATCGAATCCAGTATGTAGAGTCAGTGATGATGAGAATAAACCATTAGAGCACATACTTGGAACCTGTACGACATTAATGCATTGCATAAATAAATCTCTGGGCGTATATTAAGTACGGCACAGGGAATTGTCGATGTTAATACCAACCATCGTTCTGAAGTTTGTTAGGAATGTAAGAAACATTATATTATTAGGATACCCTATATAGATTGAGGGCAGTAACTTAGATCGTTTGGTGACAGTATTGTGGCTCTGCTTCACTACTATAATAGAAATATTTGCTCGTGTAAAGGATCTCGAGCGGCCTACATCCTTACATTTTCAGTTTTAAAGTTTTGGTCTTAATTTTTAGACCAAACAAGCAAAACAATTCATTCCTTAACAACTCTGGTTAGTGCACAAAAGTAAAAGGCGTCTAAGCTTGTATCCGTTAGATTCTTCCATTATATTTTTTTTCTATGTTTCTTTGTGATTTTCTTTTTTTAAAATTTATTTTTATTTTTTTTCTTTTTTTTTCTTTTTTTGCTCTCAGTTTTCTATTATTCGATACACTCAGAAGCAGTGGCCACGCGTTTAATGAAGTACTAAAGTTTCAAGTGGTTTTTTATTTACGTTCTATTCTGTGTGTTTTTTCTATACTTTTTGTCCATTCTTTTGCCATCCTCCATGCCATAGTTAGTACTCAAGGCCTATGTGAAACCATGTAAAAGGGGCATTGGTAACGGTATTGGTGGTTAACAGGCGGTTAAGGAGTTACGTTTAACATATGCAAAGTTTTGTAAACGACCAACTAAAACAAAAACAACAATAACAGAAAACCAATCTCTATCAATAAACATTAAAGGAAGGGGAATGGCAATAGAAGAGGCAATTGGTTGGGGAATGCAGATAACCGAGTTGAATTTGAACATAATTTGTTTGACCTTTCAATAGAAACGTCATTATTTTCAACATTTTCAACGTTTTTGATTAAATTTGTTACTTTTGCAGTGTAGCCTGCCACCACCCTAGTTGAGGCCAACTGGTGACTGCCTGGTCACGTGTTTAGGTTTGTGACGGGTTAACGTGTCTTTAACATACTCTGCTAGGCACTGACAAACAAATACATGAATATTCATAATGTGTTCTCTCTGTGAGTGAAATTTGTATTATGAACACATTGTTGTTGTTGTTATTATTGTTGCACATTTAAGAAATTGAATCCGTGTTGTTGTTTTTCTTTTTTCTCATATTTTTTTAAAGGCAACAGCCATAATCAGTTTCCCATAAATTTTAATCAGTTTTGTTTCTTCGTATAAAAGATTTATGGGTCTGCAAAATTTTATTACAATATCTTCCCTTCTTGGCATTAAACTCGGTCTCACTTACTCATACTCATTCCTCTTTTCCTTTTCCGTCTCATTTTCATTTTTATCTTTTTCTTTATCTTGGTATCGTTTTAATGGTTGCTTAACGCTCGTAATCGTATTGAATTTCTTTAATAGATCTGCTCACCAAGGGCGAATGCAGTTGGGTTTCTACGAAATTGGGTTTAATGGTTAAGAAAATTTCGAATTAACGGCAGAAAATTTATTATTAAAAGGGTTATTAAAAGTTTATTTCTTTTTTTTTTTTTTTCTTTTTATATGCAAAGATTTATAATGCTCTAATTATAGAAAAATTAATTAAATATTGGTTCGCATCAAATGTATACACTTGCATTTATAAATTTTTAAACAAAATTGGTTTCTTATTTACAATCGATATTAATCCAGTAAAAGTCGCCGTAGTCTAGTAGGTAGTGTGTGGGCTTATTAGACGTAAAGCCCGGGTTCGTATCCCAGGTCAGGCATTAAAACGAAATATGAAAAAAAATATTTCTTCTGCGATTTCCTCTCAGCAGATTTCTGGCAAAAACTCTGAGAGTAAATAAACCTGCCATGAAAAAGTTTCTCAAAAAGCTGTCGTTCGGAGTCGACGTTAAACTGTAGGTCCCGCCACTCACGTATAAAATTAACGCACACAACATGAATGGTGTGAGAAGCTAGGCCGTAATCCTGACTGAAGGGTTATAATGGCCAATTATGAATGTGTGTAATTAATCCACTAAATATTTTAAATTATTGTAAATGAGTTTTCGCCAGTTTTCGAGAAGCTAATGAAGTCGTCGTAGTCTAGTAGCTAGTATGTTGGCTTATTAGACATGAGGCTATGATTCATGCTCCAAAATATAAAATATTTCTTCGGCGACTCCCTGTCAGAGCTCTTCTAGCAAAAACCCTGAGAGTAAATAAAGAATTACCATGAATAAGTTTCTCAAGAATGAGTCGTTCGGACTCGATTTTAAACTGAAGGTCCCGCCGCTCATGTATAAAATTAATGCACACACCATAAGTGGTATGAGAAGCTAGAAGCTAGTCGTAATCCTGACTGAAGTGTTGTAAAGACCAATTATGTATGTACATATGTATGTATGCATGTAAATGAAATTGCCATGAAAAGTTTCTCAAAATCAAAATCAAAAATCTGTAATTCTTAGTCGACTTTAAACTGTAGGACCCTCAATTTTCAGCAACTCTTTGGTTGGTCATTTTCTTCCGCTCATGAAAAAAGTGTGCAGATTGCGCAACAATGGTTCAAAGTTCGTTTCATCGTTTATTAAAGTTGTAGTTTTATTTGTCACCTAAAATAATGCATTGTTGTAAAGAAGATTGACTCTGGTAAAGTTCGATCAACTCATTCTCGTACTACTGATTCATCCTACCACTTTAATTTCAGTGGAAACAGGTGACAAAATCTGTTTGAGAACTATTAGCTGATTTCCGATAAGAATGTTTAGAATCGAATATGAGTATTCCAATGGTTTGGACACAGTTTATGTATAGTCGTTTGGACACAGTTTATGTATAGCCAAGCAAAGTTTAAATGAACTCCTGAAGACTAGCGCATGTAGAAGACATGGGAAATAACACACAATGAAGAATACAGCAATAGTACAAGAGCCTCTAAACATAAAGAGAAGACAAAATTATTAAAACCAAAGAAGTTTAGTTATTACAGCTTAGAAGCTCTGCTGGTTCAGATTATGTAATAATACTATTCGGTCTCTCTTTCTTTTTTGCGTTGAAAGGCAGGCAATGTAACTTCAATTTTGAAAAATTGTGTGGTGCATAACACTGAAAACCGTAATTCAGAAACCAATTATTCAACTTCATCTAGAGTTTGGATCAGCAAAAAGTAAAACAGTTTTCAAAAGCATCACTCTTCTGGAGACCATTCGGTATTAGATTTCATTTTTCATTAATTTGATAAAAACAAAGTTGTTGATCTGAACATTGCCTAAGCGTTTGTTAAAGTATACAATGCTGCATTTTTAACGCCACCTTATGTTTCGAATTCTCTCGATTTTTAACAATCATTCTGAGGAACTCTGTATGCCATTTGTAAATACAATGTTTCGACAAATAATGTTCAGAAATATCTTTAGGTTCAGTTCAATTTTTTACTCTTTTTCTTTCCTAAAGACAGACAGCAAGCAGCATTCGTCATCAATATTTTGATACCCAAGACAATATTCTTTGGAGACTGGAGCGAATAGTCTTATTGAACCCACCGAGTATTTAGGCCTGTTTTTGGAGAGCTTGACTGTAGTCAAGGAATAAAGGCAATAAAGGTGAGTCCTCTAGAGCCTCATTATTTATACTTTTCGATGCTCTGCATATAAAAATCCAATACGGTCTTGGCTGGAATCTGCATATTTTTCAAATGTTGAAATAAGCTTCTTAAGCATCATGACACTTTAAGGCAGTGCAGGAATAGTCAAACCCTTATTGATTACATCATCACCTGTAAATGGAAGAAAATTGAATGCTATTCGGTCCCTACAAGTATATCTTGGAATCTATAAACCATATGAGAGAGCGAAAATTTTAATTTTACCCATTCGGCAAACATACATACATAATTGGTCATTACAACCCTTCAGTAGTTGTCTCCGTAGTCTAGCCATGGTTCAAACCCTAGGTCAGACATCTGGAATAAAACAAAAATATGAAAAGATATTGCATCGGCGAGAGCAATTAAAATTGCCATGAAAAGTATCTCGTGACACATCGATTTATTAATGGTGGCCAATTACTTCCAACTCAAAAGCTTGCATTAGTAAATTTTGAAATGTAGAGTCAAAGAAAAAAAGTCTACATATAGCACTGTATGAAGACTTTTTCCCGCTGGTTTTTTCCAAATTGAAATAGCGTTGTTAAAGCCGTTTATATAAGAATGTTTGAAATGAATGTAAAAGGAAAATTTTAAAAAAATATAGGGTAGAAATTATTGGGAAAACAACATAAAAATTAGCAGGAAAAAAGTGGCATACGTAGACTTTTTTCTTTGACTGTATAAGTAGCATTAGATGAACGACACTTATTAAATAAAATTTTTTTTATAACAAATTATTGCATTCCCTTTATCCACTAAAAAAATTCTGCAATAAACACCTATGAAACTCTTCACTCTCTTCACAAACTGCTTTTGGCTTTAAGTTCAAATAAAAGATTGTCTTGTAAAAACTTTTTCTTAAATAGAATGCCGCCACCATCAACCATTGTTGATCGAAATAAGCAAATCGCAATAAAACTACGTAATTTCTTTCGTTTTATTTTAATAAACTTAAAAGACAATTCATTTTTATGTCTACTACTTGGCAGACCAGACAAATGCCAGAAATCATACCAAAAAAAAACCCCGAAATTCTTTCAATAAAAGTCTTACAAAAATCCCTTCTAAACATAATCATCAAGACAATAATATTTCAATAAAGGATATCCATATAAAAACCATTCATTTTTTCTTATCGTCTTATTTTCCATATTTTTCGTTTTTCCATTCACCGCCTAGAGTATTTTTTTGTTTTCCTTCTGATCCAACTATGTTTAGAATGCAGACAAATTCGTTTTTTTTTCTGCGTTTTTACTGGAAGCCAAAAGAAATTATTGAAAACCAGAGAGAAAAACAATAAAGTTTTCATTTAATTTTCGTTTCCTTCGTTTGTTTTTTTTCTGCTTTCGTAAGGAAAAACTGTTTGAGTTTTGGTCGACACAATAAAAGGGAGGCATAATGATTTATATAATATTGGATAAGATCCAAATTTAATTACAATTATGCCACACACTCTCATTCACTCACTCACATTCACTCATGCACTCAGTCGCTGCCTTGCAACAACTGCTGGCCAAAAATAAATGCTTAAACGAAGAAACTGAAATAAATAGACAAGGCAAGTCAAGACAAGAGAAGAGAAGTATAGAAAGACAAAAGCCAAAATGAAAAGAAATTTTGTTTTTAAGAAATGAACAGATAACACACCAGAAATGAACAGAAATACACCATTTCCAGATGTCAAACACAAAATAAATAAAAACCAGTAAACAATAACTGGCATCCCCGTACATGTATATGGTACAAGGTGTAGTTAGAAGAAATTGACTACTCCTGCGTGATATTCGAGGCTTCGTACAATACAGAGAAATTGTTCCTACATAGATTGAATATTTTTAAATATGGACAGATGACGCCATCATCCCAAAATCCCTACAAAAAATGCTTTAGAGCAGGGGTTACCAACAAATTTTTGGTTATGTATTAGTGAGTAAGAGAGAGAAAATAAGTGGGAGAATTTATTTATTTACAGCCATAGAAAAGTGTTAGTAATATCCGCTATTTTGATTTTCATTTCATCAACATACATAAAACTATCTATGTTCGGCTTAATAATTTTAGATAAATAAAAATAAAAAATCCATTTTTTACATATTAACATACAAAATGTCTTTTAAGAACATATTCCCTACATTCTTTAAATGTTTTATAACATACATATAGGGCATTGAATATTAGCATCTTTTAACATAAAATATTTTTTGAGTGTCATTCCGAAATAAAATGCTAATGCATCCGCCGCACATTTGTTCTTATCGCAGTCTGATGGACAACTAAATCATAAAGCACAAGAATGCGTGTGAGTTCTCTCCGCACAATTGTGCTATGAAATGGTAAACATTGCTTTAGAGATTCCGATTGTCGAGTTAAAATTAACACACATGACATAAGTAGTGTGAGAAGCTAGGTCGTAATCCTGACTGAAGGGTTGTTATGACCAATTATGTATGTGTACTGTATGCGGCATGATGCGGCTCTTGAAATGGAAAATATTGAACGATTTCTTGTTCAATTTTTTTATTAAAAACCCCCCTTTCTCAAACGGTGTAAATGGTAACGCAAGAAAAAATCAAAATGATTGGAATGACGGAATAAGATGTGTGTGGGGGGAATGGTAATATAAGACCTCTTGTGATTGAAAATAAGCATAAAATTGATAAACAATGAAAATTGAATAAAAACCAACAATAATAACAACAACAACCAACTCATACACACATAGACACACACTCACAAGAAGACAGAAAAACAATGAAATTGAAAGGATAAAATAGGAAAACAATATCAAAATTATTTTAAAGGATGTGCTCTGTTTCTGCGCCTTTGCTTTTGATATGATTCCAAGCACATGTATGTATGATTATATGGATGACAATGCCACGACTATATTGAGTATGTGTGTGAATGAGTGAGTGCTTATCCTTTTACATTAGATGTAATTGTATGGGTATTTGTAAGGATCAAGTAAAGCAGAAAAAATAAATACGAGTTTGCCAAAAATATTATTAAAAATAATCACAAACAATAATAATCGTCATCATCATCATCATCATCATGTGAAAGCTTATGATAGAAACTGGAAAAAATAATTCAACAATGTACGTACGTACTACGTACCATCATAAGATAAAAAGGGGATTTCAGCTTGTGAAGCACTCGAATAAAGATGAACAAAAGAATGATGCACACAGGACAACAAAAACAAGAAGAAAAAAAAATACAATGAGAAGAAGGGGTTGTGTTTGTTTGGCGGATACGTTCGCAATTTAACAGTTTACTTATGTATTTACCATCGTTTGTTTGTTACATTAAAGAGGCGTTAACGAGAGTGGTTAGAGAAATTTGGTAACGTAAAGGTTCGGGTATTCTTATACAATTCTTTGTAGTCTTGCAAAGAAGATTACAATTAATATCCATGATAGTCTTTAAGTGATTTATGGCTTCAGCATTCAAGAATAATTCAAAATAAGTGATTACAAGCACAAAAATAATAAAAACGATGAAAATATATTATCGAATAAATTCAATTATTGAATTAAAACTTACTCATACTCAAGGATTAATTGTAGTTTTTGGTTTAATAGGCATTAGCTTGTCATTACAGCTCTTTAGTCAGGAATTCGACTTAGCTTCTCACACCTGCTATGTTTTGCGTGTTAATTTGATCCATGAGTGTCGAGATCCACAGTTTAACATCGATTCCGAATGATAGATTTTTGAGAAACTTGTTCATGGCAATTTTATTTATTCTCAGATATGACGATAAAGATTAAGTCGTCGAAAGAAATATTTTTTCGTATTTCGTTTTGTTTGAATTATCTGAAATGGGGTTTGAACCACAGGCTCTCGTCTAATAAGCCAACACACTACCACTAGAATACGTTGACATTAGTATTGCGTATCAAAGCAAAAAAATACGAGTGAATTTACCCACCCCTGAATACCTCACCAAGTTAAACAGAAATGAGTTTCGAGATGGAGTTTGAACTACACCTTGTCTCAACTTTATCTCGCGCTCTCTAACTATTATTACCGACTTTTACTTATGTATTCATTATTTGTATTTTAAAGCACAACATTTATTTATGAGATACATATGTGTGGTCTGACTATTCGCTAGTGATTGATATATGCATCTGACAAAACCACTTGGTTAGTTATCATTATCAATAATTGCACCTTCAACCATAATTGCGATCTGATGTAAGTTGTTCTCAAAAAATTAAATAAATTCTGACCCTTTCAAATGATTCGTTTGACTTATTCTCGTGTATTGTAGAACTCAAAATCAATCGTTTGATCAGGCTGTAGAAGCTAATTCCACCACATATGGAACATTAAATTTCTTAGTGTCAATTCTGGCTTTACCAGAGTCTGTGAAATCTCACATTGCATTGGCCATGATCGTTTTCACATTTTACTTATTGTCTTAAGTGGTCAACTTGTCAGGGCTTGTTGTCATTGACTTCAGAAATGAATTCCGTTTTTTCAGTGAGTCGCAAATCGATATTCGGTCCACTTAATTTTTCACTTTTTATTCATGTGGTACCCAAACATCGAGCTTTTTTGTGTATCTAGCTTTTTGCTAAAGGATGATAACAGTTTTGTGTTGATTTCAAGTTTTCTGAGAATTTCTAGTTTTCTGCTTTTCGGTCACTTTTTCTTCACTTTTTCGTGTAATTTGATTTACTTTAATGGTTGCTCAAACCGACCGAAGTGCTGCTGCTACATTATCGTTTTCGTAAACTTTAGCAGTCTTCACTGTATAACTAGCTTTTCTACAGAAACTAAAATGTGATGGCGATAATGTTTTAATTTTTCCCTCTTTGTCTGAGGAAATGTGGGAAGACGTCACATCGAATATTGTTGAATAATGACACACTGGAAAGAATAATAAAAATACTTTGGGGTGATCCTAATGAGGAGAGAACTATGAGTATTTGAAGACTAAATAAATGAGGAGAAAATCAAAGAGTATTTTAAAATTAAATAAGGTCGACCTCAGTACGCTAATGAGCATACTCATGGGACACTACGGCTTACATGTACACCTGAACCGTATTGGCTTGGTAGAAAACGATGAATGCAGGGCATATGGTGAAGGCTTCGAAACGATGGAGCATTTTTTGTGTCATTGCCCAGATTAAGTTAGCACGAGATTGTAATATTTTGGGAATTACACTCTATATAAATACATACAAAATTAGTCATTACAACACTTTAGTCAGGATTACAACCTTGTTTTTCACACCATTTTTGTTTTTTGTGTTAATTTTATACATGTGTGGCGGTACCTACAATTTAGAATCGACACCGAACACAGATTTTTGAGAAAGTTGTCATCTCAATTTTTATTTACTCTGAGAGTTTTTGCCAGAAATCTGCTGAGAGGCAGTTGCCAAAGAATTTTTTTTTTGGTTTTCGTTTTGTTGGAGAGATGTCTTACCATGGGTTTGAACCGTGGCCTCACGTCTAATAAGCCAACACACTTCCAACTATACTAGTGCGGGCTTTGGTCTTACAAAATTGAAAACACACTGGCCATGTTCTGCATTTTGATTCACTCTGTGTATGCATTTTGTTTGTTTGTTGTGAGTTCTAACTTGCAAGATCAAATCATAGAACAGATTCTGAATATACTACCTTCTAGACTACAGCCAGGCGATAGCATTATACCAGACAAAGCTCGTCTCAGATGAGTATACTGGAAAAAGTTAAAGAAGTATTCATAATGGTGAGCATATACCAAGCTTACATGATGGCCGGGGGTCTATGTCGATAGAAGGAGATCCTTGTTTGATATGAGAACTTTTTCAACTTACTTACCTAATAACTTCTCCCCAGAAACTGAAGTTTTTAATGTCACCCTGAAAACAAGTTTGATATTAGCAAAGATATTACATTTTACAGCAATCAATCGATAATTTGAACTCAATATTACTGGTGACTGCAGATCTGAATGCATAATGTGTAAAGCCGTTCATTAATACACTTTAAACATATCGGGAATTGTTTGTGAAACCTGGATAATGGGTTAAAATGTATCTCCCTTTTTTTATATTCTCTTGCAGCCCTCGTTATATGATTTGTTATTTAATACGCACTTGAAAATTAAGTGTGAGAAATTTATTTCTATGGAATGAAAACAACAATCCTGTAATCAAATCATCACTTTATTAAAATTTGTTATAAAAAAAACAACAACAACAATAACAATACAAATACAAATAAAAATAAAGCCAAACAAAATCCTTAAACTAATTGCAAATTGCGAACTCAATATATACAGAGGGGGGTTGAATCCTTTATACTCTTCACATGAACTCATACTCATGTTCATTCACTCGCATACTTTTCAAACACAGTGTAACAAAATGTTGTTGTTGTTGGTGGTGGTAAATACTAAAGTTGTGATTTTAGATTTTCACTGATTTCTGATTTCTGATACTGATTTGCATATGCCATGTTCGCAATACGTCCGTATTAATTTACACCAACAGCTAACAGCCAACAACCTAAGCTAAGTCAAGCCAAGCCATGTCAGTCACTCAGTCTACCGGAGTAATATTTACCCTTAAACTACAGAGTGAATGGGAAAATGTGTGTGTGTGTATGTGAGTGTGTATGTGTGTTTGTATGTGCTTAAGTATTGGTTTACATTTTAATGCGTGCAACACGCGTATGCTATTCGAATTTTATTTAATTTTCGAGTGTTTGTTAAGATTTATTATGTTTTTCCGATAATCAAAAAAAAACAAAAAGAATAAAAAGCTCATTGTGAAATTGAGAATATTTGATATTTTACTGTGTTGTTTTGGTTGCATGAACATAAACTAAGTGTGGCATATACACTAATAATGCCGCAACCAGCACTACTACTTGAAATTCTATTCAAAAGCATTTCCACAGAAGCATTTGTAGTACAAACGGGAGAGAAGCAACGACCCTAACTACTGTTTGGCACTCTTGTCGTCTGGAGCATGTTGCAAATGTTGCTGATGTATTGGATGTTGATTTGAAAGGACCTCCTATTGTTTTTAGTACTCATTTCTGGTGAGTTTCTACAATCGTGTTATTTTTATGTGGTGTTTATACATTTTTCTGGTTTTTTTCTGTATTTTTGTGGTACTTTTTGGTCATAAAATTGACTTTTTCTTCCACATATACTCGGCTGGACAGTTTTGCTGTGTAATTTATTGTAATTTTTTTTCTTTTCTTTGTTTTATTTTATTTTTTTTTTAATGAAAATTAAAGAGTCATTTTTCAAATATAATTCTGAAGGGTTTTCATGGTTAATTTTCAAGCCATAAATTAATTTACTTTGAAAAACAAGTCAAGGCTTATGTTTGCTGCATGTTGTTCTCATGGGATTCATTAAAATTGTAACTAAACATGCAAGTAACAGCTTGCGACAGACAGTTTCTTAAATCAGAACTTAAATTCAAAGTGTTTAATAATTAAGAATTAATTTTGAATTAAAATTTCCCTTTAAGTCTTACCCAAATAAAAATACGGCTTGTGTACAACCTGACCTACTTATCCAGCCCACTACTTATCAACAGCATTGCCATAGCAGGCCTGATGCAACAGTTCAAAAGAGTTTGTCAAGACTTTCAGTCACATACTCCTAGAAACCGTGATGCTGCAGATAAAAGTGTGGCGAACGAATTGATAGAGAAATGCCGAAAAGAAAAGGAATGCAGCAGAATTTATAAGTATACCAATGAATGAGGCACTGTTAACAGCAAAAGATATGCCCAAGATCATGATGCTAATTCACTCACCATCTCCGTTTATCTTTCCTCTCTCTAAGTATACCCTTCCAAAGAGCAGGACAGATTACTGAAATGGAACCTTCTGCTTTGCAATGGGAGAGAATCGAACATATCGATTAAAAACAGAAAAATCTTGACTTTAATTTAAGACCTTTTTCAAAGAAGGGGTAGCCTACATACAGGATTGGTCCTCACAACCCTTCAGTCAGGATTACGACCTCACACCACATATCGCTCCTTTATTGCAACATAGTCATATCTCAAAAAATTAAAAATTTGTAGTTACTTAAGCAAAACTGCTCTTTTAGACTTTCTGTACATGTTGAAAAAAAATCAGTTTTATATCCCAAGCTGAACCGAAGTTATAGCAATTAGAAGTTAGGCAATTAGATCATAGGACTTATGTCTTGAAAACTTAAATCGCATTTTGCCAAGTTCAAGCTTTTTTGAGATATGAGTATGTTGCAATAAAGGAGCGATATGTTGTTATTAATTTTATATATACAGTCGACTTTAATTCCGAACGACAGATTGTTGAGAAAATTTTCATTTTCAAACACAGAGTGTTTGCCAGAAATCTTCTGAGACGAAGTCACCAATTCAGTTTTGTTTTGTTGAAGATGATGACATAGGCTTTGAACCCTGATCTCACGTCTAATAAGCCAACACATTGTCTACTAAACTACGACGACTACAAATGGAGGGTTAGGTGAGGTTAAATTGGGCTAGACACGTTCTGTTAATAAATTCCGTTTGTCCACGGAATGTTGGGATCTCGGAGAATGACAGAAAATCTGTCCTGATTTCTCTACTATAAGGCCCCTGAGTTGGACTCTGGTAAGTTTAAACGCAAAGTTTGTACTGAGTACATCCATATCGGGTTAGATTTATCTGGTTTCTATATAAATTCCATCTTTCTTAGACAAATGAAATCATTTGTTCACCTCTCTGCAGAATATTGTCACTCAGGCGTGAATTCAATTAAATTTTCAGTTCTGCCAGCCTTTTCAAGTGCATTAGCTTAGTTGTTACTGTCAATTCTCCCGTGTACAGGAACCCACATGGGTATAACCTAGGGTTGCCAGATTCCGATTCGCAAAAAGCTGGGTTTCAAAAAGCTGGACAAAACAAAAAAAAGCTGGACATATAAAAATACTGAGAAAATGTTAATTTTGGTTTTGTGTAAATAATTTTTATTAAAATATAATTTTTATTAAAGTATAACAAATGTACAATCAGTGTTGGCTAACATGATTTGATAAAGTTAACATGAAAATTATTGCCCAAGTTATTGCAGTGTACTAAAAAATTTCTATCTAGCTGGACAAGCATAAAAAAGCTGGACAATCCAGCCAAGTCCAGGCAGGCTGGCAACCCTAGGATTACCCTTGAATATCTCATTATCGGCATTCTTGAACAATCTTGGCTTTGGTATAGGCACTTGCTAAGGATTTTATGGTCACACTGGCAGTCAATACTTTAGATGACCTGAACATATTTTGAATATATCGTATATATCGTATATCTCCCCTCGATATACTCTGACACCAGATTCACACACCGGCAGTCTAGACCGTAGATGGACTGTGCTTAGCTTAGAATAAATTTTGTCTTGTCAGTTAGATAATCAGATTGTTTGTCTTTTAATGCCAAGCATTGTGAAGAGATGTTTGTTTAATTGAAACCACTTGAAAGATAGGTGAGCCTAACAGCCTTCTTTTGCTTCTCATCATTGGCACAAAAAATAATAATAAAAAAATAAGTTTTAATGGAGCCATTATAATAAAAACGCCTTTAAAGTGAAACTATACACCAGAGGCGTTTATATGACGGTCATAATTTGCGAATGTCATCGCTACTTAATGTTATCGATTTTTATTGTTTTTCAATAATTCAATACTGATACTACGCCTACCAGTGGTTGTCCAAATTTAATTTAAAATTTTTTTTATTAAAATTTTAAACAAACATTCATTCTTAAAAGCAAAGTTATTTACATTTGCTTTCTCAAAAAAAAACCATACAAAATAAATAAGAAACCATGGGTATAAGCAAAAATCAACGTGAATCCGGCACGTGTATGCTGCCAACCACAATAATTTCGAAAAAGAAAATAATTTTTTTTGTTTATTCAAGTTCAAAAATCCTTTTCAGTAACATTGCAGTAACAATAACAGCAACTACAATAATACAGTGTCTTGCAAGTATAAGTCTCTTATAAGAAAACTAATTTCTATTCAAGTTTGAAAACTTGTTGTAAAATTTTACAAGAAATCTATTCTACATAGCAACGTGAGCAAATAAGTGGTAAAAAAACCTGTTGGATAAGCGTTTAGGTGCTCGCCAGATGAAAACCTATAAAAATTCTAACCGCGTCATAAACTTCTTGTCGTTATAGGAGATTAAATCGCTTCACTACAGTGGGAAATATTAGATAGAGGATCAATTACAGGTCCTCTACGATCCATTACAACCCTTCATTCTGGATTACGATCTAGCTTCTCACACCATTTATGTTGTGTGTGTTAATTTTATCCGTGAGTAGCGAAATCTACAGTATAAAGCCGACATCGAACAACCGATTTTTGAGAAACTTTTCATGGCAATTATATTTATTCTCCTGATTTTTGCCCGAAGACTACGAAGGAAATTTCGGAAGAAATATTTTTTTTCAAATTTCGTTTTGTTCGGGATATCTGAGCTACTAAGACCTCAATAGCAGAGACCTCACTCGTATGACAAAACTAATGCTCTACAAGACGCTCATCTTCCCCGTGATCTTTATGGCGCAGAAGCATTGACGCTATCAAACACCGATACAGCAGTCTTGAAAGTATTCGAGAGAAATGTCCTACTTAAGGTCTACGGTCGAGTTGGCGATGATTTCCGCATCCGATCCAACAATGAGCTGTATGAGTTCCTCGCCGACGTGGACATTGTGCAGCATATTAACATCCAGCGGCTTCGCTTGCTCCGGCGAGACGGGTATATGATGCGAGAATTTGCGAAATTAAACGAAGAGGAGAACCTTGTTTGCGTTGGAAGGATTAAATTGAGGAATTACTGTCATCGATTGGTGTGACCAGCGGGCGATTGCGCGCCTGGAAAGATGTGTTACGGCAGGCCGAAATCCTTTAAGCAGATTGTTAATGGCTAATGGTAAGTAATTGTAAGTGGAGATATATGAGCTGGGGTTTGAACCGTCTCCTCAAATCTAATAAGCCAACACTCTATCTGCTAGACTACGACGACTTCAAAAGGCCATTTACTAACCTCAGTTAGCTCCTGCGAATTGTCAGTTCACTATGATGTTATTATTAAATAAACACAATTCATTTAATCCCAATCAATTTCAGGAACAAACCTAAACTTGTTGATCCTGCAATTACGAAAATAAAATATTAATTTGAATATGAAAACTTAAAATATTTTTCAAAAATATTTCCACAAATTTTATGCTCTTCTTCGTCAGGAGATTTTTAGTAACTTCTGCTTCCCCCTTTTGTTTGTTTAAGTGTCTGGCGTAGTGTTTTTTCTGTCTGTTTGTGGCTTTTTTTTTTCTCCTGTAAAATAAATACTCGTACGTCTTAAAATTATTAAAAATAATAAAAGTGTAGTCAGACGTAATGAGTTTTCTAAATATCAACATCACACAGCTAGCATGGCATGCCAACCAACCCCTCATATGATAGATACTTGCACTCTCTTGCTTGGTGTTTGTAAATTTAATTTTTAATATTTTTTTTATTATTTTTGTTTTGTTGTATTTGAATAGTTTAAATTATAAAATAACATTCTAAGCATAGATACATATATTGCATGTATGTATGTATATGTGGTATGTGGTATATGATTTGTAAGCCTTTTATTTTAATTTTCAAATCAAACAGACGGTTTTCGTTATAAATTTTCGAAATTCTTTTGCCGTTTGAATAAACACGCAGCGGATTATATAAAAAATTACACAAAAAAAAATTTTTTTTTTGTATCTTTTTATACGTAAATTATGAGGGTTTACAAAAGATTTTTATTTCCGTTTTTATTTTCTTTTTATTATTTTATAAAGAAATTATTATTTTTTAACTTCATATACACAAAACATTCACATCCTTTTTAGCGCCATAAGTTTTTTTTCTCTCTTTCGAGTAACATGTTATTGCTTTTCGCAAAAATACCCATAAATCTTGGTATGCACGGTGGAGCAAATGTAGGAAAATTAATCAAATACAAACAGGTTTTTGGAGAAGAAATTCTATGTGACATTATAAGATTTCTTTCTAATGTTAGAAGATCGGTAGGCAGACAACATGGCGTAGAAGGAGATTGGGATAGATCAATTTTGTCGACCAGTCCACGAAAACAAATAAATTACAGCCGCTTATAACTGTTTATAAGGAGAGGAAAATCCAAAGTTGCCAGATTTGCGTGATGCACGAAGTGTATCTAGATCGGTACCCGAAGAAATCTCTATCATCTGGCCGCTAGACCCGGACATTCACAAAGAAAATAAATGATTCCATATCTGTCACAAGTCTCCCTACACAAGCAGCAGTAATGGTTAAAGCAGAAGCACATTTTGCTCATTATCAAGCTACCCGTGAATACCATTATGAGCTTAGAAATAAAGTGGCGGAAATTTAGAACACCCTTTATAGTGTTTTAAATGCCTGATTTTAAGATACAGAACATTTTTGATTTAGAATAGCTCCCAGTATTTATTTGTGTGTACAGGGCGACAGTATTTTAACGGCATTAATATGCTAGTAGTACAGTGCCGTAATATGGATATCAAAGTGCCTCAATATAAACCTTAGTAATCTAATTTCGTAGTGGTCTAGTAGTTGCCGTAGTCTAGTAGGTTGTGCATTGGCTTATTAGGCGTGACGACGTTGTTCAAACCCCAGCTCAGACATCTCAAACAAAATGAAATATCCAAAAAATATTTCTTTGTCAACTTTCTCTCAGCAGTGTTCTGGCAGGAACTTTGAGAGTAAATAAAACAGCCATGAAAAGTATCGCAAAAGTTTATCGTTCGTTGTTGACTGTAGGTACTGTAGGTACCTCCATTCACGAATAAATTTAACACACACAACATGGATGTATCGTAATACTGACTGTAGGGTAGTAATAAAGAAATAGGTTCCAATTCTGCTCCAATAACCTATCCAGGCAATTACCTAATCCCTCAATATAAAGAAAATCTAAAATAAACCACGGGATTTATGTCGGAGACTAGACTAGGATTCAATGAATGGAGCTCCTTACTATTAAACCCAGTATTATTGGATTAAATGGAAGAAGAGTGCATTGTTTCGAGGAAATGAGAGATGGTAACCCTGTTATCCTAGAACATGTTAGAATGGATCACTCGCTTACTAGTTGAAAGGAAGTAATGAAGGAGGTAAATGTAGGGAGGAGCTGCTTTGTTACAGCCCTATATCTCCGCATTTAACAGAAAAAAATGCCTCGGCCGACAATTTTCGCTCTCTAAAGTGTTTGGTCTACTTTGGGGTAAGCGTCTTACAAGTTCTTAGCGAGCACAAGAATATCAAAAGTGGGTCGTCGTAATCTGATAAATTTTGGTAAATGTATTGGGTTAATAGACACGAGCCCAAGGTTCAAAACCTAGCTTCGACATCTCGAACAAAACGAAAATATTCAGCAGTCTTCTGGCAGAAACTCTAATAGCAAAATAAAATTGCCATTAAAAGTTTCTCAAAAAAAAAAATGTCTTTCGTGGTCGATTTTAAATTGTAGGTCCTGCCACTCATGGATAAAATTAACACTCACAACATGGTTGCTGTACAAAACTGGTCCTGAGTTCTGAGTAAAGCATAGTAATGATCAGTTATGTACAGAAATGAATGTATTTAGAAATGTCTTCAAACTGATTATTTATACTACATATGTATTGCTGGCTGTGTAACCAATACCATTACGCTTCAATAAGTAACAGCGGGTATAAAAAACTTGCCTGTATTACTGCTTTACTTACAACAAGAGTTTGCTCAACAAGCATTCATGCTGCATTTAATTAATTGACTTCGCCTGCAATACTCTAATGCTGTCGAAAGGTTAAGTAGCAGTTCCATTAAAATAAAATACATACCAGATTACCTTTTACAAACTCAACAAAATGATCTCCAAATGAGAACTGTTTGTTACTCTGTGGTATATAGACTGTTTAGCCTAGTTCAGGAGCAGTGTACTCTAAAGCCGACTTCGGCATTTCAAAGATCTGTTGTAAGTGGGAATGAGAGTCTTGTATAATCATAAACATCTGATATTTCTTTTGCTTTCTTTAGTACAAAACAAAATAGAGATCTTCAAGTTGTTTTGTTGACCCCCTCCTAAGTTTTACCGCAATGCGTAGAATTGTTTTATCCGTTTGTACTACTGTCATCTAAGATTTGTTCGCTTTTGCGTCATACCATATAAATATTCTACAGTTTTCAATAACTTACCACCAAGACTACATGTTCGCCGTTTCTGTTTTCATTCATATTCATTCTATTCTATGCGAATTTCCTCATGTAGATCCTTCATATTCAGTTTTTCATATTCCTTGTGTGTTTTTTGTTGTCTTTGTTGTTTCATTATTTATTTCGCGTAAAAAGTTTAAGAACAAAAATTATTTCTAATACTCTTGTAAATCTTGTAAGTACTTGGCCTAAAGTTGTTACAGAGTTCAGGGTTATTTCGTAAAATGTTTGCATGTCCTTATACAGCCAACAGCCAGCCAACCAGCCATAAGCAGTGAGTGTGTTTCCGTTTTTGTACCACACACACACACACACCGTTTAATCGTTTGGCTGTACGTTCCTTTTTGGTCGTTTAGGTAGTTGTTGTTAAACAAAACGAAAAAAAAAACGAAAAAATATAAAGAAAGTGGCAGTTTATTTTCGCTGTTAGAAATTTCCATTCAAAGAGGGGCTATGAAAGGTGTTAGAGGGGGGAGCATCCTTTTTGTATTTCGCATTATAATTTATGACAAGCAAGTGTCTGACTTTTCACGTGGTAACTTTAACACTCGGGTATGAGTTTTTGTTTTTACATTTACTTCTCTCCCACTGATTCTCTTTCTTTGATGATGGCGACTACAGCTATAACAACGACTTCGTTAAGGCTTAGAATGATAACGTTAAGCGTTGAAGGGAAGAGAGAGAGAGAGAGAGTGTGGCCAAAGTCAAAAGTCCTGGTAATGAGTATGAGAATGATGATGTAATAACCTTCGAGAATACATCGTTTCAGATAAATACGATTACGTGTAACGAAAAGGGTTGTGTATTGTTGTTGGGCACTGAGGGTATTTGTAGACGTGCGGAAGGATAATTTGTTTTCCTTTGTTTATTGTGAATTTCTTTCGTTTTAAAAAATGTTTTTTTCTTTTGTATTAAATACGAGGGCCATTGGAATAGTCTCATCTACAAAACAAGAATAGATTTCTATCTCCGATGCATTCGGTTTAACTGGATTGCAACAGAGTTGATGGAATAGGGTTGGACTAGATTAAAGTCGAACCTTTGTGTAGTCACTCTATGTCCAATGATATCAAATATATAGACGTTGTACTAAATAGACGACAACAATAAAGCTCCCACCTCCCGTAGCATTTTATTCAAGGCCTGAGATCCAGCCTTTACAACGAATTATTAGATATACAGAATGGTTATTATGCCGAACACTCCATATATCTTCCATACTTCGTGCCTAAAGTGAAAGAAATGGTCATTAGGTCAAATAGCAGTCTTCAGGCTAATGCACGCCAATCTGTAATTGCAGCTATGCACAGTTTACTGACTACTGCCATTAAGGCTTTAATACAGATGTCCTCGCCACATGCCTTTGTAAAGAACATTGCAATGAGAAATACTTTAAGAATGCAATTCACGTTTTGTGTCTGCAAGAACTATGGGATTTTGGTCATATGACCCTACAGGGTCCTGTGGCCGTGTATTTGGTTTTCGTCAATAGATTACTGCCTAATGGCAGTAAATTTAATTCATGTGAGTCTTTTGTTAATTCCGGTGGTCGTTCTGTAATCATTGCATGCGATTTCAACATGGCTGAATTTAAAGGGCAGAGGTTAGCTTCACTATAAATCGATGGAAACGCATTCTTGATCTTCCTTCAATGGTGAAAAGTGATGTAAATTTCAGACGGCAATTTTTTACACGATAATAGGGTGACTGTAATCTAGGATATGATCACAACTTATTATCTATTCTGCAGAAGACGGAGAACCGGCTCTTTCTGAGATTACCTATAAAGGCTGGCCATAAACTACAGAGTTTTACAAGACCAAGTTTATTTTGAATATTACTTCACATCTTTCTAGAATTTTTGTGTTTTAGCAAGCTCAGGGCGAAAACTGTTCGTATTCCCTGAAATGTTTTTCACAATGTGACTTCATAAAACTCCATAGTCCACTACCAAAGCATCTTGAACGTTTTCACTTACCTACTTACTTAACTTATCATCACAACCCTTTAATCAGGATTACAAACTAGTTTCTCACACCATTCATGAGTAGCGAGACCTGGAGTTTAAAGATGACTCCGAATGACAGATTATTTAGAAATTTCTCAAAGCTATTTTACTTACTCTCCATAGAGCAGATGAACTGGCCGGGCGTGGCACAACTATCGAACTCTAACACGAATTCGCGACTTTGGGAATCTCTCTGAAAACCTGCGAGCTTATAACTAACAATGAGCTTGTCAATTCCGTCATCGATTGATGTATTGCCTCGGATATGGGTAGAACGGCGAAAGAAAATCTTGCCAAGTCGGACGACCAGACTGCTTAATCGGCAGAGAGGCACGCTCAGTATGGTTATCGGGATTATTACGATGCATTACATTATGAGTCTTCATTAGAGGCGCATTGGTCTTGGACACGTTGCTTATAGTTCCTGCAGATAA
Organism: Sarcophaga caerulescens; assembly: GCA_927399465.1. NCBI lineage: Eukaryota > Metazoa > Arthropoda > Insecta > Diptera > Sarcophagidae > Sarcophaga > Sarcophaga caerulescens. The sequence continues at coordinate 18,767,693 of OV656872.1, read as the reverse complement.
AGAACAGGAGAAGACTGTCCTTCGGCTCTACCTCCACTATGTCGATGTAGAAATAAGTATCTTGATACTTACTACATAGATAACCTGAAGAAACTGTCGCTTCATCAGAATTTCCGAGTGGTTCTGGAACCAGAGGATAGCGGAAAACTATTGTATTATAATGAGCCCTATGTGGCCTAAGTGTGTCCATCCAACTTTCTTGAATGGACAGCCCCAATCAATTGCTCTCGAAGTTTTTGTCACAAGGCTGCTGAGATTAAGTCGCTAAAGGAATATTTTGTTCGAGATGTCTAAGCTAGGACATGAACCACGGGCTCGCATCTAATATGACAACACACTACCTTTTATCCGTTATAACCATTAAACTGCATATGTAACATGGAATCTAATCTAAAAATACAAGTCGTTAACATAAAAGTATCAGTACGAATATTCGTATTAGTTGTTAACTATTTTTCTTACATATGTATGTACATACATACATAATCGGTCATTACAATCCTTCAGTCTGAGCTTTTGCTAAAAACTGCTGAGAGGAAATCGTCGAAAAAATATTTTTTCATATTTCGTTTTGTTCGAAAATGTCTGAGGCCTGGGGTTTGAACCGAGACTACCAACTAGACTACAGCAATTTCATAATACTTTTTAAATCCTATGCTAAGAAACTTTTTTATTATCTTCATTATGAGCATACCCTCGTATTCTTGAAATGACTCAACAGCCAAAAAAAAGTCGAATATTTTAAAGGGGCAAATTGCAAGTAGCAGAAGCAGGAAAAGTATCCCCAAGTGGCTAGAAGAGATGATAATGCTTTTTTGTACTTTATATTATTTATATTAAGTAGCACACACACACATACACATACAAGTGCACTCACACATATAAAGAACATAAGTACGGAAGAGAAGAAAAATAATATATTTTCTGTAAAAACAAAAACAAAAATTTCAAGAGAAATAAAACAAGGAGTATATCATAATGGGAAGTATTGGTTGATATGATAATATCATCAATGCTATGCCATCTTGTGTATGAGCTGCATACATCCTTTGGTCGATTTCATACTCTTTCTCATATCCTTTTTGCTTTAGTACCAGGCAGCAGGCAGACTCGTCGTCATTGCATTAACTTTTTGGCTGGTTATTGATGCCGCCACCGCCCACTATAAAATCAATGATGCATAATTATTGCTGTTTTCCTTTTATGCTCCGACTCATGCTTATGCTCATGCTTATCCTTTTCTTTTTCCCCAAATACACGCATACATATTCATACATACATGAACATATTTTATAAGATCTTTTGAACTGTTGTTGTGTTCAAAGTTTTTGTGATTTTGCCTCTGCTGTTTTTCAATTTTCCATATTAAAGGGGTGTTGGCGTGAAAAAATAGTTGTTGGCTGCGTTTTATTTTTTTCGAATTTTTTTTTGTTTTTTTTTTTGTTCGGTTGCCTTATTATTGCTTTCGGTTTCTTTTGAAGCACAGACACATTATGAAAATTATGCGATGAGAAGGATAAAAATTCAAGGATTCTTATGCAGGATTTTTTTCTTTTCTCTCTCCTCTAAAGAAATTCAATCAGTTGTGGTTCTATATGGGGATGTGTAGGTAAATTATGGAATTATTAAATTTTATTTTCTCTCCTTCAATTTGAATTCAATTTGAATTCAATATTTAAATGTGTGTAAGCCTTCTTGTTATGAAAATAAATAAAATTTGATAAATCATGTGAAGTGTTCGAATATATTTTCGAAATTTAATGGTACATTTATTGGAAATGCATTTGCAGCAATAAAATATTCATAAACTAATAACAGGGTAGTGGTTTTTAAAAATTAAATTTTTTTTTTTTTTTTGATTTCTTGGAAACATTTTAGTTATTTGTAGTTTTTTTTTTTTTTCAAAATATTAATCTCAACCTTATTAAATAACACTGATGGTTGCCGTAAGTCGCCGTAGTCTAGTAGGTTAGGTTAGGTTAGAGGACGTGTACTTGACAACTGTGACAAGTACAGTACCCGGAGGTCGAATTGACCCATTGTACAACGTCCTAACTTCTCACACCACTCATGTTGTGTGCGTTAATTTTATACGTGAGTGGCGGAACCTACAATTTAACTTCGACTCCGAACGACAGATTTTAGAGAAACTTTTTCATAGCAAATTTTATTTACTCCCAGAGTTTTTGCCAGAAATCTATTTTTTTTTTCTTATTTCATTTTGATGCCTGACCTAGGATACTAACCCGGGCTTTAGGTCTATTAAGCCAACACACTACCTACTAGACTACGGCGACTTCTAGTCTAGTAGGTAGTGTGTTGGCTTATTAGACTGAGGGTCTGAGTTTAAACCCCCGATCAGACATCAAAACGAAAATATGAAAATATTTCTTCGGCGACTTCCTCTCAGCAGTTTTCTGGCAAAAACTCTGAGAGTAAATAAAATTGCCATGAAATGCTTCTCAAAAATCTGTCGTTCGGAGTCGACTTTGAACTGTAGGTCCCGCTACGCATGTATAAAATGAGAAGCTACGTCGAAATCCTGACTGAAGGGTTGTAATGACCAATTATCTTATGTATGTAGTTTTATTCAACTCTATCCTTACAAAAAACGATCCACTGTCCTTAAACCTAGTTATTACGGTAGCCAAATATCCTGAAATAATGCTACTTGTAGGATTCGTTTGCAATAAATTTATATTTTGTGGATACTATATTGTTAAAAAGATGTAAAGACTGGTAGGCTTTGATGTAAGAGTGGCACCGCAGTCTTAAAGGCTCTGATAGGTAGTATATACGTTTGTTAAACGAGAGTCTGTGGTTCAAACCCTAGCTCAGACATCTCGAACAAAACAAATAGGAAAAAATATTTCTTCTGTGTCTTTCCCTCAGTAATCTTCTGGCTAAAACTCTGAGAGTAAATAAAAAATTGTCATGAAAAAGTTTCTCAAAAAACCTGTCTATTCTAGATGCTGCAAACATCTAGACTGTACTGGGACTGTATGGAAAACTATTTAAATTACTCATGAAGAATACTTTTAAATGAACACATAGAACAGACGTTATTTATAACGTTGAAAATATCATCCATTGTAAACTGCAGCGGCTTTAGATGCCATAGTTATGCAGAAAATGGGAGACCGACATCGAAGCACCGAAACAGTACAGATTCATCAGAAATTGAATTCTTATTCGAATTTAATTTTTATTAACAAAGACAAATGGACTGCAGCGTTTCATTTTAAATACAAAAGTGATGCAGTTTCATGTTAAGAATACTGTCGCAAGTATCTGCTAAATAACGGACGCACCATTTTGCTTATATGCAGTCTACGATTTTGTATTGACACACTGGTACTCTGATTTAAGTATGTCCATTCAAATATGGAACTTCTATTTCGACGATTGACATGGAACAGATAGAATGAAATCAATTCAATGATAATCCTCAGTCTCATCACTTGTAGTCCTGAACGAAGTTGTGTTCTGAATATAAAAAATTCTGAAGTTACACGAAAGCAGTTCAGTGGATCAGAAAACTAGAAACGGCTTTGATCTTAGTCAGTCAGCCTTTTTTTTTTATAAAATGGTAGATTCTATAAATACAACTTTATGCAGAAGATCTCTTTTAGATGATACCTTGGAACGAAAAGTATAGAGTCACCTGACTAGTTATACTGCACTGTCGTTTGAACTCTTTAACTGCTCATGTTTTCAATGCGAGGAACAGATATCATATCTGCTGTTGCTAGTAGTTGAACTGAGTGATTATTTAGGAAAAGTGTTTCGCAATATTATTTAAAAATTCTCCTTTAAAGCATTTCCAAAATGTTTCCTTAAACAATCCAATGTGTGAGATATACTCACAGGGAGTTGTAAAACTCAAAACTACTTTTGGTAAAAAAAACTGTACAAATTACTGTGTCATGAAAATCCCTCTCTCCTAAGAAAGTGATGAGGTTGACAAATATCTGCAACACTTTAAAAATGCATCAAATTACAGTTGTTACAGTAGATTTTCACTTTGGGACCAATTACTTTATCCTCCTCAACCCTGCATGCCTCCTATCACCAATACCCACTAATACGTATCGCCCATTGCAATAGGTATTCCTTCTGTAATAACAATAATCGTAATTTTCCCTTCTCCTTATTTATTTCATTGCTCTTATAAGCCTTTTTTATTTCTACCAAAATGCAAGTGTGTGGTCAAAAGAAGAACTCATAAAAATCAAGAAAAAGTATACATTACGCACACCATATTGCTTTTGAAAAGTGTGACTGGCTACTTGTAATATGTTAAGGGGTTGTACAAAAGGGTTTCCATTATAAGTTTTCAATTTTTATGAGGAAAATCTGTCTTAAATCTTAAGATAATAGAATTTGGTTTGCTGCCCTTACCGCTAAAGTAAAATTGGTTTTCGCAACATGATATTTTAGGCAAATTAAGGAATTGACCCGAAATTATCACAACCACCACTACACCTTGGAGTTGGGGGAATAGTACCCTGTACAGTTTTGTAAATAATTCCATTATTTTTATGATTACGCAGCAGTTTTTCATGGTACTAAAGAAAACTACCACCACTTGAGTATTGTTTGTTGCAAAAACTGTCCGTAAATTGGCCAGAGAAGGATTTGCATCTCCCCCTCTACCCCTTTGACACATTCACCCTACAAAACCCTTTTTCCTACTCCACAAAATGGTTCTGACCTTATAACTGGCATTGAAGCTTTGAAAGCAGAGGGCGGCATGTTCTTTTGCAGAGTTCGTTTAGCAAATAGTGGCCATAGTTTTCCTATCTATTTCATTTAAACTCAAGCCAAACTCAGTGAAACCAGTAAGTGCTCATATGGAGGTTTGATAGATAGTATTGTCTTCTGTACATCCTTTCGCATTTTGGTATATACTTCCGTGTGGAAGACACCCTCGTATTTGACCTCCACCCTCAATATCTACCTTGAAACCATCTGTATACTCCAAATGATACCTATCTTAAAAAAGTGCATAGCTCTCAAATAGTTTCTTTAGTCAAGATTACGACTTTGCTTCTGACGTCACCCATGTTGTGTGTGTTAATTTCATACATGAGTCTCGAATTTTTTTGAGAAACTTTTTCATGGCAATTTTATTTTATTCTCAGAGTTTTTGCCAGAAATCGGCTAAGGACTACTGAGCAGTTTGTGTTTCCATGTCCTATATTTGAAGTAGACAAGCTGCTGCTTGAAATAATTGTAAGAGAGAAAACCGCAAACTATGCTTAGCCGTTTACTTTGAAAACGGAAGAGAAACTAAAGCGAAGAAAGAACTTTTTAGGCACATTTTAGCTTTGGAGACAGACTATATCTCTAGCAGTTTACGAAGTAATAATTCAAATTGCAGTGCCGTAGGTTTAGACGGCGCAATAGTGTCTGAGTTTAGTCAGTAAGAATGACTAGATAGGAGATTATGTTGTGAAGTAAGGCTTCCCCAAATTTGTTAAAACGTTGTTAGTAATCAAATGAGCTTGAAAACTAAAATTCCAAGAAATTACATTGTGGTGCTGAAACCTTTATCAGTCATCCGTCAAAAAACCCGGTTGCATTCAATTTTGTTAGAGTTGTGACAGTTTTTCACTTGTGATTCTAATAACCTGTATGGAGTGATACTTTACTTACTTAATTGGCCATTAACAACCCGATTAACGGATTTCGGGCTGCCGCAACACATCCTTCCATGCGCCTCTGCTTCATGCGTGCCTACGCCGGTTGGTCACACCAATCGATGACAGGGCTTTCTCGAGCTGGCCTAGCCAGCGCTGCTGCTGGATATTAATACTCTGAACAACATCTATGTCGTTGTGGAGCTCATACAGCTTACTGTTGGATTGGATGCGGAGATCATAGCCAACTCGCACTAGACCGAAGATCTTACGTAGGACTTTTCTCTCGTGAGTATGGAGTGATAACGTGTGGTAATAATTTACCAAAGAAATAACAAAAATTCAGAGGAACTAATTGTTTTGTTTTCAACAGAAAAATATTTCCAGACGCCTAACTACTGTAAATCCAACGCAAATAGCTGTTATAAAGAAACACCTTAAACGTCTGGTTGAATTTTCTAAGGGCATGCCAGTAGGTGAATTTATAAAAATTTATTTTTTCTACCAGAAATAAAATTTTTTTGTTTTTTTCTAAAATCTTGTTTAAATTGTAACCAAAAGAAAAAGAAAAAGAAAAAAAATTAAATTTCTTTCAGTAACAAATTTCAATTTGTTTTCTTATGTGGTCTTTCCTTTTAAATTTCTTTTATTTAGGGTTTCCTTCCATAGTATTTCTAAAGGGCGTTGAGTTTTCTGTTTTCATACGAAACCAATAATTTATGATACTTTTTATAGCCTTGATTTGTTTTGCACCCAGCCGAGGAGTTAATATTTATTCAATGCTTGTCTTTAAACCTACAAATAGACTGACTTTCTAATTTTTATGGGCTTTCTATTCTCTCCTTTTGCTTGCTTGCCATTGTCTTCTTCTACTCGTCCTGTGCCTTTGAATGTGATAAAGAAACCATTAATTTTCATTTTTTCTACTCGTAGTGAATTATTGCCATGTTTTTGAGCAAAAAAAAATTTTTAAGTAAAGTAAAGGGGAAGCTGAATAAAATATTTTTATAGGCTTAAAGGTGTCATCACTGGGAAACGTTTTTCCCCTCAAAAAAAAAAAAATACTGAAATTATTTGAAGATGTTTTTTGCTGTGATTTGAATTTCAACTACTGCATGCAGTTGTTGTTGTTGTTGTTGTTGTATTAACAAGTTTACAAATTTGATTATAAACGGATTAAAATAAAAGAGGCCTTTTGAAATCAATCCCTCATCATCATTATTTAATGTGATGATGACAGAAATCAAAAAAAAAAATAAAAATTGTCTCCCACTTTAATTTTCTTGTGGGTATAATTTTAATGAAGTCTTTCTAAACCTTTTTTTCTTTTAGGTTTTTCTAGGGCTTAGGCAAAATATCGTCTTTTTTTCACTAAGCATTGTCACGTGTCACTCATTAACCACATCACTTGAGTGTACGTTTGAATTAATGTAATAAGAAACGAAAAAAAGGATTTAATGGCTGAGAAAATATCGGTAAATACAGTTTCTAACCCCTTTTATTGTCGTAATTTTTTTCCATTTTTTTCAAATTTAAAAAAAAAACTTTTTTGTCGTCTATTGAGTTTATTAAACAGTTTGAAATGCATTTTAAAGTATAAAAAAATTCTAAAAAATTAATTCGAATTTAAAACGAATTCGGAATGAGTTATACTGTGTCGTTTTACCATCTTCAGGACTGGAGAGTCCCTTTGAAACCATAAGAAGTTACAAAGTCCATCTATATACAAGCGGTACACAAAAACTCCCTAGCCCAGAGAAGTTGTGTATCATTATCATAATGAAACGAGTGGCCTATTCAGATCGGGATTTCTTAACTGCTTCGGCTAAACAAGTCAAGTTGTATACCGCAGATGTCTGAACTTAATGTTTAACCAATCGCGTTAAGCCGCCCACATAACCTTATTTGCCGTCATTTCGTCCCCACCATGTGGGCATTTATTACTTCGTATTTAATTCAGTTTCCATCACATGTAACAAATAGCTTCAATAATTGTAAAGTTTCGTTACGTCTCAGCAAGGTTTCAGTCATGATCACTCGATCAACAAAATTTTCTTTCATTGGGCCACGTTTCAAATCCCTAAGAAAAAAACAATTCTTCGACAACTCCCTCTCAGCTGTCTTCTGGCAAGAACTCTGACAGTAAATAAAATTGCCGTGAAAAGTTCCTCAAGCAATCTGTTGTTCGGAGTTGGCTTGAAAATTAACACACACACAACAGAATTGTAGTGTGCAAAGCTAAGTTGTAAGCCTGACTGAAGGGTTACAATGAGACTAATTATGTATGTATGATCGTGTAAAATTGTGTAATATCAATAACACCAAATCAGTGGACTTAATCCCGAACTGCTGTAGCACTCTTCTTCGTATTATTTTCCATTTCCAAACTTGACAAAACGGCTCGATTTTAAAAGATTTGCTGGCAACGAAATGTTAACGTGTGCAATTGCTGGCTATTTGAGGACAGGCTAAACAGGTATTGTATGGAGACAGACAAACAGACATGATATTGTTGTCAGGAAGCATCTGGGAACCTATTAAAGGTTTCTCCATCATAATGTAATTTCTTGGAATTTTAGTTGCCAAGCTCTTTTGATTACTGACGATTTTGCAAACAGCCTTTTCTTAACTCCACAACATAATCTCCTATCTGGTCATTCTTACTGACTAAAGTCAAACACTATTGCGCCGGCAAAACCTACAGCAGCGCAATTTGAATTATTACGTCGTAGTCTATGGGAGATGTACTCTGTCTCCAAAGCCCTGTCTTTGTTTTAGTTTCTCCCACATTTTGAACGTACCAGGCTAAGCATAATTTCGTATATGTTGCCGTGCTTGGTTTTCTCTCTTACAATTATTTCCAGCTGCAGCTTGTCCACTTCAAATATTGGATATGGAAACATAAACTCCTCAATATCTTTGGCCATACCAGGTCGAACATTTAAGGGAGTTGTTATACCCAGTTGTAGTCCAGTAGCTAGTATGTTGGCTTATTAGACGTGAGGACACAGTTCAAACCCCAGGTCAGACATCACGAACTATACGAAATATGGAAAAATATTTCTACGGCGACTTTATCTCAGCAAATTTCTGGCAAAAACTCTGAGAGTAAATAAAATTGCCATGAAAAAGTTTCTCAAAAATTTGCCGTTCGGTCCCGCCACTTATGCTGAAAATTTATACACACAACGTAAGTTGGGTGAGAATCTAGGTCGTTAGTCTGACTGAAGGGTTGCAATGACTAAATTTAATGACATGGTTTTTGTAGCCTTCATGACTGCTATCAAATGATCTCTCTTATCGTGTGGGAAACTTGAAATGTACCATCGGTGCGGTCAACTTTCTTGCGACCATCTTTGCTTTCCTATCACACGTAGTTTTCTCACTTGTTTAGGGGCCATATTTGAAGCAATGCTTTTAGAATCTTTCAGACAATGTCAGTTAATATGTTTATCGTTCCCGCTATAACCGGCATCTACCCGGCTATCTTCAGACGTAGCCGTAGACGTGGTTGTCGCTTATACTCCAATGCCATCTACTCTATCTCGAGCCTTCTATACTAAAACGATGCTGCATACATTAGAAATCGTGTGACTGCTCTACCAGCCATTCTTTTAAAATTTTTTTTTTTTTGGATCTCCTATGATTAATAACCATAAAGAGGATATCCTATGTCACTGGACCAGTGTGTAAAACTCTCAACTCTCACGCAAACAACATAGATCAGTACTAACTAGATAACCTATACATATGTACATGACATACATAACACACACAATTGGTCATTACAATCCTTCAGTCAGGATTACGACCTAGCTTCTCACAACACTTATGATGTGTGTGTTAATTTTATAGATGAGTGGCGTGACCTACAGTTTAAAGTCGACTCCGAAAGACGGTTGTTAAGAAACTTTTGCCAGAAGTCTGATGAGAGAAAGTCGCCGTAAAAATATTTTTTCATATTTTCGTTTTTGATCGTGATGTCTGACCTGGGCCTCACGAACCCACGTCTAATAAGCCAACACACTACTTACTAGACTACGGCGACTGCATACATGTAGTTCTATTAAAAGCAGAGGGCACTTCTTAATTCGTTTACAGCCGTAGAATTTCAATAAAATTTGTTTCAATTGCCAGCACAGATTTATGTGCGCTGTAGCATTACAGGCAATCCCTTATCCTTATGTTTTCATAAACAAGGTTAAGAAAACTCAGGCTTGCTTGGTTGCTTGCTTAAAAAGTTCTTCATTATCAAAGAGAGGAGGTAACAACAGCAACAACTGTAACAACATAAAAGTAAATTAAACGTTCTTTCCAACAACAACAATATATACGAAATAAAAACGTTGAGATAAATTAATTAAACCAATTAAAAAACAAGAGCAAGTAATTAAGTTGTTGCGTGTTTGGGTACGTTGATTTCTTTTTTTTCGTCCTTTTTTTGTTTTTCTTGTCAAGTAATTCATCCTTTTAAGAAATTGTTCATTTTTTTTATTGATGTTGTTGTTGTTTTTTGTTATTTCTACTGTAATTTGTGTGTTCCCTTCTTCAGTTTTTGTTTTCTGTTTTTCATTCATCTTAAAATTGGTTTTGGAATAAAGCTGTCCTTCTGCCTTCTAGGTTTGCATGGCAAACTGCTTGCTTGTATGCTACCATGAAAGATTTTTCTTTCATTTTCTGCTTTTCCTTCTTCTTCTTCTTAAGATGTAATCTTTTTATTGTAATATTTAAGCTCAATTTACCTTTCTTTTCTTATTTACTTCTACTGTTTCATTTCTGTTTTTCTTTCTTCCTGTTGTTATTTAAGTAAAGTTATCTAAGGAACGTACAATCAATCTATGTTTTCCAAGTGTTTTGTGTACTATTTTTGGAAAATATTCTCGTTTTCTTCTTTATTCTTCATCGTGTATTGTTTGTTTGTTGTTAGCTTTTAATGTGGCAGGCAGTTTTTCATTTGCTTATCGTCTTATCTCTCAATCGATTTATTGTTGTGCATATTTTCCTTCTCCGCAAAACATATTTTCTTCTTTTTTCTTTTTTTTTTTTTCCTCTTTTTAAATAATTTTCTTGATCCTAATTTGTGTAATTTATTTTGTAATACAAATTTGTTTTGTTGTCTATTTGAAGTGGCTTAAATGGCAAATCACATCAAGCAAATGTTGTGACGTTGTGATGTAGTGATGATGGAATTTTAAGACAGTTTGAAAAGTTTTTGATGGGATAACGTGGCGGTAGCAAAATAGGCCCACACCTAAAAGGAAAGCAAAACAAATTCAAGAAAAATTATATTGTTTGTCAACATAATCTTCACGAAGTACATTTGCAAGACATGCCACAGTTAGATTCTTAGAAGTTGTGTAAACACAGTCTGGCAGCTCCCATTTAGGGGAAATATTTATAATTTCTTACTTAAGAATATATAGGGTGATTTTTTAAGAGCTATAGGAAAATTTTTCAAAAAAAAACACTTAAAATTCAGAAGAATGCATGAAATCTTTATTTGAATCGATAGTACGGTCCATATATGTTTGAAAATTATATCATGTAAATGTTCACCGCGACTGCGCCTCAAATGGTCCATCCGTTTAGTCCAATTTTGGCACACTCTTTCCAACATTTCGGCCGGTATCTCACGAATAAATGCTTCAAAGTTGTCTTCCAATGCGTCAATTGAAGCGGGCTTGTCTGTATAGACATGAGCTTTAACATAGCCCCACAAAAAATAGTCTAAAGGCGTTAAATCGCACGATCTAGGCGGCCAATTGACCGGTCCCGAACGTGAAATAAAATGTTCACCGAACTCGCCTCTCAATAAGTCCACTGTTACGCGTGCTGTGTTGCATGTGGCACCGTCTTGTTGAAACCACATGTATTGCAAGTCAAGCTCTTGCATTTTGGGCAAAAAAAAGCTTAGTCACAATAGCCCGAATAGCCGCTTCAGTTGGTCGATTAAACTGACCATAAAATGGAAGAAGCGCGCGATGAACTTTCTTAACAGAGCACGCATTTTGATAATAAAATTCAATGATTTGCAAGCGTTGTTCGTTTGTAAGACGATTCATGGTTAAATTATAGACCAAACTGAAGATGTTTGACAGTGAAACAAAACACGAAACGTGCGTGAGCTGTTTAAACCAGTGTTGCCAAAAAGATAATAGCTAAAAAATCACCCTTTACTATCATAGCTTTGGTCTACAAAGTGTAAGTAACCTCAATATTTTATCATATACAGTGAGCTTCAAAAGAAACTGTACATTAAAAAAATATACATTAATAAATTACCGTTATTTTAATTTTAAAATTGTTTCATTGCCAGTTTTTAAAATTGAAACAAAAAAAAATTCAAAAATTTCGAAATATTTTAAATTTTTTCGGTTACCCTCTTTAAGTGGCAAAAGTTGAGTTTATTCATAGTGTACAGTTTCTTTTGACGCTCACTGTAAGTGGCCTGAACATCTTGTACAATTGTACCAAGATACCATAGCTTACATCACGTTGGATCAAAATACATACTTCGAGAATTAAAAGAGGAAAAAAAAGAGTGCTTCCTGTATGTACACAAAATAAATCAGTTGTTTTGAACGACTGGTAGATTTCTTACCAGTTAAGACTCATTCGTCAATATTCATGTCAGTTGTAACAGCTTCCAACAGCATTCTATTACTTACTTAAAAACCCGATTAAGGGATTTTAACCTGCCTTAACACATCCTTCAAGGCGCCTTTGCTTCCTGCACGTCTTCACCTGTTGGTCACCCTAATCGATAATAGGGCTTTCTCGATTTGGTCCTTTCAAGCCAAACAAGTTCGTCCTCTACGTCCACTTCCGCAAATCGCCGCATTAAATACCCGTCTCGCCGGAATGTCCTGATCCATCCTGCGGCTGGATATAATGCGATGCACAACGTCCATATCGTTGAGGAGCCCAAACAACTTATTGTCGGATCTAATGCGAAAATCATCGTAAACCCACACTGGACTGAAGATCTTAAGTTGGACTTTTCTCTTGAATACTCTTAAGGCTGATGCATCACTGTTTAACACATTCGCGGACAAGACGGCATATGCCGTCAATTTCAGTTCAAAATTATGGGACAGGACGGCATATACCGTCGCCAATATTATTTATCATTGGAACAAAACGGTAGCTCCCGCAGTAAAGTTAATGTTAAATTATGGTTTATTAAAATGAGTGTCCTGTGCTACCAACTTCACATTATCGCCGGGACAAGACGGAATTACCCGTTGAATAAAATTATTAAAACATTTGACTAAATATGACTATATTCTTGATTCTAATCATTTCGCTCCATGCCCCACAATGAGACAACACAGAATTTAACTGTCCGCGAATGTGTTAATAGTGTGAATGCTTCTGCGCCATAAAGAAGCACGGGAAAGATGAGAGTCTTGTAGTAGAGTATTAGTTTTGTCGCACGAAATAGGTCTCTGCTACTCAATTGCCTACAATAGCACCTGTCGACAAGAGTGAGCTCCAGACTGACATCATTTTTGCTGCTAACGGCGGAGCCAAGACAAACAAATTCACTGTCTATCGGAAGTATAGCCATCTGCGATGCAATTCAGTACACTTCCCTACTAGTAGACAACATCTACTTCGTTTTTCTCTCACTTACTGCTAGATCCAGCTTAATACACCGCCATTCAACAGAACTAAAGGCAGCAGTTACATCTCGCTTAGTACGCTCTATGATGTCAATGTCGTCAGCGTACGCAAGTAATGGGACGCTTTTTTGGAAAATAGTGCCATTGCAATACATTATCGCCTTCCGCAAAAATCTCTCCAAGACGAAGTTGTAGAGCTTGCATGATAAGGTATCGCCTTGTCTGAAACCTCGCACGGTAGGAAAAGGTTTCGAGACTTGCATTCCTACCTTGACGGAGCTGCAGGAGTTGCTCGACGTCATTCTGCATAATATTTTCAGATTCGCAGGTATACCGAGCTTAAAAAAAACGGCAATAACACGATTCCAATTACTTCTAGTTTTCTAGATCAGTCTGTTGAATTTTTTATAAAAAATTTTACAGAAATCACATCATATGAATACAAAAATCTTTCAAACACCTGCCAGAGACAACGCAAGCACTCTGTAATTCTCTGTGTGTTGGTTTGCGTAATGGTTTGAAAGTGATGGAATCATGACTTCGGTTCTCCCTACAATTCCGTTTAACAGTTTCAAAGACTCATAATCAGACGTCGGTACAAAGAGAACATGATAAAAATGTGAGTGTATTTGTGAGAAGCATGTGTATAACCCAGAGGAAAATTGTTAGTAGTTATTGTTTCAAGCAGTGTTCGAACAAATATTGTGCTTTTTGATGTCATTGGTTTTTTCGCACAAGTTGTTATGGATTTGTAGTAAGAGTCATCATTACATATTGCAGGTACCTTAAATTCAATATATTTAAAGCAAAAAAAATTTGTTTTCCAGTTTTTCTTCACATTTTAATTAAATTTTTCTTTGGGTGTACAATTGATACACAAAAAAATTTCAAAAAGAAGCGACGAGAACCTGCTTCACTGAAAGCTGACAAGCATCTGAATGTATTTTTATGCTCTTTTTAACGAACATTGTTGATGTTCGTGTCCTATGTGTGTAAAAAGCCGAAGAAGTTCGGCCCCCGGGGGACATTGGTGCCGACGTCTGATCATAATAGACCACACGTTTTAATTGCATCAAAAGTAGGTGTGATTATGTTAGACGAATGCATTTTTGGATTAATTGTTGATTTTTCTGATTAATAGGGTCTCAAACATTAGTTCGTAGTCTTAGTAGATCCATTGAGTTCATATTAACTCTGAGGCAATAAAAATGCTTCCCAAAGTGTATTGGTAAACTTTCATTTGACAAAATCTTCTAATTAATGTAATGAGAATGGCAGTCGCCGTAGTCTGGTAGTTAGTAAGTTGGCTTATTAGACGCGAGAGCGTACTTCAAACCCCAGATCAGACATCTTCAGCAAAACGAAATATTGAAAAATATTTTCTCTTCAACAGTCTTCTGGCAAAAACTCCGAGATTAAATAAAATTGCAATGAAAAGTTTCGCAAAAATTTGTCGTTCGGAGTCGACTTTAAATTGTAATCCTGACTGCAGGGTAGTTATGTATGTACATATGTATGGCAATAGTCGGATTTACTTCTTGTGACGTTTTTTTTGCAGTTTGGATAAAAATTACAAAGCATAACTTTCCTTTAAGAGCCTGACCTCCAGCCTGATTTAGGATTTAATTTTCAAAACAAACATTATTTCATTTCAAACTGGTCTTTAAATCGATTTTGCAAATATTTTTGCTTATGAACTCGCCAATAGCAGCCTTTATTATCCCACTAAACAGTATATTCCCTTATACAGCAATTAATTGACCTTTGCCTGTCTTAATTATTAGACAAACAAACCTATTCTAATAAATTACACACACAAGCCTAATGACAGACGGTTTCCTTTACCTTCTCAATGGCCTGCCATTTGTTTCCCTTAATACTTGTTAGAAAACATTCCCTTTAAAAATAGAAAACCAAAAGCCGACAAAAGGCAAAGAAAACTGTCAAAATATTGAATTATTTTTATTAGAAAAACAAAAGAAATTTAAAGGATATTGACCAAATGCCGCACAAAACAATGAAAAACAATAGAAAAGAATACATAGGAGATGAAATAAAGCCGAATAAGACATTAATTGCCTAAAAAAAGCCAAATTTTCCAAAATGAAACTCCAATAGAAAGGGATACTGTGATCGGTTCACTACATTCCCACTTCAACGCTCATGGTGTATAGAAGTGTGCACAATTCACTTCCGCCAAAAAGTCATTCACTTTTATTTTTCTTTTTAATTTTAATGGATGTTCCATAAACACGACATTTGAACCCTTTCTAAGGAATTAAGGAGAAATATTTTTGGTTTTAATTTTTTGGAAAGAAAAAAATATGTGAACGAGAGTTAAAACTCTCTACACCAAACAACAACAAAGTGTTGTATGGTGTTTCTAAAGCAAAGCACAGTGGGATAACTCATTTTTCTGTAGAAGGATTAAAACAGTTCAACTCTCTGCACTACATTCTTAACAACTTTCACAAAGGAGTTTAGCTAGTCTACGAGCCCTAACCAAGAGGGAAGTCATGTCCAAATGCATAGCTTTGAATTGATACTCACGTATGGTGATGCAACCTATTGTAGTCAACCTATGATACATAGTCTTACCATTATGCTGCATTATTGTGAATGGGGGTGTTGGTAGATTCATTGTTTCCACTCTTGCTTAGAGCACTGTGGGGTGTGACATCATGGCGATACTCACGCTAAGCCCTCGACTAATGCTACGTACTACAAACAAAAGACTAATCCTGTACAACATTCTGTAATGAACGTTTACATGGATAGGTCATGAACTGAGATTGTAAAAGCGTTACTATAGTATAACCTAAAAGGCTTTAACCTTCATGGACACCCACGAATATCCTGGTATACTGCAATAACGCATAAAGTCGCCATTGTCGAGTAGAGGACTCTGTTGGGAGTTGTTCTTGAGAAGTCAGGCTTACGAATTAGCTTTTCACATCACTTATGTTGTGTACGTTAATTTTATACAAGAGCGGCGGGACTAACAGTTTAAAACTGGATTCACCCACAACAAGCATTTTCTTCCGAAACAAGTTCAGCTTGAGAGTTTGTTCCAAAACGATTCACCCACTTCGAACAATTGTTCTGTAAAAACAAGGTTACCATATGAAATATTTTTTGTAAACGATGCGTGTTAGTTTTACAATTAGGCAGCACAGTAGCAGATGATTGCAATTCGATTGTTTTCTTGGCTTGAGTGTGATCATATTTTTTTTATTGTGTTACAAAGAAATTGTAAATTAAAACAAATCTTAGTGAAAAAAATGGATAAAGGTAAATTGCTTCTTTTAATAGCCATTGATATACATACAGACATACAAATGTACATATAATATGATACGGCAGCTCAGTTCAACTTTACTTAAAAAATTAAGTACATATAAAAAAAAATTTTGTTCCGAAACGATGGGTGAATCCAGCTTAAAGCCGACTCCGAACGACTGATGTTTTGAAAAACTTCATGACAATTTCTTTTTCACGCTCAGAGTTTTTGCCAGAAATCTGCTGAGAGGAAGTCGCCGAAGAAATATTATTTCAGACTACGTTTTGTTGAGCCGTGGCCTCACGTCTAATACGCCAATACACCACTGTGCATCACGTTAATTCTTGCAGTGCCAGCTGTACATTGTTGCTTAAAGTTTATGAAATACACGCTCACATATATTAGCGCGTTTTCACCCAAACAAAAAAAAAACTGAAATTAAAAAAAAGAAAACAAAAAAGAGAAAGAAAGAAATAAGGAAACAATGATATTTATCTCACAATAGGGGGTAATGGTCATTTAGAATTATTATTATTGCCATGACTACCACTACCACATTGTATAACCTAAAACAGAGAGGGAGATACACAGAGAGCTCGTGTTACAAAAGGACTTTCGAAATATGTATGTAAAGACATGAGTGAATGAATATGAACCAAAGACCCCTCTCTCTAACATTCTAAGATTCTAAAGGTGGGGTGTTAAAAATTTCATTTCAATATGTGAGTTTGTACATGTGTGTGGTAGTGTGTTTGTGTCATTAAAGTCATGTGTTAAACATAATTTAGGGATTGTCCTTTAAACCCAATGAATTTAATAAATAAATTAAAGGAAGAGAGTTTTTTTTTCTTTGCTTTCAGTAGTTTTTGGTGTTAAGGTTATTCATTTACTTTTCACATTGCATTGCATTCACTCTTACTCTCTTTCTCTCTCCTCTTTGTGTGTGAACTCCTGTTGAGTTGAAACTCTTACCCTAACCAGTGCACAGTAAAGGTGCATTAACGCTTCTATCTACTAATATGGGTTAATAAAAGAATTTAGTATTCATATTTGTACGCATGGATGTGTATGTCTACACGTGCCATAAACATAATCTATAAGATTGGTAGGTTTAGCTGGAGATTTCGTAGAGGGATGTTTTTCCATAGCCTATACGAAAAATATGTTCACATTACAAATAAATTTAATCAACGGAATAATATTCCTAAACGTTGAAAGTCATTTGCAATCGATAAGTAGCAAATAAAGTCATTAAACTGTTCATTATCGATTACATCGCTATAAATAATCGTTTTTGGTAACAGGGAAAAATAAAGGTGTATCGTATTAGGCATACAATGGCTGTGGTTTTGCAATATTCATTGAATACTGAGGATAAGGATATACTGATTATTAAACCGGTAGTCAAATTTGATTTTAACGAAAAAAAAAATTTTTTTTGTTGATGTCCTCTTGAATATTGTGTACGATATAGTAAATATTTGGTGCTCTTTTAGTCATCAAACACGCTTTGAATTTGAACAGTCTACTACTGTCTCTGCTTCTTAAGGACAGCTGAGCAACAATATTATGTTTTCACATTACAGTCATTGGCCATTATATCTCTTTAGTCAGAAATGGCTTTGTTCCAAAGGGAACACTTTTAAGAAAACATACTCTACCATATTATTGACAGACGCTAAAGGAGCCTAGTCACCACTCCTCTTTAACTCTGTCCTCGATGTAGTGATGCAAAGTCAACAATTCATAGATGGGGGATTACATGGGGTCTGCAAGATAGATAAGAAGACCTAGACTATGCGGATGATATAAGCTTGCTAAGTCATTCTCAGACATGCAATCAAAACTAAATCTAATTAGCGAAACCGCAAAAATAGCTGAACTGAAGATTAATATCCACAAAACCAATACACTCAGTTTAAATGCTAATGCAGAACGTAAATTCCTAATATACGTCAGGGAAATTGATGATGAATTGATGAATCCTTTTGCTATCAGGGCAGTATAATTAATAAATCCGGCGGTTCATCAGCGGATGTTGCCAGTCGTGGATGTTGCCAGTCGTGGGCTTTTGCCCAACTTAACCCTGTCTGGAAATCGTCTAACATATCGAGATGCACCAAAATTAAAATGTTCAATTCCAACGCTAAATCCACATTACTATACGGTTGCGAAACGTGGAATATGGCACCGCGCGACTCCCAGTCTCTTCAGGTATTCGTTAACAAATGCATGCGTAGAATCTTGCCTTCCGTAATATCCAATGTCCAACTCTGGTCAGATACAGACCAGCAACCAATTGAGAGGGAAATAAGGAGACGTCAGTGGGGATGGATTGGACAAACTCTTCGAAAGCCATTAGACGACCTAACACGGAATGCCATAGACTGGAACCCCCAGGGAAGCAGGCGCATCGGACGACCATCGCACACTTGGAAACGCAAAATCATAACAGAACTATCCAAACTACGTCTACAATGGAACGAAGTCAAACATCGCGCTGATGATCGAGCTCATTGGAAACAACTAGAGGAGTAAAAGAAACATATATGTATATGTATATATAATGGAGCCTAGAGAATGGCATATCGGCATTGTTTCCGAAAGGCAGGGGCGAAGACGTGTTACAATCCAGTCAGATACCACTATGAAATCTAGAGTAAAGATATTATCAAGCAATATTGTGTGCTAGATATTATGAAAGCACTAAATTTGAGAAATATAAGATATCATGGGAGTTATGAAAGCAAAAAACTTCGAAGGCATTAGAAAGCTTAAACTTCAGACATCTTTTACTCTGCTGTGTAAAGATTTTTAGAAAAGTTTTCTCCATTTACCTCTGTCCTGAGCGTTACTTTAGCTGTTCTGGCATCTTGTCTTGTCTTGTCATATTACGCTTAAATTCACTGAATTTTGTTTCCAACATAATTTGAGTTTCAAACTCACTTTACCTTCATCCAAGCAGAGCAACCTATTATTACGTACAAGGCTAACTAACTCCGGGTTACACTAGGCTTTATCAGTAAAGAAAGTGACCATGAACAGTCCGTCAGTGACCTCCATATTACCTGCAGCATATTTTTATCAAAATTTTGTGCCAAATCTCACCAATTATAGATTTATTGATGTGTTTCAAGGCTGGAATTGTAAATAGCCTTGTACATGGGTGATTGAATGACTCCTATAGTCTAGGGTCAATAGTGATAATCTTGACGGCCAAAGGACTGCTTCCAAAAGTGAGATTATTTGCTCACCTTTCACAATATCTTCATCGATTCATTGAAAATCAATGTCGGTCAAGTTGAAAAAGCACGATCCAATGATGTCAACATTGTGAGAAAATATGAGTAATGCCTTCACAAAGAAATGCTGAATAAAATCTCTCCGAATGCTGTGTTTACGATAAATGTAACGTCTGTCGGAAATTACTTGGCATATATACCTAATAGCGCCAGAAAATCAATACCGCAATGCATCTCTAAAGTGCATATGTCTACACTGATTGATTAATCAAACATTCTTGTCGATTTGATATAAACTGTGTGCATTCCAATATCCATCTCACTGACGTCCCCAGATTTGGTCTTTTCCCGACTATTCAAACCGATTATGCCGCCGTCAGTTTGGCTTCCTAAGTCTCACTATGGGATGCATATATACCATATAGTTTATTAATTCCGTTATATGTAGCCAGACTAGTGTTTTAACTTTATTTGAAATCCTGAAATGCAAGTCAGTACGGATTGCAACATCACCAATTACATTCAATTCACAATTTTTTGATCACAGATTTTTTTTTATCAATGCTTAGGATCATATTGAAGTGGCCGTAGTCTAGTAAGTAGTGTAATAGCTTATTAGACGTAAAGCCAAGATTCAGAAACCACACCCAGACATCTTTAACGAAACGAAATATGAAAAAAAATTTTTGGCGACTGACTCTCTGCAGATTATTGTCTGAGAGTAAACAAAAAATTGTCATGAAAAGTTGCTCAAAGGTCTGTTGTTCGGAGTCGACTTTAATCTATATGTCCCCTGCTAGTCATATATGAAATTAATACAAACAACGTAAGTGGTGCGCGAAGCTAGATCGTAATCCTGACTACACATACATACATAACATAATTGGTCATTACAACCCTTCAGTCAGGATTACGACCTAGCTTCTCACACCACTTATGTTGTGCGCTTTAATTTTATACATGAGTGGCGGGACCTATAGTTTAAAGTCGACTCCGAACGACAGTTTTTTGAGAAGCTTTTCATGGCAATTTTATTTACTCTCAGAGTTTTTGCCAGAAATCTGCTGAGAGGAAGTCGCCGAAGAAATATTTTCATAATTTCGTTTTGATGTCTGACCTGGGATTCGAACTCGGGCCTTCAGTCTAATAAGCCAACACACTACTTACTAGACTACGGCGACTTCGCTAGATCGTAATCCTGACTACACATACATATACATAATTTGGTGATTACAACCCCACAGTCACGATTACGTCCTAACTTCTCACACCACATATGTACGTTGTTTGTGTTAATTTTATACATGACTGCAGTGTTGTAATCCTGACTGCAGGGTTGTAATGACAAATTATGTATGTTATTATCATATTGCGATTGCGTTCGAAATCTTTAGTCTTTGACCCAGCTACTTTGAAAATGATAGCTCGATATTTCGCCATCTTTGAGAATTCCACACTGAAGTGAAATTTTCTTCAGAAGATAACTGAGATTCTAATCCAACATGCATACTCACTAAAATTCTTTACAGTGTACATGCTGCTGTCAGTTCATAAAGCATAACACATCAATCCTGCATAATTTAAATCTGGGGGTGTTTCACTGTTATGTTAATGGACTGTAAACAACAGCGAACACTTAACATATTTCCTTTATTAACTCATTGGTGCTGTTTTAATTTAATTCGGATCAATTTTTCTTAATTAAACTCTTTAAAATAGTACATGTGAGTATTTAACACATTGACCCGACGGTCAGCTAGTTTTAGAATTCGTGACACCCCCATTAACCAAGAGAAAATAAATTTTTAAACCCAAAAATCATAAATAAAACGGAGACATTTACAGGCATTTGTAACAATTAGTGAACAGATACGATACGATTTATTGTTGTTTTTTTTTTTTTGAATTTTAAACATATTTGAAGGGAAATTATTTCTGGAAAATTAAATTCTACACGCTATTGTAACATAAATAACCATTAGAAGCCAAGTGGAACTAAACGAAAAGGCCCCTTATATTTTTAGGCTTTGCAGCACTTGCAGCATTACAACAATACTTATTAAAAACAAAAGGGTGCAACTAATTAAACTGGATTTTAATGTGTTTTTATTTCAATTTCTCTCTCTCTCTCTAATGCACACTTATTTGTTACAAAAAAGCATTGCCTTGCATTCTCAGTTCCTCTACTCTTAAGCAACTAATGAATGGAAAAAGCGCTAAAGAACCCTTGAAAATTGCTTTCTTTTTTTTGAATGCAATTGCCGTTGTTGTTGTTGTAGTTGTTGGTTAATTCTAGGAAATAGTGGCAAATTAGAAAACTATAAAGAAAAACACATAAAGAAAACAAGAATAAAAAAACACGAGGCACATATGAGTGCCTGCCTCACTGTTTATGAGGTTATAAGTTCTACACTCTCACTTATGCACTCACCCTTAACGCCAAGTGGAAAATTACACTTTAAACTTTATATTTTCTACTCCCGTTTCTTTTCTTTTGTTTTCTTTTTCCTTACCGTTTTTCTTTTCATTGCGTAGTAAGGGAATTAAAAGAATCGAGCGTAAAAGGTTTCAAAAAAATTTCACAAATTGTAGCAGGAAATTCTTTATTTTTGTTTTCGAAAAAAAAGTGCTTCACACTTATGAAAAAGTTCTCTTTTTTCTCTCCATATGGTTTTAATGATATTTCACGAGCTACAAATAGTTTTATTATTCGCTTCCTACGATTTAATTTTAATTTTTCTCTTATTCCTCTTTTTTCGAATTTTATGGTCTAGAAATAATAAACAAATGCCGGGTTTTTTTCCTTGTTGTTATTGTTTCTGCTTTATGGCATTGCATAGGGATTGTGAAGATTAAATATTTTTGCAAATTAAATAGTTTCAGGGAGACAGGGTTTTTTTCCCCAATTTTTCTATACACAATAACAAATCCACTCAAGTGTTAAATTCGTTGGGCTAAAGTTATAAAAGCCCTTTAATAGGGAATTTACAAATAGTCGATTGAACACATTCTATGCAGTTGCAACATGTTTGCACAGTGGTCTGCAGAGATTAATATTTAAGACTCCATAAATTTCTAATTCCACATTTATTTTGCTGAAGACTTTTAACGAAAGTAGCAAATAATCTCACTTTTTCAATTAAACCCGGTGAGTTCTCTGCAATTGGTTTTATATCGGCCGGGCCATCCATCGATTTAAATTTAAACCATCGATTATTTCGAATCTTGCAATACCTACATATGTCATTTTATACCGTCACAAAATCCAGTATTTTATCCCCACTGAACATAATAAATCGATTTACGCTTGAGCAACGTTTTGGGATTAATTCTAAATTTATTTCCAAAACAAAGTCAATTGATCGGAAATTGCACGAAAATGTCGCACAAAATTTAGTTTCAGACAAGGATCAACAGTGCCCAGTATATGCAAGTGTATTGCTAAAGTTCGTAAAACTGATTTCACGAAAATTTCGAAGTGAGCTTGAAAATCCATCAACATCAATTCGTCGTCGTTCTCAAGACTTTAACATTTCACGCAACAGTTTACGTCGTATTTTGCGAAAACATCTCGATATGACGCCTTACAAAGTACAATTGTCGCAAGAGTTGAAGCTACATGATCATCAGCTTCGTTTTCGCTTTGCTAGCCGAGCCAACAAGAAACTCCACGATGATGTCGATTTTTTGACAAAATAATCAAAGTCCAACTCATGCAACAATTACCATTCTTAAAGCTAAAGGATTTCAATTCTAATTTTTGAAACAAAAATCTTCTTCAGCGATGCTTGGAGTGCACAGAAATAAATAAGAAAACCATTGCATCCGAAACAAACGACGGTTTAGTGTGCATTATGGTAAAATTTTTGTCGCAAAACATTATCGTCAATTCAAATTGTTTGGTCTGCAATTGAACATTATGAAGTGGACAATATGTGCTTTCTACAAGTTGGTTACACAAGACACTCAACACAAACGATTTTGGCGTTACTGCAGGAGAAGTTTCTAGAAAGAGAAATTTCACGTTTTGACTATCCATCTTGAGATTTTTTATATCCAGTCTTCTAACAGTGACTTTCGAAATTTAGCAGCTAATAATGGCCATATTGTTGAAGCTACATCTGTCAGATTAGATGTCACTTATAAAGTTTGTTTTGCCAAATCACCATGGACGGATGTAGCATACAAATAGCATGCAAAAATACATGCGCAATGATTAAATTGTTTCATCATAATGGATGTCCTGTTCGGGCAACTTACCGCACAGATTTTATGATCACCATAACACAGAGGACTATTTAGAAACAGGTGCATAAATTCGAGTCCACTGGTTCAGTAAACGATTAAGTAATACCCGTACGTTCTCAAATTGCAGGATCTATGGATGAGAATCCGTTGAAGCCAATTACAGCATACATACATACATACATACATACATATGTACATTCTTAATTTGTCATTACAATTATTCAGTCAGGATTACGACCTAGTTTTTCACACCACTTATATTGTGTGTATTAATTGAGTGGAGGGACCAACTATTTTTTGAGAAACTTTTCATGGCAATTTTATTTACTCACAGAGTTTTTGCCAGAAATCTGCTGAGAGGAATTCACCAAAGAAATATTTTTTCACATTTCGTTTCGTTGGAGATACCTCACCTGGGGTGCTAATCTGTCAGGTTAGTTGTCATTTACTCAGTCTGTTTTGTCAAATCACCCTGGATGGATACAGCATTCAATAACGGGTGCAAATGATAAAATTGTTGTAAAAAATTAGTATCCTGTTCGGCTATGTACTTCGAATATTTGACGATCGTCAGAATCGTCCAAATTCGAATCCACCGGTTCAGTAAAGGATTAACTAACACGCGTATATCGACAAAATGCAAGATCTGCTGAAACCTTTCAATTTTATCACTCATAAGAACGCGGCCTTTCGTATACCACAATTTGACGAATTTTCAATTTGCAATATTCAACTGATCCAGGAACTCAAGGTAAACGTGAATAGTCAAATTGTCGAATTTGGAAACTGAAGGTAAACGTAAGCAACCAAATTCGTAAATTTGAAGCGATACCAAGTAGCATGAGATCTAAAAGCGTGCAATACAGTCCGAAAAATTCACTGTTTAGTATGAATTTTGGTTTGGCGGCGTCATCGGAATATATTTTTCTGAAAACCGCGTTAGCCAGGCCATCACTGTCAACGACGGGCACTTTTATCAATTTCTTTTGACCTGAATGGTTGAACTGGACGTTAACGGCATATGGTTTCAACAGAACGATACTATAAGCTTCACATCTCATGCCGCATTGGATATTCTATATGAAAAGAAGAGAATCTAAACTGGCCACCGAGATCGCAGAATTTGACTCCGTTCGACATTTGCTTATGGGGTTTTCTTAAGTCGTTGATGTATGCGAATGAGCCACAAAATCACAGCAGTCCTTAAAGCCAACGTTTCTCATGCCATGGGTCGAATTCAGTCTGGCTTATGCACCAGAGTCATGGATAAATTGGACATTTGGTATGCTCTCCACCTAGAGAAGCCGAGGCAGACGTTTAAACCATGTTTAAATCAGAGAACTGCAACCGGTGATTGAAAAACAATCATGATTTAATCAGTACTCGAAAAACATGATACTTTCACTCAACGAAGCAAATATGCATTAATACTCGTTGTGATCGTTGATTTTCAAATCAATCGAAACAATGATCGTATGAAAACTTTGTTGATCAAATCATACACCGCATTCAAACCGATCATTTCGAGTGTTATGCAAATGTTCGATTGACACTCGTTCAACACTTGTTTGAAACAGACATTATTTTTGCGGTGTCTGCATTGATCGAAACCAAAAACCAAAATGCATTAATGCAAAATCTCATGTTCGATTGATACTCGTTCAGCACTCGTTTGAAACAGACCTTATTTTTGCGGTGTCTGCATTGATCGAAACCAGAAACCAAAAGGCATTAATGCAAAATATATTTTCTATGCAAAGATTAAAGATTGTTTTGCATTATTGCAAACGAGTATGATTGTAATCATGTAGCTGCACCAGTCAGGGATGGCTTTAAGAATTTTCAATTTTACTATTCTAAAAAATTTAAATAAGACAAACGTGATTGTAAATGTATATAATTATAATTTAATTTTATATTTTTATGTTTTTTTATATTTATATATTAGTTTTTAACGTTTCAATTATCAAAATTTCCGATCATCCATTGACTTAAGTTTTTGACAGAAATTCAAATTTTTCGATACAGGTAGGTTAAAAAAAGAATTGTTGGCAATTCTCGCCTTGCCAATAATCTTAAAAGGGCTCAATTTCAAAAATTACTAGAGATTTGTGTGTCATTTAATATCTAGATTTCCAAAATTCTCGCTTGATTTCATTCATTTATTAGCGGGTGTTCAAATTTTTCAGAGCAGGTAGGTAAATTGGCAAAGAAATAAATTGTAGAAAATTTCCGTCATAGCAATAATGCCAAAAGAGTGCTAAAAGGGTCGCAATGGAAAAATGTGTTGATTGTGATTATGCTACCTACCGTACAAGTATGACGTCACACAAAACAATTGTTATTCTTACTAAGAGTTTTCTGTAGCATGATTCACTCATTATGAAAAATTGGTCAATAGCTCTATTCATGTTTTTTTCCGGAGAAAAACATTCGACTTACAGCATTAGAGTAAAAATTTAAAATATAAATAAAACACCTCTTTTTTAATAAAATATTACATAACAACAAAAATATAAAATATTACATAACAACATAACAATAAAAAATTCTAACTAAAACACTTAGTACAATGGGTCAATTCGACCTCCGGGTACTGTACTTGTCTTAACTGACAAGTACACGTCCTCTAACCTAATTAAAACACTTAATTTTTCTCATTATTTTAGAATGAGAATTAACCTAATTAAAACACTTAATTTTTCTCATTATTTTAGAACACATTTATTTTTGTTGTTGTAAAATGTGTGTATGATTGGTTTTACATTCTTGAACGAAAAAGACTACAAGTTCGTTTTTCCTTTAAATATCCATAAATGCAAATATGCACACTCGTTGATTTAATGCCTTTTTGCAAAACAGTACTATGATTTTTATGATCATTGCTTTTTGGTTTCGTTCAATCCAGACACCGCAAAAATAATGTCTGTTTCAAACAAGTGCTGAACGAGTATCAATCGAAAATGATATTTTTCATTAATGCATTTTGGTTTTTGGTTTCGATCAATGCAGACACCGCAAAAATAATGTCTGTTTCTAACGAGTGCTGAACGAGTATCAATCGAACATGAGATTTTGCATTAATGCATTTTGGTTTTTGGTTTCGATCAATGCAGACACCGCAAAAATAATGTTTGTTTCAAACGAATGTCGAACGAGTGTCAATCGAACATTTGCATAACACTCGTAATGATTGGTTTGAATGCGGTATGTGCGATCATTAGCAGTAGTCGTTCGAGTGTTCTGATCGATCGTGCATAAAAATTTGTGTGCATGAATAAATCAACAAAAATGTGATTTTTGCAGTTCTCTGGTTTAAATACAATAATTTTCAATTCACTTGAAATTTTTCTGATATCAACATAAAGCTATTACCGTTGCATAATCCACTCTGAACCACTTTTTCATGTTAAATTCAATAAAAAAAGGCAACAAAAGGTATTGGAACACACGAAATTTTTCAAGCGCGCTAAACTTATTTCCACATGACTGACCCATGAGCTGTCTCACTATAGTCATTGTCAAAAGAGATAATAAAACTTCGTTTTTTTAATTTTATTTCACTTACGCGTGTATACTCCATCATATCCTTGAACAATGCATACACAGAGGGCCTTCAGCAGCCATTAACCACACTTGTTGTAAATATTGAATATTGAAAACTGTGAACAATTTTATGGATTTTATAACTCAATAATAGCTACAAAGGCAACAGAATACAAAAAAAACGTAATCTAGGATACATAAAAGAATTAATTTCAAGTGAAACTGCAGTCTCAATGCCAGACTGGGAAACAAGAAAAAAATATTTAAAAAATTATGAGTGAGATAAAATGTCCTTGTGAAACATGTGTAAGTACAGTGGTGGTCATATAAGTAAGGATATTCATGTACACTTATAATGTCGTCTAAAATTAGAGAATGCCAACCACCAAAACAAACGCAAAATGTGGTGAAAACCCTAACAAAATATGAACGTGAACAGATTGAGGGGAATAATCGGATAATAATCCTGGTGGAATGATTTCAATTTTTTTTTTTTTTTGTTCAAAATAAAGAAATTGGACTTGATTAACATGTGTTTCAGGAAGACAGTGCTTCATGCCAAATACCACATGGAACACCATACCTTGATTCAATTTAGAGGCGAGTTTAGTGGGCAGTTAGTTAATCTCACATTTTGAGTCAGGATTACGACCTAGTTTCTCAAACGACTTATGAAGTGTGTGTTAATTTTATACACGACAGATTTTTAAGAAACTTTTTATGGCAACTCTTTATTTACTCCCAGAGTTTTTGCCAGAAATCTGCTGAGAGGAGGTCTCCGAAGTGATAATTTTTCATATTTCGTTTTTGTTGGACATGCCTGACCTGAGGTTTGAACCATGGCCTCACATCTAATAAGCCAACACACTAACTACTAGACTGCGGCGACCAGTTTCTGGAAAAAGTATACCAAAATTTAAATTCATAAATAGACCATCTACAGTGTTATCACGGAGTAAGGGTACGGTCCCTCTTAGGCCAGAGTTTAGGCCAAATATGATATCGAAAATTAATAACGAAATCGGTTATTACAGAAAGTGAAGAGTTCAGAACTTCAGTCTAGTCATGTCACGACCCGGGTCATGGACACATGAAATATAATCTCTTCCTCCTACTCAGATCCACAGCTCCTACATAAAAGGAAATGTCAAGCCTATCAACATGCCTTTTAATAAGACAGTGGTCTGTGGGAATTGCAATATTGCGATAGTCTTCTTATTTTCTCTGTCAGCTCTATAGAGACTAGTAACATTGAACTTAAGGTTTTATTGCCAACGAAGTAGATTCTCCTTGTAAAGCGACCGCAAAGTATTCAGTTTGATTGAGGCAAACGGAACATCAGTGAAGTCGCGTTAGTCTAGCAGGTGGTGTGTTGGCTTATTAGACGTGAGGCCACCGTTCAAACCCTAAGTCAGACATCAAGTCAACAAAACGAAAATATGAAAAAATATTCCTTCGGCGACTTCCTGTCAGCAGATTTCTGGCAAAAACCTGTGAGAGTATATAAAATTGCCATGAAAACTTTCTCAAAAATCTGTCATTCGGAGTCGACTCTAAACTATAGATCCCGCCATTCATGAATCAAAATTAACACACACAACATAAGTGGTTTGAGAAACTAGGTCGTTATCCTGACTGAAGTGTTGTAATGACCAATTAGGTAGGTCATGTAATCAAAACATCTGTACCCTGTAACATGTTTTAAATTGTGATCTCGGTCTTAACCCCGGAATGTTTGCCGGTACATTTCTTCATAGCTGTATGTTAGATACTTTGGCACAACGCTATCAATAACATGGATCTCTTGAAACTTAAACTTACCAATGGGAAACCCACAAACGATATGAAGGTGGTTGGAATATACTAAGGGGGGAAAGCCCAATACTATCATCAGAATGACGTTAAAGTGCAGTTCTTATGGAACAAAAAGCGGTAAACAACCAAAGAACGTCTGGGGACATTCTAAGGGTCCTACATAAGAATGCCTCACAATAATTGTAGCAAACCGTGTAAAATAGAGATCCGTATGTTCCTAGGGAGTATGAAAGTAAATGAAAAAAAATGTATTCATATCTGTAGTTAATTACATGACCACCACTGTAACTATTCAATGATTTTTTTGTCGTTCTTATCTTATTTCCTCAAAATGCTGAATTTGCTAGAAATTTGTGCAAAATATTGTTTAAATCGTATTCTGGCTTAAAATACTTCAAATGATAGAAATTTTTTTCAGTTTTCTTTTTTCTTTTTGCTGTTGTTGCCATTGTAATTGAAGTTCATTAAAGATGATAATGATAATGCATATTTCAAGCAATTATAAGGCTTTTATAACTCCTTGCCATTATGTTAGGAAATGTTAGAGATGCAGTTGGTTTCTATAAAGCGTGTTTTCTATTTTTTTTTTTGTTTTTTTTTATTATTTCATTATTTTCGTTGCTTTCAATTATTTTTTTATTTTTTTCTTCCTTTTTTTGTTTGCAACTAGAAATAATCAATAAGCCTTACAAGTGTGAGTGTGTGCATGGATGTTTGTGTGTGTATAGGATTTGAAATTATCTCTTTTTGAAAAATCTTTCTACTTAAGTGCTTAAAATAACGTTACTTCTATCATCAACAGCATCATCAACAGCATCATCATTAACATCATCACAAGCAGCAGCAGCAGCAGTGGCATGCCCATCATGATTTCAATTTTGGTTTCTTTTTCGTTATCCTAGTCTGTCAGTCAGTGTTCAAAAGTGTAGTGGGATGTATGAGAACTTTTTTTATTCCTTTTCGGTTTTTTTTTTTTTGTAAGTTTATGATTTTTTAAAAGCATGTCCTTTGATCCTTATGGAGAGATGGAGAGAAAGAGATAGAAAGCTGATAAAGTGCATTTGTTTGCTTGTGTCTGCCATAATGCATTCATCCCTTTTTCATCTTTCTGACTTTCGTTTGTTTCTTATCTTCATCTCTATTTTTAGCATTTAAGTCTGTTATATCTATATTTTCTTTCTCCTCTCTCTCTCTCTCTCTTCCCCCTGCTCCTTTTTTTCACTTAAATTATTTCTTTTATTTTCTTTTTTATTTAAATTCAACGTATAGTTGGTTTTAAATCTTTGACATGTGTTTAGTTTTTCTAACATTTAACTGCAGTTTCTTTGAGCGTTTTTTCTATTGCCGTGTGTAACGTAATAGATTTTTTGTTGTTATTTTAAGAGTATGGTTTTATTAAATAAAACAACAAAAAAAAACAATGTTTTGGACAAACTCAAAAGGTGTCTAGTTTACCAGACAAAATGCTTTCGAAAGGCTTTAAATTTAATCACAATAAGACCTATTCATCACACAGTGCGTGACAAAAATATGTAACTATGCAGGCCATATGTTTAAATACATATATACATACATCCATAACTGGTCATTACAATCCTTTCATCAGCTTCCTGCACCACTCATGTTGTTTGTGTTAATTTTATACATAAGTGGAGCGACTTAGATTTTAAAGTCGATCCCGAGCGACAGATTTTACAGAATTTTATTTACTCTCATAGTTTTTTACCAGAAATCTACTGAAAGCCTGTCGCGGAAGAAATGTTTTTAATATTTCGTTTTGTCGGAGATGTGGTTTGAACCGCGGCCTTACGTCTAATAACCCAACACACGACCCAATACAAATAGTGCGGGTAATGAACAAATTCTCTCTCTATTATTTGATGCGATCCACTGGCCGATCAATTATGCTGCGACCGTAATGAATACTGTGTAAAAACGTAGTATTGGCCATATTGTAACGATAACTTTTTTTTTTTGAAAATGCTTTAAAAAAAAATTACTGAATATTTGCTCAAATTTCTTGTTTTATTTGAAAGTACAATCCTGGAAAAAAACAATAATGGAAAAAAATTTCATTCAAATGGCTGCCTCTGCTGACCATGCAGTAGCCTACACGATCGGTCCAATTTTTAAGCACATTATCGATTGTGTGCAGCTGTATTTCACCAATGGCTTCACGAATATTGTTCTTTAAAGCGTCAATTTTCTCTTGCTTGTCGACTTTTCAATGTATGCGTGCGGGTTTTCTGTGACCCAAATGCGACAATTTTGGTTGTTTACATACACGCCAAAATCCGTACGCAATTTTCGCACACATTCTGCAACATTACCATGATTTTCGAAGTAATGTCGCTATATTTCCCAGCGTTGTTCAAGCGTATACACAACCATTTTCGTTCAGCGGAAGGATAAAACTACCATTCACGAAATAAGCACTAGTTGAAAAAAAACGTTAGATGGCGGACCCGACACTATGTCCGCTTACACTGGACTTCGTGGTTCCGGTTTATTTATTCTAGTTTGTATACATGAACAAACAGAATTGACGGATTGGGAGTACAGAGCATCCAGGGCAACTAATCGAACTCAAAAGATGCACTCGTTGATGGGGATATGACTGCCTCTGTGCGAATCCGAAAGTGAAAAACATATTTACTTACATTAAAGCGGTCATTAGATCTCAGGATAGAGTGTCCGTCACATCTGAGACTTCAGACAAATAAGCTCAGACAAAAGTTAACCTAGTTTCAAAGCAAATATTGGGTAAGTAATCCACTTGTATTGGAACAATACAAAATTGGCTTGATATGGGCCAGGCCCCGAAGTCTGGAAAAACTTTACAATAGCTTATGCAGAAGCTGTAATGACGAGGAAGAAATTACAATAGAACATTTTCAATGGCCGAAAAAACTATTGAGATGGCTGAGGGATACCAGCCTGGAATTTTAGTGGCATTAGGAAATAGCTACTATCAGTATTACAATCCATATAGAGTCCAAAAAGCTATGGTCTTTCGACGTGGCTGCCATTAATCTTACCAAACCTAACTTCATAACGACCACCATCGGTTCAAAAAAGCTGTTGGAGGTGTGAATATAGGAAACTGTAAAAAAAAATTTGGGACGATTGGACATACGCTTTGTAAACCTCCTAACCGCTTTGTAAACCTCCTGTAGTGTAATTGACTAGAGTCTCTAATGGAAATCGAACCTACAACCCTCAGGCTAATAGTCTAGCACACGGCCCACTAGACTAGCAGTGCAACCACATACACACCAAAAAGTAAACGGTAAGCCTTGCTCGAAAAACATGGAGGCAACTAACTGATGTCATACAATATAGGGGCGACTCATACTGAAAAGGAGGATGAACAAAGTCTGCGCATCTTTTTTCCCTACACAACCTAATTATTCGCGTTTCTTATAATACTTATGGTACATTATTGTTTGACAAAATGTAGCAGATACGTTTTGAATTGATTATTCTCACTTTTTTTTTAATCTTCCCCTCACATCATGACTAATTTCAATAACAAAATCCATGTAAATACACCCCACTTTCGAAAGCCTTAAAAACATGATTTAATTATTAAAAATTTTATCAAATTTTAAGTGTATTTATTAAGAGCTTAAATAAATTATCATTTTAAAACCCATTTAATTGTACAAACAAATCAAATCAAATCATGTTGTTTTTTTGTATTCCATTTTAAGCCCCTTTAAATCTACAGCAAACATTCAGTCAGGGACAGAGTAGCAAAAATACTGGCATAAAATATTGATTGACTTAATGACAAACTGCCGTAATTAACCTGCTTCTGCTGCTCTCAGCTATCACTGCAAAATTATCACCAAAAAAAACACAAAAAAAATTGTGAACGACAATGTCAGAACATTTTAAAAACAAGCTACAGAAACAAAAACCTGAAGAGAGAAATCTTGGACATAAAGTACTTAAGCAAAGACTATAAATTTTCTTAAGGCTCGACGTATGATGCTGTAGTAGTAAGATTTACTGGAGTAATGCTAGAAAATTCGAAATCTTTTACGAAAAAAAAGAGAAGAAGAAAATGCTGTCAATTTGTCAGCATCACAAAATATTGCAGAGAGACAGTGAAGGCATGCACACAGGCATACAGTCACTCAATCATTAGTTGTTTACTGTTATAGACTCTCAATTATTCCTTAAGAGGTTTTTCTCTCTTTTTTGACTGGTAGGTGTCTTAACACTCTTAGATTGTAGGAACGTAAGCAGTATTAAAGGCTTAGGGTAACAGTTTTACTATGGAAGACACCAAAGGGAATGCAGTACTTGGTCAAACCGAATTGTAAGCGAATTATAAGAATAATTCAACACTTAAGATCTTCATTAGCTGTTGGATATGCTTGACTACATACGATACCTGAACCCATTTTTGATCTTGGTTTACCAATAAAAAAAAATCGAATGTCACCCAAGTTTTCACTGGCGGACTCATATTGTCAGTTGCTGAATCTTTTCAAAACAGTTGAGTGTTAGATTTCACTTCAAGGACCTGTTTACTGTAATAATATCTTTAAAGATTTTCTTTTTGTGAATCTGGTATCAAAGTTCATCGTTGTACACAGATTTACCGGGATAGTTCCGGGTTCTTCTAGAGGAGATATTGAAACATTCTATAAGCTTGCAGCGAAGTCGCCGTAGTCTAGTAGGTAGTGTGCTTGTTAATTAGACGTAAAGCCCGGGTTCGTATCGCAGGTCAGGCATCGAAACGAAATATGAAAACACAATATTTCTTCGGCGATTTCCTCTCAGCAGATTTCTGGTAAAAACTCTGAGAGTAAATAAACCTGCCATGAAAAAGTTTCTCAAAAATCTGTCGTTCGGAGTCGACGTTAAACTGTAGGTCCCGCCACTCATGTATAAAATTAACGCACACAACATGAGTGGTGTGAGAAGCTAGGCCGTAATCCTAACTGAAGGGTTGTAATGGCCAATTATGTATGTACATATGTATGTATGCATGAGACCAATACCCAGGAGATGGCTATTAGTGCAGTAAGTTGGTTGAAGTGGTAGTTTTGATACCAAAAGCCCCCTGGAGCACGCATAGCTGCCCGTTGTGACGCCACAGGTCAACGAAGTGCGTGTACTGACCGAATTCCACTAAACTAGAGAAGAAGTTGGTCAGTGCAAGGGCTGCACATTAAAAGCTCGAATACCCTACGCTGGAAAACCACCCCGAAAGTTTGATTAACGAGGCTATACCCTACACATTAATGTGTAGGGTATATAATCAAGCTTATAAAAATTGAAGAGCCAAATAACCTATATCTAAACCTCGCAAGAGATGGGCTTTGACAAAGAAAGTGAATAACAGTCTCCTCTTCCTCAGCGGATGGGAGCTGCATTCTTTCCGCGTGTCTTTCCATAACACAATGACCTGTAAGCATGGCCACTGTGATCGAGATGACATTACGATCAAGTCCGAGTATCCAACGCGGGCCAAATGGGTCTAGCAGTGGCGACCCGTGATAGGTTGAGGTCCTGCAAGAATTTCCGCAGAATGACAAACTTAACCTAGCTACTTGTAGTGTATCGTGTTGAAAGACCGGTAAGTCATATGCAGATACAGGGAAAGATGAATAATTTACTTAATCGGTCTTTACAACTCTTTAGTAAAGGTTACAACGTAGCTTCTCACACCACCCCTGTTATAAATGTTAATTTTATCCATGAGTGGTGAGGTGTACAGTATAAAACATACTCTGAAAGACAGATTTCTTAGGAAATTTTTCATTACAATTTTATTTACTCGCACAAAATTTTTGCCAGAAAACTGCTGAGAGGAAGTTACCGAAGAAATATTTCATTTTTTGCGCGATATCTAGTCTAGGGCTTGAACCCCGGGATAGCCCTTAATAAGTCAACACACTACCTATTTGACTATGATGATAGAGATTGCTTGATTTCAGTGAAAACTAAAACCGTAATCGTGCAAAATAATTTGTAAAAAAAAGCCAAATTTGGCAAGCAATTTAACACGCCATCACTTAACAAATTAAACGGCTGTAGGGTGTTGATTTTAAAATGAATAAATTTGAATTAAATTCCATGAAAAAATTAAGGCAAACAAAAAAAAAATTGATTGCCAGTGCATAAGTATGGGTTGTGATATTAAATAATATTGTATACCAATACAAATATAAATAATTATAGCCATACACATACACATATATACATACATTTATACATACTTATATGTATATGTAGATATTACACACCATTAATATTAAGGATAACGTTTGTCATCATTATTTAATTGAAATCCTAAGAGCTTAACAACATCAGTTCTTTCTCCCCCACCAATTTCACTTTCTCTCTCTCTCTCTCTCTCTCTCTGTCTCTCTTTACAGTGGATTTTATCATTTAGTTAACTGTTATGTTGCTGTCTTTATATTATTTTTTTGTTTTTGTTGTAAAAATAAAGAGGAAAAAAATTGAAAAATAAATGACAGCTTTCATCAGCCTGATTTAACATGATTTGTATTGTAAAATATTTACACAGAATGCAAAATAATTTATTTACTTTATCACTCATTCTATATGTATGTATGTGTGTGTGTGTGTTTAAGAGCGTTTATAATTCTTAGCAACTGTATGTGTACATATCTGTAATCTCTATGTGTGAATGTGTGTGTATTGCAGAAAAATTGTTAATGATTGAAAGTGTGGTGAATTAAAAATAAAAAAAACAACAAATCTGTTTGCAAATTCCATTTGGAAGAACTTTTTTGCTCTCTTTTTGTTGTTATTGTTGTTGTTGACATTGTTGTTGTTGTATCTGACTATATTTTAAATAAAATTAAATGCAATTGACAATTTATTAACATGATGACGCGTGCCAGGTTTTTATTTTGTTAAATATTCATTTATAACAAAAGGCATACAGCAGCAACAACAGCAACATTATTTAAGGCAACATCAACGCCATCAGACTAAGAGAAATAAAAAGAGAAAAAAATATTAACAAAAAAAATCTGTTGAAAACCCCAGATTGAGTGATACAAAAGTATTTAACAAATGATTTACATTAACCACATACATATATTGTCAGCTAAATACACTATTAAATCCATATATATATGTGTAAGTGAATGAGTGTGTGTGTATATATATATATAGAGATACTTTATTTTATATGAACATATAATTATAAATCACACATAGACACGCTGTGTAACCACCGACACAGAATGATGGATGTATTAAAGCGATGTGTGCCTTTGTCTGTGTGCAAAATGGGAATGTAATGGTCATGGGCATTAAGTTGGCACAGTAGTGTGGTAGGCTGTCTCACTGTTCTGTTTCTATTGTTGTATGAAGGGATTAAACTATTGCAAGTTACTAAAATACTTTGAAGTACTAAATCATGGTGTGCTATTTCACTGCTTTATGTAGGCTTGTCCTAAACCGTCTCCTCCAATACAGTTGTCCTGTCAAACTTTACGATAATTAGGCAGAGTATTTGATAATATTTATTAATAAAAGTCGTATTAGAGTATTAGACGTTTCAAACCTCAGGTCAGAAATCTCGAACAAAGCGAAAATATGAAAAAAATTTTCCTCGACGACTTCCACTCAAGAGATTTCTGGCAAAAACTCTGAGAGTAAATAAAAAATTACCATGAAAAGTTTCTCAAAAATCTGTCATTCGAAGCCGAATTTAAACTGTAAACTTATGTATAAAAAAATTAACACACACAACATGGTGTGAGAAACTAGGTCGTTATCCTGAACGGAGGGTTGTAATGATCAATTATGTATGTATGTATGTTACAATCCCCAAATTATTCTCTATATGATCCTCACTAATCTGTTTACTGTCAAGTATCATTTTAAAATATTTGTCAACCTCACTCAGTAATCGAATATTCTTCCATTAAGAAAGTTTGTTTCTTCTCGTAAATGTTACTATTGTTGCTCGGGATAAAGCTTTCTCTACCACTAACATGCAGTACTGATCCCCTTGAATAACGTCACAGAAGGGTCTGTTAAACTTGTTGGAACTATGTACAGTGGCTCCCAACTTATTTCAACCAGCACCTTTAAAAAAAAAGCTAATAAGAGTTTAAAGAATATGTTTAAAAATTAAACAAAAAAGTTTTATTCAGTCTCAAATTTATGGGCAATTTGTGATCAAAACGTCCGCCAACACCACATTTCGAACAAGAATGACCTTATAGCATCTCTGAAAAAGGAATGGGCAAAAATAATTCTCCAAATCACTAGGAAGTGGAATCAATGCAAAAAAGGCTGAAAGCTGTAATTAAGCAAATAGGAAGTCATACTAAATTTTGAAATTAAAACTATTAGTTAATTAATCATTTAATTGTTTGTTTATAGTATGTGGTTAAAATAAGCTGTGACGAATTGGGTTCCTATATTTTTGGTTTTTAGTTTGTAAGTTTACATTTGAGACTAAATAAAACTTTTTTTCTTAATTTTTAAACATATTCTATAAACTCTTATTCAAATTTTTTTAATATCTTGCTTTGTTTCGAAATTATACGAGCTTAATTTTTTTTAAAGGTGCTGGTTGAAATAAGCTGGGAGCCACTGTATGTCATCTGCAAGGATTTAGCTGTCAATATCCGCAGTCAGTATCCGTAGTTTAGTAGGTACAGTATTCCCTCGATTTACGTCGTAGAATGTTCCGGAAAAAGGCGACGTAAATCGAAACGACGTAAATCGAATTTCAAATAACTCATACTATCAGATGCATTTATTTATGCACATTTTCCAAAAAAAAAAAACTAAAATAATTCAATTTTTATTCAGTATAACTAAGTACATACATAAATGAGCCGCTCAGTGCACAAATCGATTAACTCCGTAAAACAAAAAGTAGAGAAATGCCATGAAATAATGGCAATTGTTTTTTAAAATTCCCGTTACAAATATATATTGTAGAGTACATAAATACATATCTGTGGCATTAAATAATAATAATATCTGCAAATTGATTATAGTTATCATTCAACGGTTGCTAGTGGTGCATTTGAATTGCGTTATTGAAACGATTTACATAAGAGTATGGAGTTAATAAAAATGTCTTCTGAATTAGTTATTATTCAATAGCCCCAAAAATTTTTTCGTTTAATGGTGTTAACCTTTACTATTCAGGAAAGTTATAATAAATATAAAAAGTTATGACTATCCCAAGTGCTTTGACACTTAAATTTAAGATTTTCCAAAAAGTGGAGTTAATCACTTTGTACACTGAACGGCTCAAATATAGATGGATTTTTGATTTGTTATAAAAATTTATATCATATGTTGTTCACAAAAAGTTTAATAAAAAACAAAAAAATTTTCCATTAGCACTTAAATATTTATTTTTTTCAAAACTATATGTTTTATTCAAATAGTTACACACAAATATTGAATTTTTTTAAAGAGGGAATTCCCCTGATTTTGTTTATAAACAACAGAGACGACGTAAATCGAATGACGACGCAAATCGAAGTTGAAGGGAACAAAATTTTTGACGACGTTAGTCGAAAAAACGTAAGTCGAGACGACGTAAATCGAGGGAATACTGTAGTATGTTGGCTTATTATAAGTGAGCCAACGGTTCAAACCCCAGGACAGACATCTTGATCAAAACCAAATTTCTGGCACAAACTCTGAAAGTGAATAAAATTGGCATGAAAACTTTTTTACAAATCTGTCGTTCGGAGTCGATTTTAAATAAAATTAACACACACAACATAAATGGGCGTAATCCTGTATGTATCAGCCTCATCTTGTGTGCAACCTAATGTTGAACAACTTCTGTATATGTATAGTCGGCAACCGCTTGATATATATATATACATATTATCAGTATAGTCTGGATTGGATCCAGTTGTTCATTCTACAGCTTGTTGCATGACCGAATTCAGTATGAAGTTTAACAAAAGTGTTGATAGACTCATATCCTAAAACTGAAAAAAATTTTAGTATTTCAACAAATCTTCATACTGTAGGTCGATTAATTTGTTGGAACCCGCTTGTATAAACACATGTAGTGTAAAGGGAGCTGAGAGAAATCGTTTTTATCAGTAAAATTTGTACCCTCATTCATGAATTCAGAGTCGACCCAAATATTTCAACTTCAAAAGGCAGGATGCAAATAAATTTGAAGCAATCTTTTGATATGGCATCGGTCTATGGTCAGGAACACTAATAATTGTTGTAATTTACCTACCTACTACGCCCTTAACAGTAGATGGTCTTCTAATAATTGCTTTTTTAATTTTCTCCCACCTCACACCCAGTTCGTGCCACTGTTCATGGTGGAGCACATCATCACGTGCCATTGATTTGTAAGCTGGTTTGGTTGACGTTTGTATTGTTTGCCAATATTTGCAAATAAAAACTGAAAAATTACCCGCCTGCATTTAAATAATAAATATTCACTAAAAAGAGAAAAACAACAACAACAAAATATTGCTGCTGCTGTTGCTACAACAATGCTACATCAATTGCTGTTGGAAGCAATCGTTTACCTCTACAATAATGGTTTTTTTTTTTTGCATTACAAAAGCAAATAATTTTAAAATTTAATCAGCAGTGCGTGATTTTGTCAGTTTGGCTTGTACAACACCGAACATTATTTCGAATTCCTGTTGAAAAATGAAAATTTTTTTTCTTTCTCCATTGTGATCAAAAGTTAAATGATTTTCGGTTTTTTTTTTCTCTCACTCTCTGTTTATTTGTTGTATTTAACAACCAGAGTGCAACAAACGTACAGTTTAAGCGTTCAACCCGAAATGCCAAACTTTGTTTGTTTTTTTTTTCTGTCCTCTTCTCTCCATTGAATTTGTTACGGTTTGCTTGATGGGTGCACGGTGGTCGGGAGGCATAAATAATTGACATGTAAAATCCTTACAATGTGTTGAAATTGTTGAAGCCGCTAACCAATAAACCAACTGACTGACTGACTGACTGGCTGCTCTGAGTGCATAAGCGAATAGCTGTTGTCGACAGCCAGCAATATTTTGCTGAAACTCTGCCATAATATATGGAATTAAATTGATGATTTGACAATAAATTTCCGTTAAGTTAAGAAGCATTAGTGTTGACAAGTAACACATTTGCTGTTTTTAAAAACTTTTTGCGATTTTTTTTTTAATATTTTGTAGGCTTTTTCAAATCCTGTTTTTTTCCTTCTCTTGTTTGCCTATTTGCTGTTTAGCTAAAGAGCCTTAAAATATGTTGGCCAAATAATGCACATAAAGCCCCAAAATGTATGCAAAAGTTTTAACACAACCCATACATCCATATTTGCATGCTATTGTAAGCTAAGCATGTGTGCTTGTGACTAGCTGCCATTATACGTAAAGTATGCAATTTTATTGTGTTTGAAATTGTCTAAAAATCAATAGAATTTTATGTTGCATTAGATTTTTCTATACATAAACGTTGTCAAACCCTTCAAAATAGGCTATTATGTGTGGAATTTTCAAAAGCCTTCTTAATATGTTGGGAAAAACTTCATTCTGTTAAAAGCGTAATTGTGCTTCAGAGGCAAAGTGTCATTTGAACATTTTATGGAATTTATTAAACGAATTTCGTTTCTTTTAGGTCGTGACAAATTGAAGGGAGGTATGTGCTTTATCGAATGTTTAAATTAAAAGTGTACTTAGGATTAGGTTAAGTTGACTTTCGTTAAAACGAAAATACTATTCTTCATAGCAAGTTCAAAATTCTTTAGATTTACTTTTCCATTCGCGTCCTAACAATTACTCGCGGGCATTATAACAAACTTAGGCATGAGATTTTTAAACTCACTACAATATTCCGTAATTCGTCAGTAGACTTTTTAATTTAAAAATAAAAAAGTAGTCACAGCAGATCAAATCCGATTGCGAAGTATAAATACTGAGTCTTCGTTCTGGAATAATAAAAGTTGATTCTGGAAAGAAATATCTGGAATAGCAAACGACAAACTAATAAAGAAATTACAGGAAAAGCAATAAACAAAATTACAATACCAAAATTACAAAAGTGAGTAAAGATTAACAATAACAAATCAACATTAAGGTTTCTAGAACCACACAAAAATAAATTCAATAAATACAAAGCGAAAGACAATCCTGTTACTGAGTTGTATTTAGAAACGTGATTATTTTAAAGTTTGTAGTTTCAATTTTAAAGTAAGAGATAGTAAGAGGATAAGCCGTAGTCTAGTAGGTAGTGTGTTGGCTTATTAGACCGAAGTCCAGACTTCGAATCCCAGGTGAGACATCAAAACTTAAATATGAAAATATTTCTTCGGCGACTTCCTCTCAGCAGATTTCTGGCAAAAACTCTGAGAGTAAATAAAATTGCCATGAAGAGCTTCTCAAAAAACTGTCGTTCGGAGTCGACTTTAAACTGTAGGTCCCGCCACTCATGTATAAAATTAACGCACAACATGTAAGTGGTGTGAGAAACTAGGTCAATAATCCTGACTGATGGGTTGTAATGACCAATTATGTATGGATAGTGCCATAGAATTGTATGATTCAAGAGGTACACGTTTATATTTGAGCTTTAAAATATGAAAAACAACCCCAAGATTTCTAAATTTTCAATAAATGAAATTTTTGTAAATTACACCAAAGCCGACCTATATAGCAAGAATTTTTGCTATACTAATATGACATTTTGCTTTATTTCATCAATGTTTATATACTTTGTTGAAGTTCTGTGGTCTCGAACATGAACCCTTCATATGTAGCTTGACGTCATCCTTCTTTGAAAAACTTGATCTCAGCCTTTTTAGAAATACTTGATCTATTCAACCACTTGATTTCTACTTTGCAACACAGTTTGC
The DNA here is from genome assembly GCA_927399465.1 of Sarcophaga caerulescens. NCBI lineage: Eukaryota > Metazoa > Arthropoda > Insecta > Diptera > Sarcophagidae > Sarcophaga > Sarcophaga caerulescens. Next base: position 18,725,451 of record OV656872.1, on the reverse strand, counting down.
ATGTCTTAATGTATTGTTGTATACTTTTAAATGCATGTCTTATAAGGCAGTTGAGCTTCCTATTCAGCCTTCTAATGAAAAATAGGCTAAGTATTTAGGTACATAACATCCAGAATAAAGCTTATAAGTGTACCTCTAATTAATAACTCTGAAATATTTGTTTGTAACTATTATTCTAAGAGCCAATTGGCTTTCGTTGAAGTCCAATATGTTAAATATGTAATGGTGAGAACAAATACCAGAACACGTGCATCGAACCTGTACGGCGTTAAGAAATTTCAAAAGGAAACTGCTACGGATTGTTTAGGTTATAAGTGAGTAGTTATGTTTATTGACGCTAAACAACATTTTTAGGCCATTTAGTACATCAGAGTTGGTGGAGATATTACAGCGAGACATTGTTTAAGCTTTGAGACAACATCACAATAGTCTAGTATAAGTGCTTCCATTATTATGATCATATGTAGACTATGAGTTCATAGCTAAAATGCTTCTACCTTTTGGCAAAACCTTATTCTATGAAAAAATCTTTCAGAAGTGGTCTATATTACCGCATATTTCTTCTACCGTTAGTAGTGTTTGGCTATTTGCTTGAATCAACTTTTTAGACGGGTTTTGTTTCTTGTTTAATTTTAATTACACATCATCCGCAATTTTCTACAGGGAGTCCCGCCAAATTGTAGGCGCTGTAGTCTAGTAGGTAGTGTACTCTCTTATTAGACGTGAAACCATGGTTCAAACCCCATGTCAAACATGTCCAACAAAACGAAATACAAAAAATTATTTCTCTGGCGGCTTCCACGCACCAGATTTCTGTCAAAAACTCTGAGAGTTAATGTAGGTCCTGCCATTCATGTACAAATTTAACACACACAACATAAGTGATGTGAGAAACTAGGTCGTTATCCTGACTAAAGGGTTGTAATGACAAACTATGTATGTAATTATGTAGTCTTGAACGAAATGCAAGCATTTAAACACTTTGAGTTCCGCTATTTTGTTAAGAAAATAAACTACTTTGTTACTAAATAAAATAATACAGGCTTACCTGCCAAACAGTTGACATGCAATGAAGAGTTGGTTAGTTTTGGTAATAATTTCATTTACTCTGCTGTAAACGTCATGACTTTCATGTTGAGTATTATTGAGAAAGTTGTTTGTATTAGTTGCTTTATGGCATCAAACGACTTATATTATCTTCAGGAAATCGTACTTCTAACGAATATTACCTTCGCCTCTTGAATGACATGAAATCATTCCATCATTTAACTTTTCATTCATTCATTGCAGAGCTGGGCTCTGTTCTGAGTAAAGAAATGTAACAAAGATCCTCAGTGCTCACTTAATGCGAATTAATTTTCCAATATTTTAAACATTACAAGAGAGAGAGAGAGCGAGAGTGCACATTGTCTTCTAACAGAAAGTTTGCTAAGCCTTCATAATAATTTGTATATTTATAGGTGATATTAAATTTAAGATAACCGTTGCATACTTTAGGGCATCATAACAAATAATGTTTAAATACTTTGTATTACGCTTATTAACGCATTTCCCATCAAGAAAGGAAACCAGAAAACACTTATTGAACACAAATTTCTTTACATTAAAGTGTACTTAAGTGTTAAAACAAACGAAAAAATATTTTCACGAGAAAACAATAATCCAGTAATGTTTTTACAATATTACGCACTCAAATATTTAAAAGCAATAATAGCCTGTAGTAACCATACGTACATATATGCATACACACAGTAAATGATTCCAATACCAAAAAAAAAGAAAAATGGAAATGGAAACGGAAAATGTAAAACGAAAAACCCATGCAAAACGAATATAAGCAAATAAATATAAAGAATTTTATGAACCGATATGATATGATATCGGGCGAGCGATATTAATAACGAACCCACACACCACACAATTCATTTTCATTTCATGTTCAACCCCCCATGTGATACACAATTGTTTCAATAGTTCAGTGTTCATTGGAACACTGAAAACGTTTACTTGATGTACTTGCACTCGCACACCGCGTTTTTTTTTACGCCTGCCGTATTGCTGTGTAAATAAATTGTTACACTATCAAGTCTTTCCTTCAACTAAATGAAATGAAAAGAAAAAGGAAGAGGGGAGAAGAAGAAAAAAATTGAAATACAATGTTTGTGTTTTTTATTTTATTTTCCATTTTATTCTTTATCGCAGTTTTTTATTTATAAAGTGTGTTGCTTTTCGGTTTCAAACGATGGCAACAAAAGAAAGACGCCAGCAAATGACAATGAGTTCTGATAAAGTGAAAAAAAAAACGTGAAGCATCAATGGTCGGCAGTTAAGAATGTGTAGGATGCTTCAATAAAAATTTAAATTTGTTTAAGTATTCATACAAATCCATCTAATTGCCACTGTCGCGAAACCAGTTTTTGGAAAATGTTTACATCATGGATCTTCAAATGTCGAATATCTTACAAAGAAAAGGCGAAACAATAGAACATGAACAAGGAAATCTTGTTTATCATACATATGTACATACATAATTGCTCATTACAACCCTTCAGTCAGGATTACAACCTAGTTTCTCACATCACTTATGCTGAGTGTTAAAGTCGACTCCCAACTATCGATTTTTAAGAAACTTTTCATGGGAATTATTTTATTTTTAATTATAAAATTAATTAATTATATAATTTTGAATATGAAAAAATATTTGTTCGTCGACTTCCTCTCAGCAGATTTCTGGTAAAAACTCGAAGAGTAAATAAAAATTGGAATGAAAAGTTTTTCAAAAATTTGTCGTTCGGAATCGACTTTAAACTGTAGGCCCCCCGCCACTCATACATACAATTAACACAAACATCATAAGTATTGTTAGAGACTGGGGACGTAATCCTGACTGAAGGGTTGTAGTGACCAATTATATATGTACACTCAAAAAAAAAATCAAGCCATCCGGGCTTGAATCAATTCATATCGGTCACAATAGTACGGTAAGTACGGTTTGGCTTGAATCAAGTACAAAACAGTTGAATCAAGCCCGAATCAGCCAAGTACAAAAGTGTTGATTTTAGCGCTATTTAAGCCTTTTTGGGATCAAAGTGATCTCATGATGTATTTGGTTTAAGCATATTTTTTCTTGATTTAAGATCGAATTCGTACTTGATTCACGAGAATCAGAAGTTGAAGTAATCCTTAAGCGCACTTGTTTCAAGAATTATAAAGTTGATTTAAGCTAGATTTCGTACTTGAATTAACTTATAAATGGGATCGAATTGAGGCAAATCGTACTTTATTCGAGCACAATGAACTTGATTTAGGCCCTAAATTGTACTTGATTTAAACCTAAATTTATCCAAAAACGAGTTTGCTTCAAGAATTTTGAACTTGATTTAAGCTCGAACTCGTACTTGATTTAATACTAAAATCGATTGATTTGAAAAAAATGCAAGTCATCTACCCAAAAAAATGCAAGTCATCGACCGGAATAATCCAAGTCATCTACCAAAGAAATGCAACTTGCGAAAAATACGACATTTTGTTGGATATATATTGTATAAATACACATGAACTAAATGAGAATTATTAAAATTTTTACTTTTGAACTTAAAAACCCACAATTCCATAACTTAAATAACAAATAACTCAAAATAACACTTTTTTAAATAGATTTGAGCTTTTTAGTGTTGATTTTAGTAATATAAGGTTTAGTTTTTTAAATCAATCCCGTTTTTGCTTGTTTTAAGCAAATAATAGCCAAAACGGGCTTAATTTTTCAAGCACGTTTTTTGGCTAAAATTGAGATTAGAAAAGTTAATTTTAGCACGCCGTTTTTTTTTCTGTGTACTACTCGTGAAGGTGGAAGTAGCGCTGGCAACGATTTAGTGGAATTAAGATCATTGCTCTGGACATTTGATAGAGTGCATCAGAAAGCACTTTAACTGAAATTGAACGGAAGTCACTTCTTTCGATCCACATCGAGCTTATAAGGTTTCACTCATTATTTAAATATAAACCAATATGCCACCTACACTCTGGCAGATGATTGCAGTACTTTCATTTTATCCCTGTCATCATAAGTCAAGCAAATGGGGTTATGCACGACCCTCACCTTCGTTTTGAAGGCAATAATTCCTGGTGAAAGCATATCCGATCATATTCCAATTAGAGAGCAGTCATACAGTTACTGCAGAGACTTCACAGAATTATAAGAGATTTAAAATTTAATGCCTCTCTATATCCTCCTCAAAGTAGCACTGCCATAAGGCCCCTGAGTTGCCATAGAGAACAAAATCAACAAACCAAGGTAAAGTAAAGCTAACTCTTTAAAAAGAGCACAATTCGATGAACTGGAGTCGTCGTAGTCTAGTAGGTAGCTGTGTTGGCACATTAGACGTGAGGCCACGGCTTAAATCCCAGGTCAGACAGCTCCACCAAGCTGAAACATGAAAAAATATTTCTAGGTAGACTGCCTCTCAACAGATTTCTGGCAAGAACTCTGTGGGAGCAAATAAAATTGCCATGAAAAGTTTATCAATTGTTTCGGAGTAGACTTTAAAACGTAACTCCTGGTTAAAATTAACACACACAATCCAAGTGGTGTGAAAAGCTAGGTCGTAATCCTGACTAAGCGATAGTAAAGACTAATAAAGTAAATGATAGTAGGCTTCACAGTCCCCGACGAAAGTATTCCGGATTCCAAAACGGGCGAAGATATACAAAGTTTTGCAATATTGTCAGATGTTTCCTAAATTGCCAGAAAGAGGAACATTAACAAAAGACCTCAGTAGAAGGTGATACAAAGACAGATCCTGAAAAAGATTAATGAACCAGGTTCTCCGTAATTATATGACAAATAAGAACTCATTATATTTGCACGAAAGGATTGTAATGACGAATTATGTATATATTCAGAACTAGGTTTGTCATTGACAGCAGGGGCTTTTTGTTTAAAATTGTGTGTCGTGTAGGCAATATTTAAATTAAAATGAAATTTAGTTTCAAGCCTTTTATAACTTTGGTCCATATTATGTTCTAACTAGAGCTCTTTAGTTAAGATTACAACCTAGCTTCTCACACCACCCATGTTGTGTGTGTTAATTTTATCCGTAAATGGCAAGACCTACTGTTTAAATCGCGGTGTTTTTGCCATAAAGCTGTTCATAGTAGTCGTCGAAAAAATATTTTTTCATATTTCCCTTCGTTTGAGATGTTTGAGCTGAGGTTTGAGTTTCGGCTAATAAGCCAACACATTACTTAGTTGACTATTATACGTTCGACTACTGTAATAGTAGCTCTTTAAATCCGAACATTTTAAGCAGGATACGGTTTATTTTTTATGGATTTTTTTGTTTGTTTGCTTCTGTAATTTGCAAAAATTTCCTTTGTATTTAAAGCCTTTTGTATTTGACTAAATTGAATAACTTCATTATTATTTTTTTATAATATTTCACACACCCTCTTATTACATCCCTCTTGTCTTGTCCTAAGTACTGTTGATGATGAAGAGATTTTGGTATGAAAAATATTTTCTTGTTCTAAGACTTATTTTTGCCGTGGATTAATTTCTTCGTTTGGCTTTTTCTATTTTCGTTCTTTTCTTCTTTTCTTTTTGTGCATTGGCATCTATTTTCAATAGATTTACTAAATTTGGGTTTTTCTTTTTTTTTTTGTTTTTTTATTCTGTTTTTCTAATTTCTTGTTGTTCATGTTCATTTTGATTGTTTGTAAATTTCCCCAGAGTATTATGATCTTTGAAGTTCAAAATAGCGTTCGCCTGATTACTGATTTAATGCCGTAATCGTATGTTTACAGCCGTTCTATACGGTACAGGCAAACAGTCCGTACAAATAGTAGATGAACTTCAGCTTGAGCTTATTGTTCTTCTGATATTTTCTTGCCACTGGTCTTGGTCTTATAAGTCTTTTATAATAACAATTGTGTAAATATTTGCAAACGTTACGTTGTTATGCAACCTTCATTACCTACTCAACTCTAACCCCTGGCCTTTGCCCCCTTCAATAGTATTTAGCATGAGTTCAGGAGTCTTGTTTTCAATTTTTTGTTTGCCATTGAATCCGTCTATGAGTATAACCAATAATAAAACCCTCTTGTTAAATTCTTACCGGCTTTTCTTTAAACCATCTTCCCAAATGGTTTATTTTCCATTCATTTTCATGTTATTTTTTGTTTTCCTTCTTTTTTTTAAATAGGAAAAGTATTAGTTTTGCTTGTGCAATAATTTTTTTTCTGTCGATTTTTTTTTTGTTGCGGGTGTTATTTGTTGGTGTTTGTATATATCGGCAGCAGCAACAGCAGCTCATTGTTCCGGAGTATTTTTGGAATCCATGTGTTATAAGTATTTACCATTCGATAATGGTTTTTCATTATTAGAATCAAAACCAATTCCTTAAGGAATCTTTTCTCTCTTTTTAGTTTTTTTTTTTCCTCTGCACAAAAATATAAAAGGAGAGCAAAAATTACTTTTGATGAGTTTCTTTTTTTCTTTTTTTTTCTATTAAATTTTGCAATCTTATCAAACAAATTCTTAAAGTCCATTTATAGGGGTTGAGTAAATTTTTTGTACACTTAACAAAATCAAACCCTGAAAACAAATTTTGTTTAAGCATCAGGCCACATGCCTAAAGAGTTTAAATGTGTTGATAGAAAGCACTCAGTTTCTTGAAGAACTACATGCAGCAAACTAAAAAATATTGAAACCCGTAGTCAAAAACTAATCAGAAAGGCAATTACTAGATCGGATTTTGGTTTTAGTCACACCGTCTTCTGTAAAACAATTGCAATACCCGCCTAATTCCTTACTTATACTTAATTGGTCATTACAACCCTTCAGTAAGGATTACAACCTAGCTTCTCACACAACCCATGTTGGTGGGATCTACAGTTTAACGAGAGACCTTATCAGTGCATTTTTATTTACTCTCAAAGCTATTGCCAGAAGACTGCTTAGAGTAAGTCACCGAAACAACTATTTTTTCATACTTTCTTTTCTAGATGTCTGAGCTGGGCCCTTTAACCGTGTAGATTAATCTGTAGCAGCAACTGATACCATCCCATAAACGTAGCCAGTAAAGTTTACTGTACTGTATGCTGTAGTAGACTGTATACAGTACACACTACTGCCTACTCATAGCAAGTGTCTCAATACTGGGTGTTAAAATATCATTTTAAGGGACATTTTTGGCACAGAAGTCTTCAGAGATCAATTTTCTCCATACCCAAGGGGAAAAGAAATTGGCAACGAGCGTGGGAAAGCTGTTATTAAAGCCCAAAAAATTGCCTACGATGTTTCCATGGGCAAAATAAGAAAAATTGGAAGAAGAAGTGAACACTTGAAATACCTGGAAATAAGAAAAGAATACCATAGGAACAGTTCCAGTTGAAATTTTTCAGAGTAAACACTTGAAAGATGTTCAATTATATGTAAACGAGGCCATAGGACGAGACCAAAAATGTTCTTCTAAGTCTGTAGCAAATAAGGAAACACTAAAGATTCGAATGCCACAAATACAGTATCGACTTACGTTCAACTTAACTTCAACAATCACATGATCTAAGCTCAGAAGTAGACTCCTGTTCAAGCAATGCATTGAATTGGAGCCAGGAAAATAAATTGAGGCAGATAAGGAAGAGGAAATAGTGTTTAAGGACGTTATATTCGAAACTGTTCATATTGCAAGTGACAGAAAAAACTTCTGCTGGAAGCGAATTCCACGTACGCTGCAATTAAATAAAAAATTCTGTTCAAATTGTATTGGAACGAATCTATGAACGAATCTCATCTACGAACAATCCATATAATGAACTATACTTGCAGGAATGTTTAAAAAGGTATTTCCACGTAGGATGACCAATGGAGGCAGTACATAAGCAGATGAATAGACCAAGTTTAGAGAGAGAGATTGTAACTGTTTTATGCAAATGACTTTCCTTCCCCCCCTTATTTCCCCATTGCAGCTTTTTCAGATTCACTACTTTTAAGTAAAATTCTTTCCATAGCGCTCTATCTATGTTATGTGTTACAATAGTGTGGTGTTTGAGATCTTGGACTTTATGCATATCACTGCAAACAACATTCCCAGTTCTACATTTAAGTCGAAAAAGTTCATTGCATTCTTTATTCGCTACTTAATGTCCTGGCTTGGCGCGCCACTTTTGGGTGTCGTTTAATGTAAATATGTCAGAGATGCAGTCTAGTAGGTAGTGAGTTGGCTTATTAGACGCGAGGCCATGGTTAAAATACCTGGTCAGACAGCAACAACGAAACTGCTTCCTCTCAGCAGATTCCTGGCAACAACTCTGAGAGTAAATAAAACTGCTGTGAAAAGTTCCTCAAAAATCTGTCATTCGGAGTCGACTATAAACTCTATGTCCCGCCACTTACTTATAAAATTAATACACACAGCATAAGTGGTGTGAGAAGCCAGGTCGTAATCCTAAAACACTTAACTTAAATTGTTGAAATCTAAAACACTTAACTTGAATGAGAGGATTAGAATAGATGTTTAAACACCTTTTCAGACCACGCAAACCGGACTGGAATATAGATATAAACGGGCCAAATGGCCATAAGGACTCAACTTCATAGTAATACTATAGTAGTACCAAAGTGGGCACGAAGAGTCCAAAAAAGGAGGGGGAGGGAGAAGATCCAAACACGGGGATAGTGACTACTTCCTCTATGGTGCGGATAGGTACATTTACTGCTCCTCAGCGGAAAACAAAAAAATCCTGACTGAAGGGTTGTAATGACCAATCATCTATGTATGTAAGTATGTGTGTTAGTGATGCATATATTCACACGATTAATGTTTCAAACCATTTTTGTCAACTTTTTTGATCTGAAAAGTTTTGTACCAGAATACAAACATATAGGCTGCAAAGCCGTGGACATTTAGACGTCCCCATGCCCTTACTATATATTCCTTTACATTATAAATACCCTTTTTAAGATAGAATGTAACACTATGTTAAATTAAATGTGGGGATATGACGTAATACTGTTGCTCAACAGTGTCTATGATAACCGAATTACCCTATAAGTCTAATGAATCACTTGTATTCATGCAATTTGTATGCTTTGAAGTTCATTTCTTTTTCTATTTGTTACTGTGATACACTGAAAATATTTTCTTCTTATGGACTTTATAAAATATTCCATTCTCTGTGAAGCTTTTTTGTGTCCATAATTGTTACCAAAAAAAAATTTCCATTCTTTTTAGAATTTTTACTCAAACCATCCGGGTGGTTTTGCTTGCAAAAAAAAAACTGAAAATTCCTTTTTTTACAATATGAAGCCATATTTTGTTAAAAAAAAAAACTAACAATTATTCTCTAATTTCTATTTTCTATTGCTGATAACTGTGTTTAATAACCAAACACTGTAAATAATCCGCTTAAATTTATCTGTTTAACACCAAACATCAACAGAATGTCATTAAAATCTTAATTCATCAACAAAAGGACCACATTGGAAAACTGTAATGCATTTAAATGTATTAAATATACATACACTATACTAACATACATATATTATACATACATAGGTGCATAAAATAATAGCACTGCCATTATTATTATTGTTTTTAATTATTTCTTTAATTAAAAAACCAAGTAATTAATAAACAACAAAATATTTTTCATTAAATCTTCCCAGTGATGCTATTTCTTTGCCCTCAACTAAACAAATATCTACAAGCACTTAAGAACTACTCAGGCGATTATGTGTAAATTACTTGCGTAAATATGTTTACATAATACATAGTAATAATAATTACAACAACAAATTTAAATTACAATAACACGAATAACAAATCATACAAACCTACAGAGAATACTTCAAAGCAATGTTAAAGCAATAGTAACGTGAAAACTGCAAACGATTTAAGAAATTTCATTAAAGGAATCGAGTTGCAATTTTCAAAATTTCTAAAGGATTGACCTAAAAATTTTGAATTTCTTAAAAATACTTGGGATTTGAATTTCAAGCAAAAATAAAAGCTGGCAGCTGAAGCAATAAATTTAAAAATGTTTGCAACTTATACATGAAGCGGTAGCACAATATATCTCCGGAAGCATAGAAAGCATCTTTGGACAATGTTTTTCGACCTTGACCATCAAAGTCAAAAATTTCTATGGAAACTGCTTGGCTGCACAAGGGAAAGTTAGTGAGTGATATCGAAAGGAAATGTAAGGTATAGAGGAGCAAAGAATCTTCTCAAACCAAATGGATTTGGAGCAATTAAAACTTTTGTTGCTAAACGACATTAAGAGCAGATTTAAGTCATGCATTCAAGAATAACACGAGGTTGTAATTGGACTTTTGACATGTAGATCCTGTGATGATAAGATTTAAACATCAAAATGCATTATAAGAACCTATATGGTAACGCTTGATATCGCCATAGTGTAGGAGGTAGCCTGTTGAATTATTAGAAGTGAGGCCGCGGTTCAAACCCTAGCTCTGACATCTTTAACAAAACGAAAGATGATATAAATATTTCTTGGGCGACTTCCTCTCAGCAGATTTCTGGCAAAAACTCTGTGAGTAAATAAAAAATTGCCATGAAAAGTTTCACAATAAAATCTATTGTTCGGAGTCGACTTCAAACTGTAGGTCCCCTGACACTCATGTATAAAATTAACACACTCAACATAAGTGATGCGAGAAGGTAGGTCGTAATCTAGACTGAAGGGTTGTAATGACCAATTATGTAAGTATGCACGTGTGGTAATGCTTCTCAGAAAGCAACACGTCGGTGATCAGATGATGGCTGATCTTTGGTGACGCCGAGCATTAGTTTAATAGACTTGAAGGAGTCATTATGGAGATATCCTATAAGGTTTGAGGGAATTACAATAGATTATACGATCGCAGTGCGAAAGCCACCACTACACGATTTACTGCCATTTACAAAAGTGATTCGTTTATTAAACGAAGAAAGCTGTACACAGGATTGTTAAGATTGGGAGAAAAATCTGAAGCGTTTGAAAGCGTTACAGATATGGTCCTGTCACTGCCAAAAATATCACTTCTGTTAGAGAAAATGTGGCATATAATCCGAATTTGTTGATTCCATGGCGTTCACAGATATTGGGCCTATCTGCTCCAACTGCAACCCAAGCAAAAATTAAACCCAGCTGATCATTCACAGTCTAGAAGATCTTGGATACTGGAGCAGCCGCCTTTTAATGCCGATTGTTCGAACAAACGTTTCTTCATCAATGTTGAACTTAATTTCTTAGCCGGTGGTTATATCAACAAGTAAAATTGGCTTTGTGAAGCTGGAAGACCCCCAAAGTGATTACGGAAAACTCATAGCATCCAGACACACTGATTGTTTAGTTCGCATTATGATCTGAAGATATCATTGCACACTATGTCTTCGAAAATTTGTAAACAATTGTACTCCATGAGGCTATTGTACTTGAGGCGATAAATTTAATTAAATTATTTCAATTTAAGTTTACATTTAAAATGCTTTGCGATGTATTCCATAACTTTGTGTTATATGCTACATGCCCCATCTCTGGTTTTAAGCAAATTGAAACACTATTTCATATTCGAAATTCAATTACCGAATGTGACAATAAAAATGAAATGAAATTTTTCTAATGGATTTATTAAAAATTTAAAAACCCCACTTCAATGTCTAACATGTCAGCCTACACCCACCCGCCCGAATAACATGACGAACATAGAATAAAACAGGCAGGCATAACAGCAACGGCAACCAACGACATCAACGACATCAGCAAAAATATTTATTATGAGTTTCAGATTTATTTACGAAAATTTTAATTTTAATTATTTGTTTGCATTTTTCATTATACAAACAACAAGAAAAATTTGCATATAAATACGCCATATGCTATATGAAATCTATAAAACGGAAATGGGTGACACTCGCTCGATGGGTCGCACACTCTCACTCACTCTATCTCTGTTTCTCTGTGTATGAATGAACTCAAATAGAAACACATTGATATTGGATTGCACACCAAGAGCACGAGCGAAGCGAGAAACAAGACACATGAGATAATAAACAAATTTGTGAACATGCCATCATAAATGCCAAAATGTGAAATAAATCGTAGTATAAATATTGGGTCATATAAAAAGTTTAAGTGATATTTTGCTATCAAATGCTGTTGTTGATAGTTATAAGTCGGGTCAAACAAATTGGATTATGTCAGCCAAACACGTGTTTAAAAAACCATAGTTTTGGGTGGCATATATGTATACGGGGTGCAGACCTGATTTTTATTAAACACTCGCATGAAATGTCACAGTGATTTGGAGAAAGAGTGAAATATCTGTAGGTGATGCTTTTTTTACTCTCTTTTCTATAAAAAAAGAATAGAAACGCTCAAAAATGTTTTCGAGGAAATTTCAACGTCGAAGTTAAATCGTCCAATTATCGGTCAATCTCTAATAAAGCAAAATAAAACTGTGCAACTTGTGTAGCTAGGTTGGCACACAAGCTAGGTCAGCACACTGCAGAGGCACTAATGTTCAATATCATAATAGTTTGGGTATAAAAAGAATGTGTATTGGACGTCCTCTGCGTAGATTTTCAGGGATAATCTATTGATTGTAATCTCAAGCATTTATTTTTAAAGACTCGAGTATTAGTATATGAGCATTTCCTCTCAACAGATTTCTCGTAAAAACTCTGAAAGTAAATAAAATAGCCATCAAAAATCTATTGTTCAGAGTCGACTTTAATCTGTAGGTCCCGACCCTCATATGTAAAATTAACACCCACAACATAAGAAGCAAAACAAACATGGAATGTCAGGTCGAAATCCTGACTGAAGGGTAGTAAGGACTAATTATGACCAATTATATGTGGATGTGTGTATGTACGTATGTATGTATTTATGTACATGTGTATGTATGTACATATGTATTTATGTATCTGTGATATATCATCGACATTTTAGGTTAGAATACGTGAACATGTCAATTGTGACAAGTACAGTACCCGGAGGTCGAATTGACCCATTGTACAACGTCCTAGCTTCTCACACCACTCGTGTTGTGTGCGTTAATTTTATACATGAGTGGCGAGACCTACAGTTTAAAGTCGACTCCGAACGACAGTACTTTGAGAAGCTTTTCATGGCAATTTTATTTACTCTCAGAGTTTTTGCCAGAAATCTGCTGAGAGGAAGTCGCCGAAGAAATATTTTCATATTTTCGTTTTGATGTCTGACCTGGGATTTGAACTCGGGCCTTTCGTCTAATAAGCCAACACACTACCTACTAGACTACGGCGACTTCATATCGACTTTTTATTCGTTTGAAAGCCATTATATATGGAATATAACATCGTTTAAATGCCCGCCACGGTTTTTCTGAGTGAGGCGCATCCGTAATGAAAAATTTTTCGTTGTTTCCAGCCTAAAAATCAGGCTAAATTTGAACGATGATATGGGTTTTGTTCAAAACGACTTAAGAAAACCCCCATAAGATGAACGGGGGTCAAATCGCATGATCTCGGTGGCCGGTTCACGTCGCCTCCACGTAAGATGGCCTTGTCCTCAAATCGCTCGTGCCAGATATCCAATATAGCATGAGCTGTATGGCATGTTATGAAGTCGCCGTAGTCTAGTAGGTAGTGTGTTGGCTTATTAGACGTAAAGCCAGTGTTCGAGCCCCAGGCCAGGCATCAAAACAAAATACAAAAAGTATTTCTTCGGCGATTTCCTCTCAATAGATTTCTGGCAAAAACTCTGAGAGTAAATAAAATTGCCATGAAAAGTTTCTCAAAAAATCTGTCGTTCGGAGTCGACTTTAAACTGTAGGTCCCGCCACTTATGTATAAAATTAACACACACAACATAAGTGGTGTGAGAAACTAGGTCAATAATCCTGACTGAAGGGTTATAATGACCAATTATGTATGTATGTATGGCATGTAGCGCCATCCTATTGACACCATATGCCGTTTAAGTTCAGATCATCCAATTCATACCAAAAGAAGTTGGTTATCATTGACCTGTACTGCCGTTGACAGTGACGGCCTATCTACTGTCGTTCTCAAAGAATTGTGACTTTTTTACCATGCATTGGGCTCTCTTGGATCTCATATATAGATGGATGTTATCCCAAATGCGACAATTTTGTTTTTGCACGTACCCAAACATCCATTTTTGTTCAGCCCTTGCGCTGATTAACTTCTTCGCTGAGATTGGGACTGCGCCTACCTGTGGCGCTACAACGGGCTGCTATGCGTAATCAAGTGTGCTTTGGTAATCAGAGCTACCACTTCGACCTTTCGCCTACAACAAGGCCTCATAATTGAAGATGAAAATTACGTACAGTTGCTAACTGCTCTAGAGCCCATTCAGCAAACACACATCATTGTCCATGGTTGTCCAAGATGACTTGGTAAAACAAACTGAAAAAATGACCACAAATCAAGAAAACATGATCAAAATAAATATTGAAGGATTAAGACTTCACGACATGACCTTATGTTTTTTTAATCTACTCTGAGAAAAGTTCAGATCATTAAGATGACCATTAAGATCGCCCCGAAGCAAAATCAGTATCAATGATTTACCGATGACATTAGATATCTAGAAAGTGTCCCAGAATACCTAGTTTCTCTAGAGAAGAAAGCAAGACTATACTACGTAATTCTACGTAGAAGCGAATATAAATGGCACTCGTGCCCAAAAAAGTTTAAATAACTTAAAACTGTTTCTGTAAAGAAAGGACAGACCATGTTTGCTGGAAATTTGCAGCACTTTTGGGCACCAAAAAGCTGTCAACAGATATTGCCTAGCCGGTGGTGATTCAACAACCTTATAAAATTAAAATTTATCGGATGTCTAGGGAAGGATGTCTGTTAGGTATTATGTTACGGAATATAAGACACAATTATATTACGATAGAGCCTATGCAGCTTTCAATTTGGAGCATACGTAACCTAATGCTCGCTGAATACATGTGAATGATACAATTAGGAAGGTACCCGTGAAATAGTGATAGTGATTAGCGTTGACTTTCAATAGACAGTATTTCAACACCAAAATTTTTCAGAACATCGCAGACGCTTTTTATATGACCCCATATGAGTACAAATGAAAATCACAAACAAAATATTTTAAAAATTTAAAAAAAAATATTTTTTTTTGTCGAAAATATTTATCAAAGCATTGATGACTTGTATGTGTGTTTGTATGAGTGTTTGCGCTTGTGTGTGTGTTGGTGTGTTGATTTGTTGCCATTGCTGTGTTGTTAAGGGAAGCGGAAATAAGAGAGGAAGTTAATAATTATCATGTCACATTCCTTCGTGATTTAAATAGAGTGAGAGAGAGAGAGTGAAAGAATACATAGCTAAGGGCTGTTTATTGGCTTCGGGTGACCAGGACTATTATAACAACTTAATAAATAAATCACAAATGAAAAAACAACAACAACAACAGCAAGCAAAATAAAAACGATTATTTTTTTACAAATACAGCACATTAAAATTGAAAAAATTTAATTTTATGAGACTGTTTTGTAGCAATTTTAAGAAAAACTGAAAAAAAAAGAAAACCTGACAATATTGTTTGGAATGAGGGGATACAATGCTTAGAAAAATAATATGCCCCTCATGCTCTTCAACTCAGCTTTAAAATGTGTTCATAAACGTTTTTACCCTCGTGGTTTGTGTTGTTTTTTTTTATTTCAATTTTGTCATCATCACGTGGAGTTTGTTTTCGTTTCTACTTTCTGAAGCATCTCAACTGCTAACGTTGCATGGTCATCTGAGTGGAAAAGTGAAAAATAGAAAACATAATGGAAAATATGCAAATAATTTATTTATCAACACTAAACAGACCGAAAACATTATATTTTACTCACTCACAGTCTCTTTCTCTCTATCATCTTCATTCTCTGGAAATTTTCAATTTTCACAATACCAAACGCATTATAATTGCCAGTCATTCTCAGCAACAAAATCACGAGGGGGATTTTATCAATTCAGTAAAGTTGAGTTGGGTTGGGTTGTGCTGCTTTTCCAAATTGTTAAGATTTTATTGATAAGTTTTGGAATGAATTTATTTTGTTATGATTATTGCCAATATAATTATTATAACAACTTATCTCGGGAATTAGAGTTATGAGATGTAGGCTTACGATGCCAATCAAGTGCTTTCGTTAAGACATAAGACTTAAAGAGAAATGAGAAATAATTATTTAAAGCTCAAGATTCGTTTTCAGAGCAATTGATTAAATTTTTTTTATTTATTTTTATTTATTAGAGCCAAATACTTTGTTTTTCCAGTGAAAGTCTACATTAACCCATTTTTTTTTTTGGGAAAATGAAGAACGTTTCAAGAAGTGGCATTAGATCGATTTTATTTTACGATTTCATAAACAATTTTGGTTACGTTGAAGTCACCGTAGTCTAGCAGGTAGTGTGTTGGCTTATTAGACGTATGGCCACGGTTCAAACTCTAGGTCAGACATCAAAGCGAAAGTATGAAAATATTTCTTTGTCATCTTTCTCTCAGCAGATTTCTGGGAAAATTTCTAAGTGTTCGGAGAAGCTAGGTGGTAATATTGACTAAAGGGTTGTAATGATCAATCATGTATGTAAAGCGTCTATAGAATCCTACAAGCCTTAAATTTATTGTTTTTTTTTTTATATAAAAAAGGAAGCCCATAACGATCACAACGAATTCACTTTTTTTTTATTAACGCTTTAGTCCGCTAGCAATATGAAGGACGCCACTTGCTTTAATTTTCTAGACAACAACAGCAGTGCTGTAATTTCATTCGAAAAGTCAGTAGTACTGGGTTCTCAAGCTAAGATTTAAGGTAAACTGGCTCACTTTTTACTAGGCCTCTCAGGGTGGATACTTCAATGAGCAAATTAGAGCATATGGGCCTCAAAGAAGCCAGTAGTTATTTTGGGGGGAAAAAATTGCATTGCGTAAAAGTCACTGTTTGTTTCGTATATTGGTCTGGAGATATCATTGAGTCTTGCTTTTTCGAAAAAGACTCTAAAAGAACGGAGCGTTCATTTTGTAAGGTATGTAAGCGGTTTTTTACAATTGAAAGCTATGAATTGAAAAGTGTTTGACAGTGCCAGAAGTTCTATTGTGATTTCGTATTTTTACAATTTAAATTAGCCACCAAAATCAATAGTCAAGTTATCGCTTAAATGGCATTCGCAATGTGCCAAATGTAATACAAATGAAGTCAATAATCGATTGCTATCGATCGATCGATTGCTATAACCAACTCATAGGAGGAGGTCTTTTGCATGACACAAGGGCCAAGCATTCCAAAGAAATAAATGTTTCATTGAACGTGTTTTATTGGACTTGACTTTTATAAGCAAAAAATAATGTGCTTTAGATTTTGGGTTGGCAGTAAGACAACATTATAAGTGACTTTGTAGTACGAGAAGGTAGGTATTTAGGTTGGTGTGGTAGCTTTGATAACAAAACTGACTGGAGCACGCATATTGGCTCGTTGTGATGCCACAGGTAAGCACAGTCCCTGTACTGACCGAATACTACCGAACTCATCAAGGAAATTGGTTAACACAGGGGCTTCACTATACTACCAGTAGTCAGCATAAGTTTTCCGTTGGCAAATAGAACATGAGATCCCAATACTTACACCAAGATTCTGAAATCTTCTCCTAACCAAGTTTCAAGGAAAAAATTACTTGAAAACAATTTTCTTTTCTTTAGAAATATTCTTTTAATAGTAATTCATAGTAAAAGTGGCAATGGCAGCAATTTCAGTTAAAAAACTCTTTTAAAAACTCATGTTATTAATGAAAATAAATTAAAAAATAAAACGAAAAAAATTAATTCCATTGAAGATCTGCTTGTTTTTAATTTCTGCCATCATCAGGCCGTTTGCTTGGCAATGCAAATAAAAAGGAAACATTGAAATTATTTTAAATAAAAACACCAAAAACAACAAGAAGCAAATCTACCGAAAAGTTGCTCATCAGGAACAGGACTTTTGTTGTATTCATGCATTTTCTTAATTTCAATAGGACTGCAACGCCCAGCTATACTTATGTGTGGTACGTGTGTACGGCAGGTGAAAGAAACTCATTCATATGCTTTATGATTTTATAATTATTATATGCATGCTGCATAAAGGCATATGCATAAATATTTTTTATATACATATATGTGTGCAAGTGCATATTCAGTAATAAAACATAAATAAAAAGGAAAAGGGAAATTACAAGTTGTACACTTGAAATTTGCAACAAAAGCTGTTTTATTTTTAAGGTTTTCCACTTGTGTCTCCCACAATGGACATTCTCTGTTGCAGGCTGTTGTGCTGTAACAAAGAGCAACAGAAACATAAACAGCAACAACAACAACTACAACCATAAAAAAACAATTTTAATAATGAATAAAAATAAGTATAAAAAACACTATAAAATATTTCATATGTGTGCATACATATAGGCGTATGTGTTTGTGGCAGAAGGACCACAGAATCTCTACAAGGAAAATTGAAAAAAAAATATCTTGCTTAACTTTTTTTCTTTTAATTTTTTTTTCTTCATCTTCTCTTTAAAATTATAATGAAGATGAGGTGTGCATAAAATAATTTATCTTTTGCAAGTGTGTTCCTTGCAACACTTGTAGCATATTTGTAATATCGCGTAGGCTTTGTTTGTAACTTAAGCTTTCGTAAACCTTTTTGTCTTTTGCATCCGAATGGTAAATAATTATTGAGATCATGTGCTAAAACTTATTAAGCTGGCAACGTACGTAATTCATTAAAAAGAATTTTCCTGGAATACCACCACAACGAGCATAACTTCAGTTACAGAACAATAATTCCAGGATATGGTTAACAGAGCACTTCCTTCTGTATCCTCTTTATATATACTTTTTATTGTTGTTATTGCTTCTTCAATATTTTTTTCATACGTTTTTTTTGGATATTTCGCTTAAATTTTTTTCTTTTCTTTTATGGTTTGTATTTATCGTACTTAAATACATTGCGGTAATGGTGAGTAAAGCCATACGATGGCAGGCTATTTTCTACGACGAGGTGTGTACTTAAAGGTTTTGTGAGAAATTTTTTATTTAAACTGGAATTTTCTTCTTGTTGTCATAGACAAGGCAGTGAATGAAAAGTGACAGACGACCTATACCTATGATCTGCAGAAACTAGGGAAGAAATGTGTGTTGTGTGTATTGTGTGTGTTAGTTTTATACATGAGCTTCGGGACCTACATTTTAAAGTCAACTTCGAACGACAGAATTTTGAGAAAATTTTCATGGCAATTGTTCATTTATTCTCAGAGTTTTGGCCAGAAATCTGCTGAGAGGAAGTTGCCGAAGAAATACTTTTTTCATCCTTCGTTTTGTTGGAGATGTCTGCTTTGGGGTTTCAACCTAAGCAGACAATAATTCAACAATAGGTTTACTCCTATTGTAACAACGACTGTATGCAGATGACATAGTTAGGCAGTTGAGTATAAGCCCTTGTACGATCACAGTATTACCACATAAGAGTGGGAGGAAATATCTTTAATGGAGAGAAATTCGACTCCAAGATGAGGAAACTGCCATCAAGATATCTGGAAATATTTCGAGATACTAAACTGATATGGAAAGCTCATAGAAAGAGCACTTCATTGTTTGTTTCTGCTGAAGTGAAGTCTCCTTGATGTGTAGCATGTCTTGGTATAACAAGGTAATGCAAAGTCGTGGGAACCACAGCTTTGGATACCATGGTTAGGATAATGGAGACAAGATGCATCAGAAGATATCGTAATCCGATAATTATTACGTTTCTAACAGCTTCCTCCTTAACTGTCTTCTGAATAAAACCAATTTGGACAGAGAGAATGAAGGATAGGACATAGCGATACCGTCTGACAGTCAGAATACTATCTGAATACACGGCTCATAAAAGGCTAACTTAAGAACACTATTAGATTGTGCTGAAAAAGAGGGCTAGATCCCAGGTCATGTGTGAATTCACGACAATAAGCAGAGAATGATGAGTTTGCAAGGAAAGGAACTTTTACGCCGCTGATGATTGCAGAACCTTTCTATAAAGTAGGAAAAAATGTTTCGAAGTATGTACTCGGCGAAAAAAGGATAGAAAGAGGCAAAGGCTCTCTCAAACCAAATGGATTGGACACAATCTTCCTTAGATTAGTAATCGGACGTTTGACCAGACGCTGGGGACTCGAAGAGCACTTGTTCAGAATGGAGATCGGCCAATATGTATATACTGTAATGAGAAGAATGATTCATTTGAACACCTTCCGGGAGCCTTTGCATCGTTAATGCATTCTTCAAAGGAAAAAGTTGGGTTCTGATAAGATGCTGGGCAGGCAATTGTCTTTGTTGGGAACCTGTGCGGTGTTCTTGCATTCTACAAAGGGAACTGTGGAATGAGGTGCTCGGCAGGCAACTTGCTGACTCCAAGCAGGATTCTGAAAGCGATGAGATAAGAAGTTACAGAGACACTCTTAATACATCGTGATAGTCAGCTCAGTTCCTCTGAAAGAATCACTTGTTCGATCGGCAGTTTAACGAAAAACAATACGAGATCTGTGTGTAGAAGAAAAAACTACAATAGCAGCGTAGTCTGTGTGAAATCTTCAATAAAAACTTCTTCCAAACACGTCACATATGAACATAAGTGTGTATATATATGTATGTACAAGCGTTCCAAATGAGTTTAAATTTATTTCAGGTCTTTCTGCTGTCATCTTGTTTTTTTCTCTGGAAACCAAGATTGTTTGCATAATGAATTCTTTAAATACTGAATAGTCTGCCATTGCAATGGTAAACCTATAGAGTGGTTTTAAAATTCATTCCTTTTTGCATACAAATATTATTCTACTGTGCATTTAAATATAATAATTTAAAATAAGAATCCTTATATGGATGCTTGTATTTACATTCCATTTTTTCTCATGATTTTTATTTTATTTTAATCTCCGTTTCTTAATTTGAATGAATTCCAATGTGAACTTGAAAACTTTGCATAAAAATAATATGATTTTGTATGTAAAAAAAATTAAACACTTCTATGTAAGGACTTTAAATACTAGAGGAATTATTTAAAGTATAGGAGACCCAGAATTGATATGTTTTTGAGAAATAATTTGCTTTTGGAATAATGCCGCTGAACTAAACTATGGATGAATCGATTATATTTGCGATTAATGGCGATTTAAGCAGAAGCAGAAAGTTGAAGCCGGTATAGTCTAGCGGGTAATGTGTCGGCTCATTAGACGTGAGGCCACGTTTCAAACTTCAGGTGAGACATCTCCAAAAAAAAAGGAATCTAGATAAATATTACTTCTGCGACTTCCTCTAGACAGATTTCTGGGAGAAACTCCGAGTCGTTTGGAGTTGACTTTAAACTGTAGGTCACGCCAATTATGTATAAAAATAACACACACAACATAAGTGGTGTGAGAAGCTATGTCGTAATCCTAACTAAAGGGTTGTAATGACCATTTATGTATGTATGTAAGTAGCAGCAAACACTGATCTTTCTTAGTAAACAGTCTGTTGAACTGTCTATTGTAGTACCCTCAAGGTATATGGGGTATCTTTATAACGTATTTTCCAATCCTATTTTACAATCAAGCTTCAGCATGGTGCTCTGTATCATCAAAGACAACTCAATACCCAACACTTGATTTACACCGAACAGGTTCCGAGTATGTGTTCTGATGATTAATTTTCCTCTCCAGAATTCACTTATTGGGTGCGAGCAACTTAATATGCTCCCCCTCTTATAACAGTACCTGCCATTGAACCATCCGTGTACTATAGAATGGTTCCGTTTCTTAAAAGAGTATGTGGCCTCTAGATTTCTCCATTTACTCTTATTACCAAGTCTCATTACAAAGCATTTCCCAATGGGTCTGTTGATGGGACAGTTATGGTGGAAGCTAGCAGTCACTCGATTTATCTTACCACGATGGCCGTTGACGAATTTCTTTTTAGATCTGTCTGCCACTATCCTAACTAGTTTCCATAACTCTGATGCTCACCACTTTTTGCAATGAGCTTGAATGCAACTAAGGCCCCAAATTCGCTTTTTTATTGCCTCTACTACACCAATAGTCGCCGTAGTCTAGTAGGTAGTGTGTTGGGTTATTAGACGTGAGGTCGCGGTTCAAACCACAGGCCAGATATCTCTTAGGAAACGAAATATGAAAAAATTTTTCTTCGACGACTGCCTTTGAGAGTAAATAAAATTGCCATGAAGAGCTTCTCAAATATCTGTCGTTCGGAGTTAACTTTAAAATGTAGGTCCCGCCACTCATGTATAAAATTAACGCACACAACATAAGTGGCGTGAGAAGCTAGGTCGTAATCCTGACTAAAGGGTTGTAATGACCAATATTATACCAATACACACAAGTCTCTGTATGTTATCCAACTTCGTTTGAGTTGTATTTAGATTTTAACCATATGCAGAATGCTTGCACGAAATCCAAGAATTAGGGACTGGTATTACAGCACGGTGTTCAAACCAATAATAACCTATGGAGACCTTATATGGTTAGAATCTAAATACATATGCTGATGTGATTTACCTCCAGTTTTCGTTATATTACCTCACCCAGTGAATAAATACCTTTCCTTTTGGTAGAATTTCTCCTTCTGTATTCGTTAATAGAAGAATACAGAATACAGGAGATGTGAACGTAATTTCCAATGGGATTTCCTTATACGATAGACTTGTAAACTTTGTGTGGAAATCGTGTACTTTAGAAGCCGAAAGCAATCATTATTGTTGGCAATTTTTCAATTGACAATTAAGGGTTTATAACGTGTTGTTCCAATACATCAAAAAGAAAAAAATATTGAAACAGTTCTAATCAACAACAATCACAAGCAAATGTCAAAATATTTCATCAATCACAGTAAAATGGGCATAAAAATGGTTGGAAAGGCTGAAAGAAAAACAAAAACACAAAATGATGCAATTTTTCTTTATTAATGAACACCTTCAAGCGATTTACAAAAGGAAAACGAAAAAAATAGTTCAGACTGTATTTGCTTTGTTTTATGGCAATAAAAAAGACCAGAACGCCCAGCCGTACATATATAACAAACCCTTAAAAGTGCCATTAAAACAGCCTAAGGAAACGATTTAACAACAATAACAACAACAACTACAATCATTTTAAAATTACAATAAAAAAAGTAACAAAAATGTTGCAGGCTTTAGAAATAAAAAACGAATCCAGGGAAAGCAAAGGATAAAGGATTCAATTACTTTAAAATTGTTATTCAAAGCAAAAAAATAGGTTTTAAGGGTTGCAATTACACAAACGTTTAGTAACAACACCAAGAACAGCAACAACAAACTTTGATTGTTAAAAAAACAATTTTAAAAAATTTTCATTTTCAACAGCAGGTAAGCAGAGTCATTGGTTTAAAAGTGTGCTGTAATCAGAGAGAGAGACCCTGATGAAATTCCATTTTCAACACGTAAACAAATTAAGATTTTTGACAAGATGTACCCCAAATTGAAATGTTGTTTGTAACACTTTTCCTCCTTTCATACTTTCACTCGATTGAGTGCATTCAACAATTAATTTTGATGTTTTGTAACGCATTAAGTAATTCGATACGCTTTTGCCATTGAAGCGTGAAAAACAAGTGTAAATATATTCTCTCCCCTCTGGTTAAGGTTAAGGGGTGAGGCTGTAATACAATGCTATACGCTTAAGGAGTTGGAAATCGTTTATTTTTAATGTGTCACTCCCTCCTCCATTGAACATGTCATTGTCATACAATCTCAACGCTTTCAATCATACGCTGTACTGATTGATTGGTATGTAACTCCATTCATTATTGTGGCATAAAGTACCTGCAACAATCCAGTTTTATTACATTGTGCCTCATCTGGCAATACAAATATTATTTGTCATCAATTGTTTACATCATGTAAAGGGTAACAAGAGCGAAAATCTCTCGAGTTACTTGGGAAAATCAATGCTGGATCCAATTAATGAAAATTGTTTTTAAACCAAAAATTTGAAGCTTTAACTGCTGGCGTAGTTTTAACCGTAAACACAGCTGAAAACTTACATGGTGCATTAAAAGAAAGTTTATTTTTAGTGGAGCAATTCAGAAATAAGTGAAGCTTTTTTATTTAAATATCGGGTGTTTTGTCAGCTGCATGAGAACTATCAATATCAATAACTTTGGCTTGACAGGTATTTGTAAGGCTTGCACAGATAAAACGAATCGCTTAACGCCATAGCAGCTCTTCTGAATTGTGGTAATTTATAAAAAAAAACTGTGGGCGAAATTCAATATTTTATGGTCAACAGAACCGGTCTAGTGAACAAGAAGTTCGTGCAGTTATTGATCTCCCAATTATTGTACTCTTCCCGAGACAAAACCATCAACACGACACAGAAATATGCACACCGAAGAGATGTCAGAGCTGGGGGTTGAACTAAGGGCCCTTATCTAATAAGCTAACATATTATCTATGGCGACTTCAAAAGTCTCCCGGAAAGTCTGATACATGATTGAAATCTTCTTCTACAAAAAATAAAAAAATATTTAGATTACCACAAGTCAAATTGGCTTGAGTAGAGTATACCCATTCAAATATAAAGCCATATTCCACTGAAAGGTTTTGACTCAGTCAGCATCGAAGAAACTCTCGCCTTCAGAAGATCATCTGCCTGCTTAATTAGTGAAGTTCATTCAGCCTTGTGTAAAGACGCGGTGTGTTTGAAGCAGGGGTTACCAAAAAATTTTTGGTTATGTATTAGTGAGTAAGAGAGAGAAAATAAGTGAGAGAATTTATTTATTTACAGCCATAGAAAAGCGTTAGTAATATACGCTATTTTGATTTACATTTCATCAACATACATAAAACTATCTATGTTCGGCTTCATAATTTTAGATAAATAAAAAATCCATTTTTTACATATTAACAGACAAAATGTCTTTTAAGAACATATTCCCTACATTCTTTAAATGTTTTATAAGGCATTGAACATTATCATCTTTTAACATAAAATATTTTTTGAGTGTCATTCCGAAATAAAATGCTAATGCATCCGCCGCACATGTGTTCTTGTCGCAGTCTGATCGACACCTAAATCATAAAGCACAAGAATGCGTGTGAGTTCTCTCCGCACAATTGTGCTATGAAATGGTAAACAATGGTTTGAAGAGAGTAATCATGGTTTGAAGATCTCCGTTACAAAGATCTGTCGAATAATTGTCTAGTAATTGTTATTGTTTATGCAAAGGGTGTAAACAGAGTAATAACAAAAACACCAATTGTTGTTGTTTACATAAAGTTGTGAACAGTGGCACACAGAATTGTGCGAATGATAAAGAATTTTAATTCAAACTAAAGACAAATTTATTTTTATTTTATTTGCAATCTACGAGCTCATATTTTAAACGCTTTTAAATGGTAAAAACGTAACAACTGCCGTGAATTCTCAGTTGAATTCGAACCCCACTTTGACCTTGATCCACGAAGGCCCATACTGTTAGCAGGATAACCTTATAAAATCCTATCGGTTTGAGTGTGACAAGTATGAGTTTTGCTATGTACTATGCTTTGTACCAAAACTATAACTCGAGATGAATTTGACAATCCCAGCACTTACTAGCGTGGAAGCTAGTCTTGGTAGGAAGTTGGTACGATCGTCTGTTATTCGTATTTATTCGTTTGGTTTTTGTTTTTCAATGTTTTCTCAAAATATTGCCGGAGGATGATCGTAGTAACGTAGTATAACGGAAAATATTCGGCATTTTCTAGGATAAGATTCGCTCGATTTGGTACTGAATTTTAATTATTTTTATACGATTCTCGAGTGGCATTTAACTCGTTTTAAAAAGTTTAAACTTGTGAGAAGAAAAAGACGAGACCCTGTAATATTTACGTCTTTAAACAATTCATATTATAAGGTTTCTGCTTAATCCATATCTTTAAACACAGCCTGTATTTATCTTTCATCGCATAAAGTCCTGTGTAAGTCTCTTAAGTTAGTGATGAACATTAACTGTAATACGTTGATGGCTTTTTCGTGACCGAAATGTTGAAAAAAATGATTTCATAAGAAATGAAACATACTCTACTCAGAACATAAAATGACAACTGCCCACATTTTTTATTGATGTCCTCTATCTCTCTCTCTCTCTTTTGCAGAGAATCCTATTCTATTCTAGCATATGTGTTGGCAATATTGAAAACCATCATAATGATGTTGTTGTTCTCAAATCATCACAGCTTCAGTAGTGATACTCAGCTGAGTGAGTATCTTTTTCGCCATAAAATCACGTAAATATGTAGGTATTTTAAGGTTATTTGTTATCCTTTTACGTTTAAATGGCGGCCTTGACTCCATTTTCTATTTTTTCTGTTTTTGTTTTTTTTTTTTTTTTTGCCAAGACATTGAATGAATTTTTGTAAGTGGAATACCGTGTATTTCTTATTATTTCTGTTCGCAATTTCGTTTCGTTTTTTTTTTTCTTTTTCGGTTTACTTTTCAAATGGCGTAGAAATGCAATAAAATTCGTATTAAAATAAAATAAAGAATTATGTCTTGTGTAGATAAAGTAACATTGAGTGCAGGATTATAGTTGATTTTGGAAGGCGCACAGTTTTCGCCAAGGAAGTCCATAAAAATGAGATTGTAAGCAAAAAAAACAAAATCTAATGATGATTGAATGTATTGAAGCACATGCCATGACTTAAGGTATTGTGAACGAATAAAACAATTCATTACTAAAGCTGAGAAATATTTTATTTGAAGACAACTTTTCGATTCTATTACGCTACCACTTCGAAAATTTTCTGTTCTGATTAGATCTTATAAGAAACAATTTTTGTTGGTTGTACAAGTTTATTCATTTGGATATTTTATAACTGCAGGTCTGTAGTTGATAAGTAGCAGTCAGCTGTTAACCAGATTTCATCTGAACTGCCATTTACGAATGCGAACCTTTCAACAACCGAAAATAGTAGAAATTTACCACAAATATGGTTACTACCGCCCAGCAGTCTCTCGGCAAAAACTCTGAGCGTAAACGAAATTGCACTGAAAATCTATAATTCAAAGTTATCTGAAAACTCTAGGTGTGTGAGAAGCTAAATTGTAATCCTAGCTAAAATGGTTACAATCACCAATTATGTAAGTAAATGCCCTTTAGACCGACCAATATCGACTCAAAGAGCACTTGTTCAGAATCATAATAACCTCGAGGCTATGAAACTGAGAACGAACCATCAGAACTCATGCTTGAACCTGTGCGGCTATAATCCTTCCAAGAAGGATACACATGGAGTTGTCCTTGCTGAAAACGAGCAGCTTCTTAAAACGTGCCAAGACAATAGGTTTGGAGAAAACATTACAGGAATCTCCTATGTCCAATAAGTCGCTGTACTATAGCTTTACTACTCGGCAATGAATTTTAGAGTCTGATGCTGCCATGGAACATTTTTCTTTGAAAATGTAAAAAAGCAAAGGCGAATACCGTCCACGCATCGTCAACGGATATTGCCAGTATGTAGTATCAACAATAGTAGACCTTAACTTTCACTTGTAACCACAACGTAAAGGATATTAAAAATAATCACCAACTACGTTGATGAGTTTCAGTTCTAGAGTAAGAGTTTCCCTGCTCTAGTAAGTTTATGTGTGATGTCCCAGTCTAGTTGTCTAGTCGGTAGTGTGTTAGCTTATTAGACGTAAGGACACGGTTCAAAGCCCAGGCCAGACATCATAACGAAATATGAAAAAATTTTTATTCGGCGGCTTCCTCTCAGTGATTTTTGGCAGAAACTCTGAGAGTAAATAAAATCGCCATGAAAAGTTTCTCAAAAATCTGTCTTTCGGAGTCGACTTTAAACTGTAGGTCCCGCCACTCATGTGTAAAATGAACGCACACAACATGAGTGGTGTGAGAAGCTAGGCCGTAATCCTGACTGAAGGGTTGTAATGGGCAAGTTTGTACGTAGTTATGTGATGTCCCAGTGACTAGAAACTTATTAAGATTGATGAGAGAATCACTTTTTCAGAAGTTTATTTCTCTCAAAACCTGGAAATCCTCAGATAGTAACGAGGAATGCTCAGAGGACATAATGTTCTGTAATGTCTTGCAGAGATTTTAGGCAAGATTATGTTCAGTTTTGGAAGTAAAGACCGAAGACAAGTCGATGAAATGGTCTTCTTTAGAATTATTGAGTACGATTCACTTATCAATATGGCGTGGGGATTAAGTCTTGTAGGCAATGCCCAATCCTATGGGTTAGGCAGAGGTGACTATGTAGTCGATTTGTTGAGAAACAGGTTGATCTGAATGACTGCAAGCCTTTATATATCGGCCTATAAGACGTACTAATAAAACAAATGGTTGTCTAATGAAATTTCTTTAAAACCAATCAGTCCATTCAATAAATTTTCGTAAAATAATTTTATTTTAAAATTTAATTTCAATATGACCCTGTAATAAAAGAAAATACAAACGAAAAATCTTTTCAATTAAAAGTCAATTTATTCATTTCAAAATAGACAAACAAAATAGAATGCTGCTGCAGGGCATTCATGTTGATACCCTTAATTTTCTAGCAATTTTAAATTGCTAATTAACTTCCGTTTTATTAAGGTATCCAGCCCTGTTTTCAACTCTCTCTATCTCAACTAAATTTCATTAAAAAACTTTCATTTAGAAACCCTGAATTCATTCATCCTGATGCAGGGTACGCTCACACACTCCTGTCATATTGTCTACGTCAATGGATTGATTGTCTGTCGTAAACACTTTTTGGCAAAAGAATAAAAGCAAACCCGACATTTCGATCACAATTTAGTCTCGTATAGAGAATAAGAGAATGAGACTCTGTCTCAGACTTGCAGACACTAATCAAACAAGTAATTTGTCACCTTCACACAACCATTTACACCTGACGTTACTATTGTGGAATAGAGACGGATGGATGGGGTCCGGCTCATAAAGATTCGTTGCTTGGTATGCTACTAGTTGTTCCCTGAGCTGCTATTGGCATTTCATTTCATCCATCAATATTGTCATTTTGAAAACTACTACCACTACTACTACTAAACGAGAGCCATGTGTGTGTTATCGACTGTCTTTAACGGAAAAGAGAGAGAGAGAGAGAGGGAAAAAAGACGTCCCAAATGAAACTGAAAGGGTTTAAATTTTCCAATTTTTGTTTTTATGCTGGTGACCATACTCCCTGAGCACTCATTTCGACAACAACAACAAGGACAAACTCATTAATTGCATTTTCATGTAGACGAACAGAACAATTTTTGGTTACGCAACTCCATTCATTCGAATATAAAGTGTGTGGCTGTTTAAATGATAATTTTTTTGGGGCCATAAAAAATGGGAACCTTTTTTCGTGTTAATAACAAAAGCTTTTTGACCAACTCATATCAGTCAGCAACAGGAGCATCCCCATCATCATGTGTGACAATGACATGACCAATGACGTCATTATGGTCCATATTAATCAGCATCAGCATTTGTGTTTTTGTTTCATTCCCAATTGAAAATGTTTAAAAAGTTTTTAATGTTGTTGCGCTGACGACGACAACCAACACTGTTTGTATTTTGCTCATCATTATCTTCCCTGATCCCTTTAATATTTAAAGGCAAATGAGGTGGTGATTTAAAAGCACCTTTTTAGCAAAAGGTACCAACCATGCACAAAAATATTGACAGTTTCTACTCAAAGTGTCTTTTTTATGATGATTTTGTTTTTCTTGTTGCTTTTCACTGGCATGTTGTGCTCTGTCGATGACAGACCATCATCATCAGTATCATCGTCATGACCAAAATGTTTTTGGTCAATTTTGATTATGATGTGTGGAAAATGTTTAACGTATGGATTGATGTGTCTAATTGACAAGTACTCTTTAACCCATGCTGGATTACAGCATATAAGTAAACTTTACAATATTTGTAGATTTCAGACAAAAGCAATAATGGTGTATCCAAAGTAGTACATTTTCCAAGAGCAGCCGGTATTTTAGAGGAGCTGTGAGTCCGCGGTTCAAACCCCACATCAGATATCTCCAACAAAACGAAATATCAAGAAATATTTCTTTGGCAACTTTCTTTCAGCATATTTCCGGCTAAAACTCCAAGAGTAAATAAGAAGTTGTCATGAAAAGTTTCTCAAAAATCTTTCATTCGAAATCGCCTTTAAACTGTAAGTCCCGCGACTCATATATAAAATTAACACCCACAGTAAAAGTAGTGTCAGAAGTTCAATCGAAATCCTGACTGTTGTGTTGTAATGTGTATGTATGCGATTATCACAGGTTACTCGTCCAACAGTGACAGCTCGCTCCTTATTTGTTCCTTGCACAGTTTCAGTAGACTACGGTTTTGGGGAATGCTTTGTAACAAGACTTAGTAATAAGAGTAAATAGAATAACCTGGAGGCTACATAACTGGTCATTACAACCCTTCAGTAAGGCTTTCGAACTACCATCTCACACCACTTATGTGTGTGTTAATTTTATACATGAGTGGCGGGACCTACAGTTTAAAGTCGACTTCGAACGATAAATTTTTGAGATACTCTTTATGTCAATTTCTTCTTTAATCGCAGACTTTTTGCTAAAAATCTACTGAGAGGATATTTGTTTATATTATGTTTTATTGGAGATGTCTGACCTGGGATTTGAGCCTTCACCTCTCGTCTAATAAGTCTACACACCTCCCACTAAACTACGGCGAATTTTACACCAAAAAATTCGTTTCGCTTTTGTAGCCCTCAAAAGCAGCGACTTCAACTCTTGTGCAGACCTTCGCGGAAATATATAAAAAATACTTGGAGGCTACAGTCTGTATAAAAAGGCGGGCCATCTGACATCTCACTAACACGAAAATAATATGCCACAGCACGGCAGGTTTAAATACGATTGAATGGAAAATTATTTTACTTTAAAGAAAGAGTATTTAGTTCCCATTAAATAATTAAGCATTTTGACGGCTGACCCCAATTAAGGAGAACAGCAAAGACATGTTCTAGAAGCAAAATCTTTTCCAAAAGAGCAGGACTCAAAAGTTAGAAGTTCCTCACCATTATACCCAATAAAATAACCGAATACAATTTCTGTGTATTCGGTAGTTGTTTCTCAACAGCGAGAGATGGCAACCCTTTTGTTCTAGAACTTGCTACAATAGACCTAACAGCTACAGAACTGTAAAAATTTTGTTTGTGAAACTGATTCAAAGGAAAGCTCTTCGTCCATCCCATTAAACCTGACATGAATTAAAAACAACCCTGAATTACCTTTAATTATGAGGGAAATACTATCATTAACAAGATATCTTTAAAAATGCTGATACCAAGTGTCAATATAGTCGTAGAGCTTCTTCCGACGATATATCACCAATAAGGATTATTCTCGCGAAAGGAGGAAACAAGCACCTCACCAGAGAGCTAGGCATCAGGGCCGAGGGCCGATTAGTTATATCGGACAATGGGTACCAAAATAGCTTGTCATCAAAGAGTTTTGCGATGCTGAAAATATATAAAAATCTACTTACATTGCAAGAGCAATAACAACAATAAATCGTAGTTATTGCACTGTATGTATCCGATATGTACTTGAAGTACAAGGGACTACGCTGGTCGATTGTTAAAAACCTCCGTGTAAATGAAAAAGTTTTGAAATAATAGTGGCTTACAAAGACAAATGCTCAAAGCATTCATGTAAAGACAGTCGTGATATTTAATATCAAATCACATTCAAAGCTGAAATCTTTCAATTGTTATTGCTATTGATTCTCTTGCAACTGTTATGCGTCTGTTCAAAATAATTCAGTTTCGACGCAAACATAAGCAGCAGCCTTATGCCAATGGGTTAATGATAGAAGGTTCATGTGAATTTGTTGATTTTGTTTTTCAAACTGCTCGAAGTTATAAGTAACTTGATGTTGTTGTTTTTGTTTATGTTGGTGTGTAATTAACAACGAAATAACATCATCAACAACAAAAACGAGCTAATGAAGCCCTCAAGTCACCATTTACAACAAATATTTTTACTTCAACATCTCTCTCTCTTTCTCTTCCTTTCGCTCTATATCTGTTATACTTATACATTCAACACTCATTTACTGTATGATGCAAACACGTACATGCAACACATACGTTGAAGACAATCATGGAAAAAATCTCGTACACCCACATAAACCTTTAATATAACAGTATATGTATTTCTACTCCTTCTCCTAAAACTTTTTCTATTTTGAGGTTGTTGCTGTTGGTGTTGTTGTTATTCTGAGTACGTAATGGTGTAATAATACCTTTGAGCAATAGCCATATGCCAACATAACACAACACAAAACATTTACAATATAAAGCTGAGAAGAATAGAAAACAAAATGAAAAAAACAAAACAAAAATAACATAAAAGAGTAAATAATAAAACAACAACAACAATAAGAACAAAATTAATAACAATAACAACATGCAACATCACCATGAAGTCCAGCATTATTAGCAGACCATCATCGTCATTATAATTATCATCACAGCTATTCATACAACCTATCCCTCTCAGTCAGTCCTTCATTCATACATTCATTCAGTCAGTCATGCTTATGCAACCCATTGAAAATAGTGGACTTCAACCAACAAACAAACAAAGCCTTTTGTGTCTCTGTATACATACACAGTATGTGTGTGTTTGAGTGTATGGCCTTGTATACATTGTAGTTAGTGGTTGATTTGCCCCCTTTTTGTTGCACCTTGATGTGAGTATCATACCACTAACTTCGAGGTTTTGTTTTGTTTTCTTTTCTACACACACACAGAGACACATTCTCAGGTTTTATTTGCCACTCTTCATCTCTTCAGCTTAAAACATTTCTATTCCGTTTCCTGTTTTTTAGTTTTGTTGTTGTTGTTGTAAACGCAACATGCAACATTCGTTTGGTAAAGCTTTGTTAGTAAAAATACTTAAGCGGAATAGCGGCCATCGAGTGGAGTTCTTTTTTAGCCAGCATTCATCACTGAAAGACCTGTATACCTGGCAAAAATTTTTGTACACTTTCGCCATATTTTCTCGATTTTTACCACGGCAAACACAGGAACTGATACTGTAGCAGAGCCATCTCATCTACACTTTTCTCTTGTCTAGAGAATCCCGTCATCCTTATCAGTGTCTGCTGGATGATCATGTGTGGCATATATGTGGGCGTTTTGTCACGTTGCTTGTTTATCTTTTTGTTTGTCTATGTGTGGGTTTGTATCCTTTATTCGTGTTTGTGGTGTTAGTTTGCGGTGTTAATTACAGAATTTTTTTAGTACGTAGTGTTTTTGAGAATTTAAATTATTTCTAGGGATTAAGACACATGGGTTCAGTTCAATTGTTTGAAATTTTTCTAAAGTCCATGCATAACGTAAGGAGTTAAACTTTAAAGTTCGTTGTAATTTTCATTCATGGAAAATTGTTCACAAAATTTTGTGTAGAAAACGAGTTATGAAACCCTTAAGTGTCGGGGTAAAGATTGTTCATAAGCAGTTCAAGCACTTTTAAGAGTCCCACATTCAATGTAGTTCTTGAAGACAACGTGTACCTAGAGAAATGTCCTAACAAATGATGAATATGTCTCTGTGTTTGGGTTATTCTTTTAAGAGTCCAAGCATTGAGAAACTGGCATTGAGAAAATGATCCCATACTGTCAAAATGCCCACAACTCGATTTCGTGAATGTTTGGGTAAAAATTATCCAATTACTAAAAGGCTGCACAGCACAGTCCAACAAGTGATGAAATTGCTGATGGACGAGTAATGTTGCACTTACATGCCAGCACTTCAACATCCAATGCAACCGGAGAAAAAGTAGTAAAATTGGTCCATCAAAACGCCTACGATTGCATTCGTTGAAATTGTGAGTTAAAAAACGTTTGGTCTCTGCTTAGAGAATTGAGAAGATGAAGAAGAAGAAGAAGAAGATGTCCTCTGTCTGAACTTGTCATTGAAGAAGAATAATAACTGAATATGTTGAAGCAACTTATGATGAATTTGAGTGGCAGGACCGACAGTTTAAATTGACTCCGAAAGACAGATTTTTGAGATACTTTTCAAGGCAATTTTATTTCTACCCTCAGAGATTTTGCCAAATATATGCTGAGTGGCAATCGCCGTTGAATTATTTTCTTTATATTTTCGTTTTGTTGAAGATGCCTGACCAGGGGTTTAAGCAGAAGCCTCACATCTAATAAGCCAACACACTACCTACTAGACTACGGCGACTATGAAACAAAACTACGCAACTTCAAAAATTTAAAGGGTCACCAAAAATTCAGTGTTTGTGTGTGTATGTGTGACCTAGCACTGTCGTAATGGAACATAACATGTTTTCTGTTTGGCATTCCTGGATGCTCCTTCTTGGTTGCAAGTGACTAAGTTGTACTATATCACCTTCTTAAGCATCCCTTCAGTTTTTTTAGTCGTTTATGAGTCATTGTAGTTTTCATGGTTCATTGAATCAGAAAACGTGGACATTTATACTCTTATTTCATAAATTTCTTTCTTTTATGATGAAAGCACAATTAAACAAAAATCTAAACTTTCATCTTAACGTTGTACAGACTATTGGCGAGTCAAATTAGGTACCTACGAGTATGTATGTCCTTTACGACTTGTCTACCAAATTTTATATTTAAACTATCATTTCGTCTACTTTATGTAAGCAATCATTTATTTACATCAAGTATAAAACATTTAAAATTTCATTATCAGGGCAACCGAAATTATACAAAGGAACGTACATATGTCTGTTTTTCTATACGTCGTGTTGTGTAAACACAAACAGAAGTAGTATTTGAACACACTTTCTGGATTAGATTGCTCGATTCCGTTCACCTAAATCTGGTCAGTCAATTAATGGAGCAATACCAACATACGTGCCTTCAGGATATACTGGAGATACTAAATATCACCGGTGTATGATAACTTGTAATCACGCCCGATTTTTGGTTGTTATCTGAAGAAATTCAAGGAAATTTGACCGGAGAAACTGAACGAAATCCGAACATTTCTAAAGTGTAATACACAATAGGAATATAAAACTAAGAGAACCATAAGCAAATGAGCAGTAATAACCCATAAATGGCTTAAAAACCTGGATGGATGCTAAAGAAGGTCATATAGAGTGTGGTGTTTGGTGGGGTTCTATCAGTTAGAATAACTTGACCGCTTGCAAACAAGAAAGAGCGTCCAGGTTTGCCAAACAGAAAACATGTTTTGTTCCATTACCACAATGGCAGGTCACACACTCACACACAAAGACTGAATTTTTAGTGATCCTTTAAATTTTTGTAGTTGCGCAGTTTTGTTTCATATTCGCCGTAGTCGAGCAGGTAGTGTGTTGCCTCAGTAGACGTGAGGCCACACTTCAAATCACAGGTCAGACATATCCAACAAAACGAAATGAACAAATACTTCTTCGGCGACTTCCTCTCAGAAGATTTCTGGCAAAAACTCTGAGAGTAAATAAAAAATTGCCATGAAAAGTTTCTCAAAAATCTGTCGCTCGGAGTCGACTTTAAACTGTAGGTTCCGGTACACACAAAATAAATGGTGTGAGAAACTATGTCGTAATCCTGACTGAAGGGTTGTAATCACGAACTATTTTTGCGTTCTATGTATGTAGTTTTGTTTTCCCAAGAAATTTTATGTTAAGTGATGTAATTCTGAGGGTGTTATAATGGAAAATAAGTTCCAAATTTCCAAAAAAATTAAGAATTTGTTAAGAACTTCAGCTGACTGTTGGATGAAACTGCAGATGAAACAAATTCTTCTGGTACATAATTTTGGGTGCCCTAATCATTGCACTTGTTTGCACATGACATCTATTTTTATGGCATTCTACTGTATACCCAAAAAGTAGTAAATTTTTCTATTTATCGAAGGTATAGTAAAAGGAAATTGTAATCTTTCATAGCATTTCCGGTTCTTTTCCAGCTTCTAATTGCGTTGTTCGCCTATCAAATTCTTTTGTGAAACAAACAGATACAAATGATATAAGTTAGATGATATTAAATGGATGAATACACAAACCTCCTCATGAAGTACTCAGGCTAAAGTCGGCGTAGTCTAGCAGGTAGTACGTTGCCTTATTAGACGTGAGGCCTTGGTCAGACATCCTTAACCAAACGAAATTGCAAATCTCTGGCAAAAACTCTGAAAGTAAATAAAAAAATTATCATGAAAAAGTTTATTATGGATCTGTCGTTCGGAGTCGACTTTAAACTGTAAACCGCCACTCATGTATAAAATTAACACACACAATATAAGTGGTTTGAGAAGCTATGCCGTAATTATGACTGAAAGGTTGTTAATGACCACTTGTGTGTATTATGCCTGGAATGAAGTGATCAGTGATTCCAATGGAAACCAAAACTGATCACTTGTGCACTTCTGTTAACCTTTCAAACATAAGTTTCTTTAACATCGTTTGTTGTTTCAAGCAGCGTTTGAGTCGACTAACTATGCTCAGACTACAATTATTTCGACATGATGTTGTTGCAAAAGATCCAATTTTTAGCATCAATTATCATCTCTTTTAAATTAATTTTTGTTTGCTGAGAATCCGAGACGATTGATACAACTTATGAGACGTTTTTGCGACGAAACCAAAAAACCCCAAGACTTGAGGTGTGCATTAAAAAATAAAAACTGAAAAATATGACGTCTTTACTGGGCTAAGCAATCACAAGACTTCATAAAAATCTGATCTTTTTTTCTCCAAAATTCTCTGAGTTATTGAAGACACAATTCAAGTGTAACACTTAATGTCCAATGTAGGTAGCCCAACATTTAAGGGTTATACAAGCAACAGCATGAAGTCCCTCTTCTATTAGACATCCCCAATTAAAATATCCTAAAGCCCAACAAGGAATATCTTTTTACTACACCTAATGAATGTGTATAAAGAAGAGAAAGAAAATATTCTTTCCCTTTATCATTCATACGAGTATCCTTTTAATAGATTTTCAAAAGGTAGAGGAGAGAGAGAGAGTGATTTTATGATGTCTTTCTATTAAAGTAATATGAGTATAAAGATTTGGTACTTTTATTCATTCTTTCTTTTTCTCTTTCTTTTTTTTTATTAATCAATATTAAAAATTAAATACACTTTATAGCAGCAGCTGTCTTTTGCAATTTAAACAAAAAAAAAATCTCGTACGACAGATAAAAATCATATTCATTATATGACTTCTAAACCAAGTGGCAGTCAATATGGCAGTGACAGTGACAGTTACAGTGATAGTGATTATGGGCATGAGTATGGGAGGCCATATCCTGCCATATCCTACTGTTTTAGTCATTTATTTAAGCTTCAATAAAACAAAACCATCAAAACCAAAAATAAAAAAAAAATGAAAGAAAACGAAAAAAACGAACGACAGGAATCTCATCAGCCACTCACTTTGTGTTGTTGTTGTTGTATGATATGCCCCAGCGTTTAGTTTCTTAGAAATTGTGGCAGTTGTTCTAGTCGTTTTAGTTGTCTTTGTTGTTAATTTTTGATTGAGAATCTCTTTTTTTTTTGTTTTTCTTCTCCGGTTTTTAAAAGCTGATCAACAGATTTCCAGCAATGATATTGTGGCTTACGATGTTGTTGTCGTTTTTATTTTCCTTCTTTTTTTCGATTTTTATTAATCTCTTTGGGGGTTTTATTAATTTAAAATCAAATGCAGAGATAATTGCATACCCAACAAAAAAAAAAAAGAAAAAAGAAGCACAAGAAAAATATTGAGTGGTTGGTGGCTAATAATATTGTCCTTTAAATTTATTTGTATGCTGAGCTAATTTAGATTTGTTTTCCATGATATCAGTATCAACGCGATATTGTTTAATAATAAAATAAAATTTTTAATTCAGTTTCACATTAGTGGTGGCTCTGAAAGATATGCAACACTAGAGATTTATGTTTTAATCCTAAAAATATGCTAAAATTTTTTGAATTTCCATTTTTATAAAAAGCAAGCAGATGTTATTTTTGCAAAATCTTTCATCAGCAATTTACAATTCATATAAGAGCACCTATAAAGAACCACTACAACTACATTATTGACAGCCAAAATATCTAATTCTTCTTACAACTCTTTTCGAGGACCTGGATGAAGAGGCAGCACCAATACATTATGTTGCCTGACAGACAAAGTCTTAGTGTCCTTATGTAAGTAATCCTCGTTTGTCATTCTGACACATACAGTGTCAATTCGGAGCGCACTACTCTGAATGGTATTCAACGTTCGCCATTTTGTGTTGCTAAAGGAGTAGTCCAAACAGCATGTTGAATGGGGGACGGCCTTTTTCAAGCCAAATCTTCACTTTCATAACACAAAATGTTTCCGTAAAACATTGGTCTTGGACACCTTGCAAATGATGTCTGTAGAAGCTGTAGAGATGATGTTCTTCACCTATTGTATACATGCCCGTCATTTTGTCAGAGGAGAAAGAGGCACTTGGGTGCCTGTTCTATGTATATCATGCATTAATATTGGCAGTCTGAGATTCTTCATTGGAAGCTCCGAGTAGTTCCTGGACTAAGGAAAAAATGGGAAACTTTAGTATTACATTGGGCCCTCTGTATGAACTAAATGTGTCGGCTTATACTCCCTGAGTGGATAGCCACTTGTACTTACCTACCTATCTAAGTGATAGAGGAATAAGTTAAGAAGCGATGTGAGGATTCCTATTATATTTTGAAAGATTTGGAGTCGAGCATTATTTTCTCAACCTCTGCAGATGCGAAACAGTTGGACTTTCTTCTGATTATTGCTTTCGTTGTTGTTCTTTGAGGTAGAATGCTCTACAGATTGTCTGTAGAGCTGTGTAGCACATTTGTTGTTATCTGTGTATTATCGGTGGCTGAAGGTCTAGCAGACAGTGTGTTGGTTTATTTGACATGAGGCCTTGGTTCGAACCCTAGGTCAGACGTATCCAACAAAATGAAATCTAAAAAAATATTTCTACGTCGACTTCCTGTCAGCAGATTTTTAACAAAAATTCTGAGAGTAAAAGAAAATTGTCATGAAAAATTTCTCAAAAAAAATCTGTTGTTCGGAGTCGACTTTAAACTGTAGGTCTAGCCACTCATGTATAAAATTAACAAACACACAGCATAAGTGGTGTGAGAAGCTAGGTTGTAATCCTGACTGATGGGTTGTAATGATCAATTATGTAGGTATGTATGTACATACATATATATGAAGACAACAACAAAGAGATTTTAACTTATGTTGGGGTCAAATAGACTTCTAATAGTTGTTCTATTTTGATTGGAGCCTAGTGCACATTCCGGTTCGAAACTTGGCTGTAATCGAGATAGTTGTACATGACGCTGGTTTCTGTGCTGGCAGAATTGACAATTATGGGTTCTATTCCCAGCAGAGTCTCTGTTTGAATATTCACTTTAATTATTTAACTTAAAGAAAAAATTCCTCCATATTTGTTAAAAGAAAATTAATTTCAAATTTAATTTTTATTTGTATGAAAATCCTTTATCAACATTTACATTGAATACGTTCATGCAGTTCCATATTACTTTAAAACGTACTCCTCCTTCTAAGCAGCTCTCACTCATATTTTCTTAAGGATTTCCAAGGAAAATAAGAAAATAATCGCAGAGAAGTAGAAGTGATGAACCATAAACGATTTTACTTTGTTTTATTCGCATTGATTTTATTCAGTTTTTTCTTTTTATTTCCAATGTAAATATCATATGAGAAGACAATAACAAAAAAAAAAAAAAAAAAATTCCTCCTGTATTTACATTTAAAATCATGTAAAGAATTCTATCACTGCTCGAGTACATACGTACGTAGTTACATGGTATTGAGTGTTTTCAATGTTACAGAGATTTAAGTTTGGATTTCTTTCTTTCTTCTCTCTCTTCAAGTCTATTAAAGTCTTGATATTTATATTACAAAAAAAAAAAATAAAAAAATTATTTGAATCCATCGTATAACTATAAAGATATTCTTGTTATAGTTGTTGTTGTGGTTGTTGTTTTTATCTTAACATCTTCAATTACATATTTTCAATACTTGAGTGGCAGTATTCTCTTACAATTTGTGTGTGTGTGTATGTGTTTTTTTAATCTCAGCTTGAATTTTATTTCTTTACGGTATGCGACTGAATGTTTGAGAAATTCTCTTGCAGTCCTTGCAATATGTGTATGGGATTTCTATATTCCAGCATGTGAGAAAGCATACACGGAGAAGAAGTTTTGGGGCAAAGATTTCTTCTCAAACATGTTCGATGATAACGTCAAACAGTAAGTGCAGGTTTTTCTCAATTAAAGTTTTCTTTCTTGATCAATTAGAAAATCGAGAACATGTTGTATAATAGTTGTCGTGGTCTAGTAGGCAGTGTGTTGGCTTATTAGACATGCGGCCTCGGTTCAAACACCAGGACAGACATCTCTCCCTTCAGCAGATTTCTGACGAAAACCCTGAGAGTAAAATAAAACTTTCATGAAAAATTTCTAAAAAAAAGCTGTTGTTCAGAGACGACTTTAAACTGTATGCTCCATCACTCATGTATGAAATTAATGCACACACCATAAGTGGTGTGAGAAATTCAGTCGTAATCTTGGCTAAAAGGTTGTAATGACCAATTATTTATGTATGTATTCTATAACAGCGAGGAGTAGTTTATTTATAACATCGCCTTTCGAAACTAAAACCAAAGATAACAGCAAATGATTGAAAAATTCGTGGCCTAATACTTGAAAACATCACATATAAGCACCCTCGTAGTGTTCTGGAGCAAAAGAACTTTAATTTTCGTTTTTAATACTCATTTAATCGCCCGATTAAGTAACCATAATATTCGACTCCTTGAAGACAGTCAACGCCACACGCTATTAGTCCTCGATGAGTCTCTATTTTATGGTTAGTTTTTCAATTGTACTGAAGTCGCCGTAATTTAGTGCGTTCACTTATTAGACATGAGGCCTCGGTTTAAACCTCAGGTCAAATACGTCAAACAAAACGAAAATATGAAAATTTCTTTCTCTTCCTCTCAGCAGATTTCTGGCAAAAACTCTGAAAGTAAATAAACCTACCTTGAAAAAGTTTCTCAAAAAGCTGTTGTTCATGTATAAACCTAACACACATAACATCAATGGTGTGAGGAGCTAAGTCGAAATCCTGACTAAAGGTTGAAATGACCAATTATATATGCGTGTATGTTCTCAATTGTATTAGAGGAACTGAACGATATATATGCTGGGTGTTAATACGCTGCATAACATCCATTTCGTTGTGGTGTTCATACGCGGTTCATTATTAGATACCTTGCGAAAATCAAAGCCAACTCGCAATGAACCACATACCTTAGGTAGGACTTTTCTCTTAAATACTCTTAAGGCTGTTGCATTGGTGCTTGATAGTGTCCATGCATCTTCTGGGCCATAAAGCAGCACGGGGAGGATAAGCACCTTATAGAGTATAAGGTACCGACTATATTTTCTATACGAAGTCTTGTACAAACCTTCTTTCTTTCTTTCAGCCCCCCCCCCTCGCGGGTAAGTAATTTCTTCTCTAAAATATTAGGATTTCGAACATTAAAAAGTTGGCAATGACATATGTTAAAACCGTTTCAATGTTTCGTTGTTTTCAGCACATGCTCTAAATACATTATTATTTAACAC
Organism: Sarcophaga caerulescens; assembly: GCA_927399465.1. Lineage (NCBI taxonomy): Eukaryota > Metazoa > Arthropoda > Insecta > Diptera > Sarcophagidae > Sarcophaga > Sarcophaga caerulescens. The sequence goes on along the minus strand of OV656872.1, from coordinate 18,683,764 downwards.
ACTTATACGATTGAGGTATACATTTAAGGCGGAGTGCCACGTAAAGATGCTTATTAGTGCTTTCAAGTTGCCTTTACTTAGGCTTAAGATACTCATGGTTTTCCTCTATCGTAGGATCTATACAAACTTTTCCTCCTGGAAATATTTTACAATAGTCTGTATGACGTTTCTAATGCAATTAAAGACATTGTGTTGTAGAGGTTTATGTTCTGTAATTCCCTCACTCCTCTTTTAGCTAGGGAGCTAGGTATTCATATAATGAGTATAGTGCCAGCACTATAAAAATCGCCCGTCTTATATTCATATTTAGAGCCATGCCCGTAGCAACGACTTTCCACGGTCATGTGCACTTTGGATCTGTTTGCTATCAAAGAGATGCAATTGATCGGGATTGCTATGTTAGGCATCAATTTATTATATCGAAACTGGTTCCATTTTGTTGCTTGTCAACATTATTACACTGATCGTGATATACAGTCAATCAAACTTCGTTAAGTTCATGTGCAAACCATCCAATTACCACGATTCCTTCAATAACCATCTCGTTTTTTAAACTATGCATGCAGTTGATGGTTTGCGTCCCTACTTTACACATAGAATTTGCTGCAAAAAATAAAAGTAATAAAAAAAGTCAAGAATTTTTTCTTTATTTTTATTTTTTAGTAGAAAAGCCCTTTAAATCTGTCTTCACCGAGAGGCTAACTCGAAATATCGCTGTTCGGAGATGTATTTGTTGCTCGAAATATGAAATGTACCTCTTTTAAATATATTTTATGACACGCCTCTGTGTAAGTTTCTTATTTGTTCGCTTTCTTTTTAATTTTTTTAACGGAGTTTATAAAATATTTTCTTTAGACAGGAATTTCCGTTTTCCTCTATTCATTGCTTAACTGTGTGCAGTTGAGAAAGGCTTTCATTGTATTTGTTATCTTTTCTTTATTGTTTTTTTTTGTTGTGGATGAAATGTATAATTGTCTGGCATTATTATAAAAATCTTTTGGAAAGCATTGTGATACGATTGGAGATATTCATGTTAACTACATGCCACTGGCTCAGCCTTTTACTAAGGTGAGCTAAAGAGAGGAAAATTGATTTCATATCAATTAAGGGCCTATTAAACCGTTACAAGTCATTTATAAGGCTTACATACATTTGATTAAAAATATTTCGATAATTTTTCGAAGATGAATGCTTAAAATATTGGGTGGGCCATATATTGGCTTAAATTTGAATCATCGATTATTTCGAATCTAACAATACTTATGTCACTCTCTTCTGTCACAAAATTCTGTATTATATCTCCACTGAACGTAATAAATCGATTTACGCTCGTGCAACGTTAGGATTTATTGGGCCAATGAGAAACGACACGATGATGTCGATTTTGGCCAAAAAAAATTCTCTTTTCGGATAAAGCTCATTTTCATCTTGGTGGTGAGTACCTAAATAAGCAGAATTGTCGTGTTTGGGGCTCAGAAAACTTACACGTTGTCTTACAGAAGCCAATGCATCCATAACAAGTGAATGCTTGATACGGCTTGTGGAGCGGAGGCACCGTTGGCCCATATTCCTTTAAAAGTGAGGACAGCGCAACCGTTACGGTGTATGGAGACACCTATTGCACCATGATAACCAATTTTTTTTGTACTCGCTCTTTATGGTATTGATGTGAACAATGTTTGGTTTCAACAGAATGGTGCAACTTGCCACACATCTTAAGCCACAATCAATTTGCTGCATCAAACGTTTGAAGGCCTTTTAATTAGCCAAAATGCTGATGTTAATTGGACGCCAAGAAGCTGAGATTTGACACCGTTGGACTATTTTCAGTGGAGCGCCATTAACGAAAAGTGTTATGCCGACAAACCAAAGACAATTGAGCATTTGAAGGCAAACATTCATGATCTCATTGCCGAGATACTATCCCATGCACTTAAAAAAGTGTATGAGAATAGGAACGATCGAATGGGGTACTGTGAGGCCAGCCGCAGCATTCATATGAATGAAATAATATTCCATTTCTAACCGGAATAATTATACTTCACAACAACAAATATAAATTTGGCAAAATTTCAAACCGTTTTTGTTTTATTGTGTTCTTAAATTTAAACTTTTAAATCACCCACCCTATATTTTCTGCTCTTAGCATGCAAGATTTGAAGCCAACTGTAGAGCGTAGCCATTGCGTAGGTATGTTTTAATTGCACTTAACATTACAAAATATTGTCTTTGTCTGGGTTTTAATAGTTTCTCTGAAAACTAAAAAATATTACAACGCCAGTTCCTTTAACAACAAATTTTTTTCAAAAAAACAAAAAAGTTAAAAGAAAATAAAAATAATTTACTTGCCACACTAAAAATGGCCACTCAAAACTAAAATTGTGGCAGATGTTCGGTGTTCAATAATGGTTCGATGTTTAAGTGGCCCATAAGCCACATACAACACGTTTCAACCAAATTATGTTGTTCACCATCAGACGACTACTACGTCTTCTGTCTGGCCATGTACACCAAATATTACCAATGCATATTAACAAACATACATACACTCACTTATAAACTGACACTAATACTAATACGAATGCTACAAATACATGTGAAACACCTTAACAGGTTTTATTAGCTCGTATACAATTTTTGGTTTGTAAACGTGTACGAGTACGATGAGGAGAAGGAATTTGTTGGTCTAATGGGTGCCAATGACCTGGTCACTTAAGTGAAGTTATTTTTATTTTCACTGGGTTCTGATATTTTGTTGTTTCATTTACGGGTGTATAGTAAAACGAATAAAAATACAAAAAAAGAAGAGGAAAAAAAAACGAAACTGAAAACCAAAAATCTTTAACTGAAGCTCATAACTAATCATTGGTTAGTATAGTCGCTTGTAAAAGTTTTCGTATAATAAAGAAAAATTCTATTGTTATGGATTTTAACTCACTAAGCATGCAACTTGGAAAAACGGATACCAAAATTGTATTCTTCAAGTACAGGATGAAAATAATTGGGGCCTTACGGCGCAATAGTGAAGTGGTGCATGGACCACAAACATTCAATCGTTTAAGAGGAAGAAGAGATCGGTCCCTGAAGTAATGCAATATGCTACGGTATATGCTTCCAATTGACTCATTTATTTCGGCAAAAACGGTTTGTAGCAGTAAGACTATTTTGCCTTGTTGTGTGGGGCCCAGAGCAAAATAGGGTTACTGCTACAGGTTAGGACATGTGATTATAATAGGATTCTTAGTAAACTTCTAGACAAACTGCTTGTACAACCGATTATTAAACGCTCGTACGTTACTACGTAACATTTTTGAGGTAAAAAGCTCTTCTCTCTTGGAATGGAATCGGAATAGTCGTATCAATCACTACATCCAGGTCTACACGGCTCAAAGATGAGTTGTTAAGTTGGGTCCTGTGCTGTCTTAGTTGAAGCTTAAGTGTCTTTCAAGAAGAATCTTGAGCTGTTAGTACTACATCAGGTCGTAGTCTGTAGGAGCAATTGTATGCTCCTACAGCTATGCAAGCTGCTATTCCTGCCCAGCTCCTTACAACCTCTCCTCCTCCTTACAACCGCTCCTTACAACCTCTTGATTAGCAAGTGAGTGCAGATAAGCACAAGATATTCTCAGGTCTTGCTCAGATAATATTTACATGATCACCAGGTCCTCGGTGGCTTCTCGGAAATAGAATTTCAGCTTCAAAACAGAAGTGCCAAGTTCAAATTATTCTTCTTACACATAATTGGTCATTACAATCCTTCAGTTAGGATTTCGACCTAGGTTCTCACACCACTGATGTCGTGGGTGTTAATTTCATACATGAGTGGCGGGACCTAAAGTTTGAAGATGAGTCCGAACGACAGATTTTTTTTCAGAAACTTTTCATGGCAAATTTTTTTTTTTTACTTTCAGAGTTTTTTTTTGCTAGAAATCTACTGAGAGGAAGTCGCCGTTAAAATATTTTCTTCATATTTCGTTTTGTTAGAGATGTTTGACCAGGGGTTTGAACCTGGTGGCCTTACATCTAATAAGCCAACACACTACCTACTAGACCACGGCAACTACCCAAACTTTTCTTGCAACCCTAACCAATTGGAGCTTATGTACGTTGGATTCGAACTCAGTTTATAATCACTCTCAGACCTAAGATGATGTATTCGTAGAGAAGGAGAATGTTTACCTCTAACAAGCCATCGCTGAGTAAATATGTTCAGAAGAACTTGAAATGCTCACGAAATAGTTCGTGCAGTCACGGAAGTGGAAATTGCCCGCGAAAAGTGTTTAACTTTATGTAAACAATCCTAAGAAAAGCTGAAGACCTTTTAATTTAAGCATTAAAAGTTATCGATAGCCAATAATATCACAGCAAAAACGTTCATAGTTCACTAATAAACATACATTCGAACACTTTTAAACACGCACTGTATTTAGTGAGGAGAAAAAAGAAAAATTCACCAAAATATAAAATATTTTCCACTTTTAACAAGAGTTTCTATTATTTTTTGTTGCCTAAAAATCTTACACCATGCAACATATGTACGCATGTAGTCATTCATACGCTTTAAAATTTACGTCAGTAGATGTGTATATATCCTCTATGTCGCTCTCCCGCTTTCCCTCTCTCTCCCTTTATGTTCCTTTTAGATTTCAGTGCAGTACATTAAATATGTTTGCACTTGTTTCAATGTATATTTACGTGTGTGTATGTCTGTGTAGGTACGTGTTAGTGGGTATGTATTTGAGAAATATATTATGCGAACTCATACTTAAATAATAATAATGGCATGGTATTGTATGCAATAGAATCATATGGTGTGTCTCTCTGTGTATGTGTGTATAGCATGCTTTTAGGCTTTTATGCAATCCTATATAGTGTACATGAAGTGGTACTGTTACAAAGAATATGAATTTTTGGTTTAAAACTATTACAAGCCTAACACCCGGGCCAGCTCATGTACGAATAATCGTGGGCTTAAAGCATATGTTCTCTGGATGGACGACGAGAAATGGTTTTCCGTTTTGGACACGTAAGAATATTTAATGTTTATTATTCTTTTGGCATGAATTTGTTACTACTTTTTCCCCACTTTCTATTTTATTTTCCTTTGCAATGGAATATTATATGCACATGGATGTACATATGTACGTATGTAAGTGTTAAGAGTATAGTTTTGTTTTACGATTGTTTTGAAGAGAGAAAGAGAGAGAAAAAAAATTCTCGCATATTTCATATGAATTTAAACGCCTCGAAATATGATTTATACGGATTATTTATAGGCTTTAAGATATTTTTTTTATGGTTTAATGCCATTTGATAAATATTTCAGATTATTTTCTTATAGGATTTCACGAAAATTATAAGCTTTTCACATACATACGCATACACACCCATACATACACTATAGAGCTACAGTCCATACATCGGCGAAAAGGCATCTGTAACGCAGGGAGCACTGGCGAGGATGATGCCAAATATTGGAGGACCAGGTCCATTCAAGAGGAGGATAATTTCAGTAGTAGTAACCTCGATAATGCTATATGCTTGCCCAATATGGTCGGAGGCACTCTCCGTGGGGACGACATGGAGAATACTGTCCTCGGTGTATCGTTAAAGCGCGATTAGACGGATAAGTGGCTTCAGGACAGTGTCTGATGAAGCGGTATTGATATTAGCAAAGACAATACCAATAGACATATTGGCAGATGAGATGAGGCGGATATACTTTCGCCGTCTCGAGTGTCCAGGACAGACAACGGCTATAAAAGCGGAAGAAAGAAGGACTTCCATGCACAAATGGCAGTCACGATGGGAGAGCAGTTTAAAGAGAAGATGGACATTTCACCTTGTCCCTTCTATAACCCCTTGGATGGAGAACAAACATTGCGAGCTGAATTACTATGTGACCCAGTTCCTAACTGGTCATGGATGTTTTAGGAAGTACCTGCACAGATTTGGGCATGATAATTCCCCTATATGCCCAAACTGTGTAGATGGAGAGGAAGATGCGGAGCATATTCTAACATGCTGCTAGATGAGGACCAAACCGGCTCATGGAGGAGCTGTTGAATTCTAGGACGCTATGGAGCCAATACAGCCAGAAAATGGCTGAAGTAATGCTAGAACTCCGAAGACTGGAGGAACGGAGGCGAAATTTGTCTTAATGTGATAAAGCTTTCGAGCTAACCAGCCCTCCGCGAAGTAATACCTTACGGCAGTCCCGCGGGGGGAGAGTGGTTAAAGTGTGTAGGGGGTGGGTTTAGTACGTAGGCACCAGTGATGGTGAATCGTGCATGCTTTTGTTGGAACAAAAGTATCTTTCGAAGATTACCACCTCCGGCTCAAGACCAAAAAAAAAACACTATAGAGCTATAAGTGAATTCGATAGTTAGAACAGAAGTCTTAAGATCTCCTTTTATTGTGTGTTTTAGAAGGCGTAATATTTATCGTTTGAATTTATGTTGTAAAACAACGTTTCAGTTTAAGAACCATTCTTCTGTGTAAAACTTAAAATTTTTTATTGTAGATCTTAAGATATGAAACTTCAAATCCTACATATCGATAATAACACCAATACACGCATTCGTTGTGGTGGTATCGAAGCCAATGACCAGTAAAGTCACGACTATCAGAAATCTGCTGAGAGGAAGTCGCCGAAGAAATATTTTATTTCGTTTTATTCGAAACCGCGGCTTTTTCTAATATGCCCACATTCTATCTACTGGACTAAGACGACTACTTTATTGCCTAATGTTAAACTATTACATGTTCCCCATCACACAATTTAATATGCTACTTTAGTCAAGTGCTTCCATTTTCATATTCTGGAGCACCATTGTGAAAAGCCGCCTTTGGCCCTGTATTTTCCGACACCCTAAAATAACTACTCATTAGTAAGTAAGTAATCAGATACGGAGAGACTTTTCAGTGACGTCAAAACACTGTTTCACATCCATACATAATTGGTCACTGCAACCCTTCAGTCAGGATTACAACCTAGCTTCTCACACCACTTATCTTGTGTGTATTAATTTTATACATGAATGGTGGTGGGACTTACAGTTTAAAGTCGACTTCGAACGACATATTTTTTAAGAAGCTTTTCAGGTCATTTTTTTTTAGTTCTTGCCAGCCATCTGCTGAGCGGAAGTCGCCGAAATCGAAATATTTTTTTTGTATTTCATTTTGTTGGAGGTGTCTGATTTGGGGTTTGACCCACGGCCTTATATGTAATATGTCAACACACTACCTATTAGGCTACAGTGATACTGTTTTAGTTTGCTTATAAGGTTTATGGAGAGTAGCATTAAGTGCTAAAGCTTTCGTCTCTCTTTGTGTCAAGCAGCTATAGAATATTCGTTCGAACATACCCAGCTCCGCCCGTGCCAAGGCTTTAAAAGCAATTTTCGCTGCCCTGAATAGGGAGTCTAATTGTCTTCTCTGATTATTACCGGCATATTACCTCAGCCCCTTCGCATGTATTCTCAATTTATCAATTTCTTCTGAGCTGAAATGGATAAAGTTGTGGTGTTTCTAATCGATGCCATACTAGGAATCTGCTCCTCTCCCTTATACCCATCTAACTGAACGGAATCCTTTTCACTGAATTTTACAAATCAATTCCAATTTTTTTTCTTTTTTTTTTTTTGTAAAATCCCTTCATAAGCTTGTACTTAAGTTCGATGACTTCTAACCTAAATACGCATGTAATTTGCCCAATTGTATGCCACATTTATAAATTCCAGCTAAAAATAGGCTCTTAACTCTTTCACTTCACATAACACACACACTAATAAACCGTACTAAACCGCCAGCATCCATATGCTACAGACACTAAATAGATAATCTGTTGATAAAAAACACCAACATACTCACATACATACATATTTACATACAAAAGAAAAAGGAAAATATGTGTTAGACTATAAAAATTTGTTGCCACAACTTTAGCGGCTGTTGCTACAGATACACAGTAATTTATTTGTTATTGCCTACAACCAACTTTGACTTGGTATTTTATTTTTATTTTATTTTTTCCATTTTTTTTCTTTTTTTGGTTCATTTTTATTGAAAAAAAGAAAAGGAAAAAAGCGGGAAAAAAACTAAAGAATGATTGTATTTATCGCTTGAAATCGCGCGAAATAAAAATATGTTGTGTACGATTCAATAAACATTTTTATGATTAATGGATTGGAAAATATTTTACCAAACGACTACAACAAGTACTATGTACATCGCCGTATTAGTACTATTGCAGTAATGTTGTGTTCAGTAAATACTTATAAAAGCTTACACACACACAATCATATTGCCACAGCAAGTGTGTGTGTTTGTGTGGAAATAGTTATATGAGCGATTGTGGTAATCCACAGTGACTGTCAGTGAAAATCGTACAGCATAGGAAACTCCTCACAGCAATGTGATGCAAAAACACTTACTTCCCGTTAATTTCTTTGCTAATTAGTGAAGAAGTGTTAATGATTCCATTAAGTTCTCTAAGGTCACTTTATGCTAGAACGTCCAATTTGTTAAGAAACTTCCCACACAGGAAACTTTGCCTGTTGCTCTGCAATGCAGGCCAATAGCTTGAATTTATTCTCATAATTTTGTTTTGTTTTCTCTTCAGCTTAATTAGCTATTATCCTCAGTTTCATGCAGACCAGTGAGACCGTAGTAATACCACAATCAATCTACCAACCAAATTTCAACACCACTCGTATGTCAAGTTCCGACAGCGGTAGAAGCCCGCATGTATTTTTAAAACGCGTAATAAAACTGGACAAGTACTCACAACTTTGAAGTTGAGTCGCCGTAGTCTAGTATATAGTGTGTTGACTTATTAGACGTGAGGCCACGGTTCAAACCTCAGGTCAGACATTTCCAACAAAACGAAAATCTGAAAAATAATATTTCGACACCGTGCTCTCACCAGATTTCTGGCAAAAACTCTCATAAAATCTGTCGTTCGGAATCGACTTTAAACTGTAGGTCCGTCCAATCATGTATAAAATTAATACACACAACATAAGTGGTGTGAGAAGGCATAGGTCGTAATCCTGACTTAAGGGTTGTAGTGACCAATTGTGTATGTATGCATATATGTATGTGCCCAGTGAGGAATCGTTTTCTCTTCTTCTTCCAAGTCGCTTAGTGGATTTCTTTGCAGTTTGAGAAAACTTTTTATGCGCTGCTGGTATACGGTATCTCGAATGAAAATATGATCATATATCCCTAGGGAATGTATGTACCACAGCTAAGATTATCGAGTACATTGAAGGTAACAACAAAGCCGAAGTGCTCCCAATGGAAAATTTAATGGAAAATTCTTATGCCAGATTAGCATTCCTCTGTAGAAGGGCTGCACGCTAACCTCAAGCATTTAAAACAGAAAGATGCCATAAGGAATGCACTTCTAGGGCGACTACACAGATCTTACTTGCTATGGATGTACGTAGAACAAAATTTTGTATTAAACCTGACCAGAACCCATCTTAGGAACCTTATAGCAGTCATAACGGGAAACTAGCCACTAAGTTCGAATGCCTGTAGGCTGGGAATATCTTAGAATATCTTGGGCATCCAAAAGCTTTTTTTTTGTAGAACGTGTCTTAACAAAGTTCATTTTAATAAAATTGAAACATTCGTAATATTACCTGATAAGCTGAGTGATATCAGTCAAGAGTTCTAATTGTTTGCAAAGACAGGTAAAGTCTGTAGTATAATAGGACTTTATGGGACCCAAATAAGCTATATTAACTTAATCATTTAGTGCTCATATTTCCCTCTAGACTAGATTTGCTGCACTTTCTTGCTAGTACCCATATCTAGCCTTGCAGAGTTAGAGAAGGCTACCACCACATTGCCAAACTAAGGCTTGCAGGATGGCATTGTGATTTTCAATATGCAAAATTCATCCCGAAAGTTCGGAGGTGGCACTTTGTCTGGTCAACTCAGATATTCTGCTGGTTTCTGGAATACCACTGGAACCCTATGTCAGATCTGCGGCAGAGTAAAATCATTTCCGATGTTATCATGTAATAAAAGAAAAATATTTTTTAAATAACAGCTTAGACTTTTCGATTCATTTGCTATAAATTGTAATTTTTTTTCATTCAAATTCTGATTGAAATTCAAATTTTTTGTACGACTTTCACCGGCATTCACTGTACATAGAAATGTATGCGCATAATTGTTGTTGTAGTTAAAGTAGTGGTTGTAATAACCAGGATTTATAGTTGAATAACATTTTTTTATTTCCCTGCACTCACATACTAAATAAAGCATCAAGTATGTGTGTATTACACAACTAATATAATGACAAATAACAGGAAGCACACAGAAAAGGAGACAGAGACACAGAGAGAGAGAAAGAAACAGAGTGTATAGAGTAGTTAAATTCATATGATTATAGAGACTCAAATGCTTTCAATAGAACTCCAATCTGGTTTGTTGTATGATTATGCACCATTACCATTCCATTCCATACAATTCATCCATTCTACAGCCTGTAAGTATGCAGAGATTTTATGACTGCGTGTTTATGATTATATTTGTTGGTATTAGTGTAGAGAAAAACAAGTAAATACCGTTAAGTATATTTGTTTTTATCATATAAGCAATCGAATACGATTCGATTTCATTCCAGCAACTACATTTGAAAGTAAATCACACAAGTGTGTGAGAGTATATTAGAGGGGGGATGTCTAAACATTATGGTTTATATTGTGCTTATATCAGCGTAAGTAGTGTAAACTGTGTATGAAGACAGCAGTGAAGGAGAATTTTTTACTATTTTCGATAGTAATAGCCTATGCAAGTTATTTCATTCCAGCCATTATAACAACTGACATTTGTTGTTAATTTTTTTTTAATGAGTAGAGTTATAATACCATCCAGCAACAACAATTAGCCTGTTTATAGTAGGCAAGCGTTAAGAAAGAAAGAAAATTATCCGTTCCAAACCAAAACTTTGGCTGGCTTATTCCAAGATTCTTTGAATTGAGTAAAAATATTCAGAAGTTTCATTCACCATACGAAGGTTTGCAAAGATTTGTATGCATCATTAGACCTAAAGCACTGAGTACTATACCAGAGTCGACGAATTTTGTGCCATTTCTCGCTAGATTTCTACCGGAAGGTCACAACATGTATGGCGAACACTAGTGCGCACTCAAACATTTTAACGGAATTGTGAACCTTTACGAAATTAGATTGTATAATACAACACTATGACTGTTCTAGGATGTGCATTTTGTATAGAGGGGAAGTGGAAAATAGTGTGACGGACCTCGTAAACGATACCATACAAATTTATACACAGATGTTTCGGAACTGGATGGGTGGAGCACTTTATTCGAAGTCGGAACGTATACAAACTCGATAGGACTATCGGATCATTTCAACTTTCATGTAGGATTTTCTTAAGTCACAGGTGCATGCAAATAAGGCACAAACAACAGCGGTACTCAATGCCAATATAACCTGTTTTATTGGTTAAATTCACTTTGATTTATGTCAAAAGTCATGGATAGTTAATCATTTCGGATGCAATCCGCCTAGAGAAGTTGTGGAGGAGGTTTGGATGTTCTCTTCCACACGTAATAGTCGTCGTAGTCTAGTAGGTAGTGTGTTGACTTATTAGACGTGCGGCCATAGTGCAAATCCCAGGTCTGGCATCTCCAACAAAATGAAATATGTACGAAAAAATATGTCTTTCGGCGACTTTCTCTCAGCAGATTTGTGGCAAAAACTCTGCGAATATATACAATTTCCATGAAAAGGTTCTCAAAAATCGGTCGTTCGGAAACGACTTTAAACTGTAAGTCACGCCACTTAGGTATAAAATTAACACACAACATAAGTGGTGTCAGAAACTAAGTCGTAATCCAGACTGAAGGTCTGTAAAAACCAACTATGTATGTATGGGCTGCAATGATAATCATTACGGGTGATAACATCTATGCAAAGCGAATAAATCAAATTTTCTGCTAATGCAGTTCTGTTACATACACATCTACATACATATATAAACATAAATATGTATAAGAAGTTTTTGTAAATTTAATATGCTTGTTAAACAACAATTTAAACGATGTTTTGCATGCATCACACCCATTCAATTTTACCGCCATCACATGACAATACTTATACATTCTCACTACGTACTCATAATGAAACGAATACTTATGTATACTCGTATACATATGTAAATACATATGTATGTATATATACATATATGTATTTACATAAATGTATTAACAAACATACAATGCTTAGGTATGTATGTACATAGTATTCATTATTTAATATTTATTCACAACTATTATGCACAAATATTGCATGGCTTTCATTACCCCCCCTTCAAGCATATGCTTAATCACACATGTTTGCTATATTAAAGCAACGAATGAATACTTTTATCTCAGGACTGACATTCTGTACCAGTTACGTTGCTAGTCTAGAACTGTCTACTGGAATTGTTGTCCGTTGTTAATCATTTATTTATTGAAGTCGTCGTAGTCTAGTAGGTAGTGTGTTGGCTTATTAGATGTGAGGCCATGATTGTAATTAATCCTTTAAATTCAGTACGCCATGTTGTTGAAGTTAAGCTTACACAGTAACATGGCAACTAATACAAGGGTTCGGTAACCGTCCCTTACGTTAATAGGAACCACATTCAAGCATATTTAGCTGCATGCGACTCCTTCTCTATTTATTTGTTCTCGCTCTATTGTTGATAATAACGCTGCTTAAATTAAGCAGAAGGCTCCTTTAGCCATTGTTAGACGTGTTGGGTGTTTCTATTCTTCTATAAATACATAATACCTAAAAAATGTGCCACGGTAGTAGGGAATAGAAAAACCTTGTTTTATATCGATAAGTTTTTCAAAGCATTCTGTTGTTCTTGTTTTAAACAACTCAAATGGTGTGAAAAATCTTTGTTCCTCACATACTCATAGAAACACTGAGCACGTCTCTCGCTCTCGTCTAAACAGAATGCATTTCAAATTGATTGTGAACAGTTTTTATGCATTTTTTTTGCTACCAACTAATTGCTGTTAATGTTGTTGTTGCTGCCTATTATATTAAAGCTGTATAATTACATGAATCTTTGGCTTATTGGAGCGTATAATTGTTAAATATTCATGTAGAAAATTAATGGAAAATTTATTAATTGGCAATTTCGTGAAAACAAAAAAAACATGCTAATTTTACTTTACTAAAGTGATGCAAAGATTCTAAGCGCACGTACATATGTATGTATGATGAAAGTGAAAAGCTTCAGTGAATTCATAATAAATGGGGTCACATGTTTAAAGTAGCACTTAACAATCTTAGTGGGAAAGAAAGGGATTTTCTTAATCAAATACATTAAAAATCCACAAATAAACAAAATTGTTTATAATACGTACCTAATTGGGCATTACATCCCTTTAGTCAGGATTACAACTTAGCTTCTCAAGCCATTTATGTTGTGTGTGCTAATTTTATCCACAAGTGAAGGGGGACCTAGAGTTTAAAGTCGTCTCTCAACGACAGATGTTTGCGAAACTATTTCATGGCAATTTTATTTTACTCTCAGAGTTTTTGCCAGAAATCTACTGAGAAAAAGTCGCCGAAGATAATAATAAGCCAACACACTAACTACTAGACTTCGGTGTCCTTAAGTTTAATACAACACAGAAATCTTGTTGGAATGAAATTCTTTTATTATCATGTTGATGGCAACTCCATGGCATTTAAAATTTAAACATTATTACCGCAGTGACTGTAAGTTGCAAGGTCCATTCAATCAGGTAAATTTTTTACAAATTTCTCCAATAAATCTAACCGTATGGTTTCGCCAATGTTGGCTTGAATATTGGCTTTCAACACTTCAACAGTTGCTTATTTGTTGTGGGGAACTAAGAGCTAAAGATAGCTTCATAAAAATTATTCCAAAAGCTTTAAGTCGCAGGAACAATATGACCAGGGTGTAGTTGCACTTCCGGAAAAATGTTTTCAAATTGGTTGTGCAGTGAAACATAAATTGCTGCCGCATACGGTAAATATTCACTGTAACGACAGTTTCCTGCTCATTTCGAAAGAAATAAGGACCGATAATGCTGCCAGCATAGAATCTGCCACCAACAAGCAGTTTTAAATGGAACTAATACAGAAATTTGAAGTCGCCGTAGTCTAGTAGGTAGTGTGTTGGCTTATTAGACTGAAGGCCTGAGATCGAATCGTAGGTCAGACATCAAAACGAAAATATGAAAATATTTCTTCGGCGACTTCCTCTCAGCAGATTTCTGGCAAAAACTCTGAGAGTAAATAAAATTGCCATGAAAAGCTTCTCAAAGTACTGTCGTTCGGAGTCGACTTTAAACTGTAGGTCTCGCCACTCATGTATAAAATTAACGCACACAACATAAGTGGTGTGAGAAGCTAGGTCGTAATCCTGACCGAAGGGTTGTAATGACCAATTATGTATGTATGTAATATAGAAATTTCACTTATTGATGTAGAAATTTAACCAGAAATGTGTTTCATCACTTAAAACAATACTTCGATAAGGGTATTCATCTTCGGTTGGTTTCAAACGAACTCAATCACCAAAAATATTACTCCATTAATGAACGTTTATTGTCAGGAATGCCAAGGCTTTTAAGTAAAATTTCCTCCGTAGTTTAAAGGCTACAAAGTTGAGAACGACTGCGAATCGATATTTCGGCAAGACTATGCATAATATTCTCTTCCGTACGCACATTTCTTTATCTGGTTAATAGCCATACCTAAATAAGAGTGTTAAGTGTTTTTTAGCTGTCAAAATTTCTCATTCCCATATAATTTTTCTGGAGCATACCGAAATAACGTGGCGGCAATGCAGAGGCAACAACTTGCAATTGGAAACTCATATTTTGACAGAGCGTTTCATAGTGAAGTTGGCTGCACAAGATAATGCAATGTAAATATAAAATAAATAAAACAGTTAAAAATAAAAAATAAACAGGGTGTGAGCGTAAAAGCGAAGCGTTAGAGAATGTACCGCTTGCCGCTATTATTTAGGGATGGCAGTCATGATATTGAATTCCAAAGAAGTAAAATCAGTGAGAAAACGATCATTGCTTAGTCACTAAGCCGATTATGTGACTGTAAAAAGTGGACAGATTATTCTACGAACTTTGCGAACAGTGAACCCTCGAAACATGAACTCCATGAGGCTCCTGAGGTGGCTAATGCTTAACGTGCGAATGACGACAAACGATATTCCAGCAAGAAAACTGTTTGAAAGGAATCGCAAGAAGATGACATTACCAACTCCGATGTTAAGAACGGGTTAAAGAAGATTTGATGCTTGGTGAAGGTAGTTAAGTATTGAAGAGCGCACGAAACTCTATCTCGGTGTACTATCCAATCGAGCAAATAGTAAACTATGTTAGTAAGTAAGCAGTAGCAAATAACTTCCTATGGCCCCGAATTCTATCTTGTCGGTATTTCCCACTGTTCCAGCCTTTTGCTTGGCTATTGCATGCCCAACAATAATACTATCCACTGACGGTGTCTATCGTCACTAAGGTTTTATAACTCTAACTAGCGTCTACTGATCACATTATCTTCTTTTTCTTTATTATCTCTGTTTTTATTTCCTGTGAGCTGTTATGGATTTAAAATATAAATAAATATTCGAATATGCTTTTAAGAGCAAACATTCTCAATTTCCTTTAAGGCCACATTAAAACAATATCATCAAACAAATTTAGATTGTCCCAAAAATTATGGCCAAAAGACTATTCGTTTATCTATTATTCTACACTTCGTTCTTATTGGTTGCCTTTACAAATCTCAACAGTACGAAAACGCTTTGAAAGCAATTCCATGGAATGTTAAATAAAATAAACGAAGAGAAAGTCATTACAGCCAACAGCTATGACTATAATCTACCCTACAGCACTATGCATTTACTCGAATAATAAATTATTTACTTAGCTTAGTAATTGACTGTTAACATAGCCGCCCCATCTATACCGATTACAAAACAACGGACATGGCTCACTTGACTGAGTGAAAAGCCGTGCTGACAATGAGCGATTCTAGTTTGTTGAGAGTTTATCAAAGCCATTCATGGGCCTTATTCATATGGTTGTTGTCTCTTTATTATTATTTGAAACTAAAGTAGATCGCATACCGTGTGGACACCAAAGGTCATCTGCTTTGACGCGAGTTCTCATATATAATCTGCACATAGTAGTTGGGTATATTACTGGTCAATGCGTTATTGATACTCAAGCAAGAATTTGTTACCACCACTGCCGCTGTCAAGCATTTTCAACAAACAGAAATATTTTTATGTAAAGCTTGACCAAACCCAACAAACAGCGATAAGAGATACACAGACATAACATACATACAACTTCAGTCAGAATTACGACCTAGCTTCTCACATCACGTATGTTGTGTTTGTTTATTTTAGACATGGGTGTCGGGACCTACAGTTTAAAGTCGACTTCGAACGACAGATTTTTGAGACACAATACATGGCAATTTTATTTTATTGCTGAGAGAATGTCGCCGAAGAAATTTTATTTATACTTCATTTTGTTGAAGATGCCCGACCTGAGGTTTGAACCGTGGCCTCACGTCTAATAAGCCAACAAACTACCTACTAGGCTATAGCGATTTCTTTCCCTCCCACTGTAAACAACTACATATACTGCTACAATGTATCACTTTCAAGGTAGTCTAATTATGTATGACCCATTAGCATAGACATTCATTGTAACATGAGCCTCTATTGAATAATAAATAGTAAATAGTCGCCGTAGTCTAGTAGGTAGTGTGTTGACTTATTGGACTGAAGGCCCGAGTTCGAATACCAGGTCAGACATCAAAACGAAATTATGAAAATATTTCTTCGGCGATTTCCTCTCAGCAGATTTCTGGCAAAAACTCTGAGAGTATTAAAATTGCCATGAAAAGCTTCTCAAAAAAACTGTCGTTCGGAGTCGAATTTAAACTGTAGGTCCCGCCACTCATGTATAAAAATTAACGCACACAACATAAGTGGTGTGAGAAGCTAGGTCGTAATCCTGACTGAAGGGTTGTAATGACCAATTATGTATGTATGTATGTATGTAAATAGCAACAGATCTTCTCAGCTCCTACAGGGACTGAGCAGACAGATGGCCACTGTCAAAACCTAGTCAAATTCCGCCCAAAACTAGTTGAATAAAACATCAAACAAGCGGTTAAGATACGTGTTTGCGTCCATGTTTGAGTGGCCATCGGAGCTAAACGAAAGTCAAACTCACTCAAACCTTTTCGTTTTTCATAAGGCCCACCCTCGTTCTTTACTACAGATTGAGCATTTTAACAAATTAACAAAACAGCATGAATGGTGTCCACACGGAAGCTAGGCGGTAATACTGGCTGAAAGGTTTGTAATGACCAATTATAAATGTAAAGGATTAATGCGTATAGATTGACATGAAAAGATTCCAAGTGTTTCAATTAATGTTTACATTACATTGTCTTTTGCAACCAACTCTGTCAAAATACGATTTTCCAATTGCAAATTGTTGCCGTTGCCATAAAATTTATATGCGAATGAGAAATTTTGACAGTTAAAAAATGCTTAAAGCTCTTATTTAGGTATGGCTGTTAACTAGACAAAGAAATGTGCGTACGGAAGAGAATATTGCTGTTGTAGAACATAGTCTTGTGGAAGTCGCTGAAATGTCGATTCGCCGTCGTTCTCAACTTTTTATATGAAGGAAATTTTTCGTAAAGAGCTTGGCTTTCCCAACTATAAACGTTCATTACTGGAGTAATATTTTTGGTGATTGAGTTCGTTTGAAACCAGCCGAAGATGAACACCCTTATCCAAGTATTGTTTTAAGTGATGAAGTAAGTGAAATTTCTATATTAGTTCCATTTAAAACTGCTTGTTGGTGGCAGTTTTTACACTGGCAACATTATCGGTCCGTATTTCTTTCGAAATGAGCAAGAAGCTGTCGTTACAGTGAATATTAGGCGTATGCGGGACCAATTTTTGTTTCAAAAAATTAAACTTCAACGACATTTGATTCCACAAAGATGGTGCCAGAGCCTTCTATGAAATCCTAGCTACCTAGTAAATACTAATATGGATACTGCCGCTTCATTGGATCTTAAAGCCAAGTTCAGGCACAGTCTTTCTGCCAATCATACATAACCTTGATCCATGTCACGATCAATATTTAACAATTCCAACTGGATTACTTCATACACTGATATACTCTACGTCTTAAATTGGTTCCTTGAAATTCCAAAAGCCAATTGTAGTGTGGATTTACATTAAAATTTCCATTTATTTTCCGTCATTTTTTGAAATTCAATTTGGCGAATGCTTATAGCGAAACGTTTTCAATATCTTCAAAGTACAAGTGCTTGTCGAAATATGATAAAAAAAATGGAAAAAATGGGAGAAAAAAGTGGATTGAAAGAAAAGGCAAAGAAACGTAAAAGAAAAGGAATAGAAATGCTAAGTGACACTTGAATAGTTTATGTTGTATTTTTTTTTTTTTTTTTTCTTATGCAACGAAAAAGCGTTGATGATTTTGCTGGTCAATCTTGTAGAAAATTAAGTTGCAATAATGTGATGACGTCGCTAAGATGACGACCAAAATCGAAAGGAAACGAAAAACCGAATAAAGAAGTGAATGAATGAATGAATGAATAATAAATATGAAGAGAGTGTTAAGATATGTTAAGCACACCCCCCATTGGTTGGCTGTAAAAAAGATTTAAAATCCATAGAACAATGCGTTCAGCTACTTATAATAGGGAACAACTTGTGGTTCTTAAAAGCAGAGGAGACACTTTAAAGTTTTACTTTCTATTGTTCTTTTCTTTGCAAGATGAGGACATTTTTGTGGGTCTGGCTGACATGATTGATGATAATAAATAATAAAAAAAAATATTAAAAATTATTATTAAAAAATGTAAGCTTCTACGGGGACTGTTCCATAATTAGACGCGATAGTGGTTTGAACAAAAAAAAAAAAAACAATAAATTACTTAAGATATAAGCGTATGCACTGGGAGGCCAGTTTGCCATTCTAAATGACTTGAGTCCCTTTAAATAAATTCTGATCAGTTTTAATACAAAATTTCTTCTGCATATAATTCATAACAGTCCAAGGCCTCTATATGTCATTACAACCCTTCCAGTCAGGATTACAATATAGTTTCTCATATCAATTGTGTTGTGTATATTAATTTCACACGAATGGTATGAAAGACAGATTTTTTGAGAAACTTTTCATGGCAATTTTTTTTTTTTATTTACTCCCAGAGTTTTTGCCAGAAGACTTTTGTGAGGAGATGGCGAAGTCCTTTGTGTAATTGAATATGTATTTGCATTTCATTAAAATTATCAAATTCGATGTGAAACGTAAAGAGAGAGAGACAATTTATAAGCTGTCAATGCATTCTGAAAGAAATACAATTTGATGCGGCTTATGGGACAGCGACTTCATTGAATTGTATTCAGCAACGAGAGCAAGTTGCCCTGGTGTAATCACTGATTTTTTATTTTACTAAAAAATAAAAGAATTTGACTTGTTTGACAAGATAGTGTCACATACCATATACCAAGTGATACCAATTTGGTGAGCAATTAAACCAATTGGCTACCCAAATGAAATTATGTAAGAAACTTAACGCCAATAAACAATATTTTGTAAGGATACATGAAATAGGCGATATACGACATTCCTTTACAGCTTCAAATAAATATTTCTGGTTTCTGGTTGTTTTATTTTTTTTTTGATTGGCTTTTCAAAACCCAATCATCTATTGCTTGATGAAGATAATTTCATATTGAAAAACCCAAGAGCCAAACCAAAAATTCTAACAGAAAAAATTTTAACGTTAACAAAGCAAATTTTTGAAACTAACAGAGCGCTGTTAACATACATAATTGGTCATTACAACCCTT
This sequence comes from Sarcophaga caerulescens, assembly GCA_927399465.1. Lineage (NCBI taxonomy): Eukaryota > Metazoa > Arthropoda > Insecta > Diptera > Sarcophagidae > Sarcophaga > Sarcophaga caerulescens. The sequence continues at coordinate 18,663,807 of OV656872.1, read as the reverse complement.
CCAGTCAGGATTACAGCCTAGTTTCGCACACCACTTTACATGAGCGGCGGGTTCTACAGTTTAAAGTCAACATCGAATGAGTGAATTTTTGAGTACGGCGACTGCCGCTAACAACAGTTATGTTTAATGTACATATTCATTCGTACAAAATTATAATTCTAGCGGTTGTAACATAATCTAAGATTGTGAAAAATCTTAACCAAAGCCTTATTACAGTTGGTTTATGGTTTACTTTGAAGCTAAGCGTTGTAATACAACGCTAAAGTTGAACTATTTTAAAAATCCAATACTCTGTGTACATTGTATGCCTACTTATGTACACTAAATGGAATATGTTTGAATGATATTCTCTATGATTTCTAATTGAAATCTTCTTAAAGCTTGTGCTTAGCAACGTAATTAAATATTCAATGAATACCTCCTACAATGTTTTTGTGAAAAGGAAAATAAAATGTGTTATGAAATGTTTTTATTTAACTTTTTGAATTGGTATTTAATAATCATCTATTAGACATGAAACATTTAATTGTAATTTATTAATAGCAATTAAAAAAATACTTAAAACTAAACAATGAATTTCTCAGTGGAAAATATTGTGGGTAGAGGAAAGCGATCGCCAGTAAAGTTATATTCCAAATATCTATGGATAACTTGTGCCCTTTCGCTCACTTTCAGAAAAAGACTTTCTGGATAAATGGCTTTAATGCTCTCCCAGTCAAATGCTGCCAGCATAGACAATACCTTTGGTTCGAAGCATTTAATTGCACGCAAAATTGGGCGATCCATTGAGGATAGATCGGGATTGATTTTCAGTGTTAAATTCTCATCAAGTTTTTGATCCTGGTTTAAAGCCAAATAGTACGGGGAACAGAAGTAACAATAAATCTCTCCGCTATTAATGTGGTTTCGATTATCTGATATCACAGACATATTTGATGTATCCTTACTAGTATTTATAATTTCATGAGTTTCAGTTTTAAACGAGTCCATTATTAGCGTTTCGTCGTCTGACAGTTTTTTATTTATGAATTCCAAAACATATTCCAATTTTTTCTCAAAATTTACACCCATAGTATCAATCATAAGCTTGAAACCAGTCCAAACGCAATTAAAATTGATAAAATCTTCGACGCTGCAATTAACAATGAATCTGATTAGAAACGTGTTTACAAATGTTTTTGGAAACATGCATAATTCGCCAATGCATTGGCGGAACATATTTATGAATTGACCAAACTCACGGAAGCTGACCAATAAAGTGAGTAATTTATTGTAATCTTCTTTTACCGCTTTTAAGAAATAATTTTTTCTGCATTCTGATATGAGAAACAAAACATCCCGATTAACTTTGTCGTTTCCAGTTTCATTTTGAGATTTATTTACAACGGACGTGGTCATTAGCTTGAAACCAGTACACACGCAATTGAAATTGATAAATTCTTCGACGCTGCAATAAATGATGAATTTAATAAGAAATGTGGTTACAACTGATTTTGGAAAAGTGTAAAATTCGATCAGGCACTGTTTAAACATTTTGTGGTATTGGCCAAGCGTTTGATTACTATAAATTTTGTTAAAGAATTTAAAATAATCTTTCTTTACAGCATCTAAGAACGAAATATTTCTGCATTCTTCCAAGAAAGCCAAAACATCTAGTTTAGGATTGAGGTTTTCAGTTCCAGTTTGTGACTCATCAGCGCTACCTGTGATATTTGTTTCATTAGCAGTATTTAACAGTTTTGTTTCCAATTGATTTTGATTATCCTTAGAAGAAACTATTGTTGGCGAGCTCATAATGCTGGTTATGGTGGTCGTTTGATTTGTTTGAAAAATTCTCAAATTTTTATACGAAAACAAACTTTTTGTAAATGCGCGATTTGAACTTTTAATTTCACTGTGGCGTATGTATTTGAATGGAGTTGTTACTCGTCAGAGACACAGGTATACAGATACGTCACGGTTTTGACGTTTAACCCTCACTTAGAAAGGGACAGCAAATATTACCAAAAAAGTATTTCTGTCCCTCTCTGACTGCCTGTCTGTTTTGTTTATGTTTTTTTTAGATTTCGGGGTGGATTTTTATTATTCTATTTTGGTAGAAATTTATGATATTTTTGTAGAATATTAGAATAATTTTGAAAGGAGATGAACCGTTTTATTAGGGAAACGTAATTCGGAATTAATGTATTTTTTATGACAGCTTTCATCGGTCATCACTGACTTAGTATTTAACCAATTTAAAGGTATATTCACAAATTCCTGAAACAAAAAGTTATGAGTATATATTTTGTTATATTTTTATTTTTATTTACCTTTTGCACACGGAACTTTTTTCAGTGTGAAGGGAAATTGCTAAGAGTTTAATTAATAATGAAAAAATTGCCGAATTTTAACTTTTTCATTCAAGAAATTAATAAATACTAGTAATATACACAAAGTTCTAAAAGAAAAAATTTTTATAAGCAATATGTCTTATTTCATCTTGATGTATTTAACTGCTTACTTACATTTTGCACAAGAAGCTATATTCATTCTGACCAAAAACCAGTCACATTTCGATTAATATTTAAATATTTAAGAACTTTTAAGATTTTCATTGAAGAAATTAAAAAATATTCCAAATTTGCCCTTTTTTAACACAAAATAAGTGTTTATTTACATTTAATTTTTCCACTTTATCCGCCAGTTTTCACTCTGTATATCTGTTGCTTCTAACACATTTGCTTTGCAAAAACTTTTAACATTTTTTTTCTCCCTCTACAAGGAGGGTTAAAACTGCTGATTTAAGCGTTTTTCAAACGTCATAATTGTCGCCACTGGTTACACTGTGTCAGAGATTTTCTCTTCAACTGTTCAACAAAACTGTTGTTCGTAAAATCTGCGAGCATGTGAAAATTTAATACAAACCAGTGTTGAAAAATTTAGTACTTTAGTACATTTTTTTAGTACTTTTCAATTTCAAAAATACCATAGTACCTCCGCTACATTTTAAGTACTTTCTCATTATTAGATATTTTATGGTTTGCACTTTTTAACCTATTAATGCGTTAGTAACATGTTCAACATAATGCTAAACGTAGAATTAGTCTTTAGCCTCGAATAGCCTAACTTACATGCAACGTACATTTGTTTTTAGAATACGAAAAGCAATGAGAAAGCTTGCCGAAATGTTATGTAATTTCGATAAGTATTTAATTTGCTTTACATATGCTAAAAAGAATGTACATTCCGTCGAAATTTGACTAAACGAGGCTTTTACGTTACGAATCAATTGTTTTTGTTTTACTTGAATTTTTCTATTCTATTCAGTAAGTGTATTAAGTATAAATAAATATTTTATTTTTTTTTTTATAAAATTACCATTTGATGTAAAAAAAAGTACTCTTTCAGTTATAGTTCAGTACCATTTCAATTTATCAACACGGATAAAAACAAATCCATTCAGCAAATCGCTGAAAAAGCAAATCGTTTAAATCCATAAATTCGCAAGAATTCTTCCATAAATAAACATATGAAAACCATACCCAGTTACAGTAAACAATACATAATATTAAACGTACAGTAATGCTGCTATGCTTAATGCAGACCCGCCACGATCAAACTGATTGGATCAAATTGCCGTTTTTGTGATTGTATTGGTAAAACTGTACTCACACGTACAGAAAACTGACCTCACACGTACAGGCTGAGAAGAGTTTTTTACCAACACATATGCAAAATTTGATCCAATCTGTTTGATCGTGGCCGAGGCACTTAACGTTGTTTCAGTATTACGCGGTAGTATTGGGATTCCCCTAAATCGCACGCTGTATTAATACTTGTTGTATGTGAGCAAATGAAACGGCTATGCAGCAATCAAAAACGGTGCACTATATAGCGACGGTGTATACTATGTATGTATATTTTTAAGATTCCAACTGTATTTTCTAAAGTCGCAATGTATTTACATACATATGTACGTGTTAAGTTGCCTTGTTTAGCGCTGGAACTTATTCGAACGTATGCCTGGCGTTAAGCGGGGTCAAGGCAAATCTAACAGGTAAAACTATGTCAACAGCTGACGCGTTTTTAAATGTCAAAATTTTGTTGTTTTTTTGTTTGTTTTGTTTCGATAATCATTTTCGCATTTATAAACCCTCATATGTACCGGATGTATCCTTAACGATACGCACTCTAGAAATTCTTCAGGATTACTATTTCAAAGCCAATTTTATTAAAATTTTTGCAAGATGATTAATAATATTTAAGCCTTTAACACTAAATACTAGAGGTGTGCACAAGACATATAAAATTGCACAGTATTGTATTTTTCCCAAGACCGAATATTGATTGTAGCTGCAAATATAAATAAGTGTGAAGCAAAGATAGAGTACAAAAAAACAACTGCACTCGTAAACCATTGTACAACAGTATAAAAGAGAGTTGTGTGAAGAGTGCAACAAAAAATATTGTACTCTTCATAGAGTCACAACATGCATTTTTAGTTGTTTGTTTTTGTTTTTTTAACAACAATGAATAAGAAAGCTCCGAATGTTTTGCTCTCGAGAACCGAACATCTTCGTCGACGCCATCATTGCCAGTAACTTTTTTAAACTTTTTATTTCGGGGAAAAACCCTTTTTTATGAGGTTATGGCGAAAGCAAAGAATGTATAGAAACACTTATGTACACATATTTTTCAATATGGCAATACTGAAAATGTAGCTTCAGTAGTAAAATATGCTCTTACAACACAAAGCATAGTTCCGTTACTTCACAGACAAACGAGTGCTGTTGTATACATTGAATAAATGAAAATACACATTTCAGTGCACTCGTAAAATCAAGAGCAACAGAAAAGAGTACAATACAGTATTGCATTCGGTGAAGGGTGAAGTCTTGTGCACACCTCTACTAAATACATATATCTTTTAAGCTACAACCTAGATTTACTATATTTATATTTATTTAGACGAGAGTGATGAATTACCCAAAAAAAGATTTCGGTCTCTCCAACTAGGTGCCTAAACTATAAGCAATAACAAATAACGTTTGCATCTGTCATTTTTCTCGATGGCCATATAAAAACATGTTCTTTAGATAAAGTGGAAATGTTATTGACTGCATGGAATAATTTTTTTTTAATTTATAGGTGCCCCACTATTGCGTTATTAAGCATGACATAAAAATCAAAAGAAATTTCAATATATAAAATGTATTTAGTTTTTTTAATTGCTTTTATTAATTTCCTATAGAGGTTTGAGGGTTAATTTTTTTGACATTACGCGTACGCTTTAACAAAAACAAAATGTCTGTTGTTTTTGCATTGTTGTACTTGTTGTACACTTACGGTTACCTGTTAGATGTGCCTTGAGCGGGGTCTTACTGTATTTGCATACAGGCAGACATCACTACATTTACGATGACGGCACAGGTATACAGATACGTCACGGTTTTGACGTTTAACCCTCACTTAGAAAGGGACAGCAAATATTACCAAAAAAGTATTTCTGTCCCTCTCTGACTGCCTGTCTGTTTTGTTTATGTTTTTTTAGATTTCGGGGTGGATTTTTATTATTCTATTTTGGTAGAAATTTTTGGTATTTTTGTAGAATATTAGAATAATTTTGAAAGGAGATGAACCATTTTATTAGGGAAACGTAATTCGGAATTAATGTATTTTTTATAACAGCTTTCATCGGTCGTCACTGACTTAGTATTTAACCAATTTAAAGGTATATTCACAAATTCCTGAAACAAAAAGTTTTGAGTATATATTTTGTTATATTTTTATTTTTACTTACCTTTTGCACACGGAACTTTTTCAGTGTGAAGGGAAATTGCTAAGAATTCGACTAATAATGAAAAAATTACCGAATTTTAACTTTTTCATTCAAGAAATTAATAAATACTAGTAATATACACAAAGTTCTAAAAGAACAAATTTTTATAAGCAATATGTCTTATTTCATCTTGATGTATTTAACTGCTTACTTACCTTTTGCACAAGAATCTATATTCATTCTGACCAAAAACCAGTCACATTTCGATTAATATTTAAATATTTAAGAACTTTTAAGATTTTCATTGAAGAAATTAAAAAATATTCCAAATTTGCCCTTTTTTAACACAAAATAAATGTTTATTTACATTTAATTTTTCCACTTTATCCGCCAGTTTTCACTCTGTATATCTGTTGCTTCTAACACATTTGCTTTGAAAAAACTTTTAACATTTTTTTTCTCCCTCTACGAGGAGGGTTAAAACTGCTGATTTAAGCGTTTTTCAAACGTCATAATTGTCGCCACTGGTTACACTGTGATGACGGTCAAATCCTAATACATTCAAGTGAAATGATATTTTACAGGCACATGGACGTAATTATTTCTCTCTCTCTCTATCTCTAATATTAGGTGTTTAACTTAAAAATGTGGGTTTTATCTTTTAAATTTGTTAAACATTCAAATGCTAGTGCAATAAAAGTTTAAAAAAAGTATGAGGCAACAAACCATCATTTTGGAGACTTCTTCTAGACTTTGTGACACAGCAGGAATATTCTATTCGTTAAGCATATGGCGATTGTATTGATTTTGAATCAAAATGAGTAAAATAAGCGCGAAAACCATCAATGACTTCATATATTGCTTGCTCAATAGGTCGATTATGTTAATCGTTAAACGGATAAATTTCTCTCAGAATTAGGCTAACCGATTTAATGTTTAGAAGTAAATTCGAAAATTTTTTTTTTTTGGTTTATCTGGGCTCATAATGCCTAATACCAGTTACACACTGCGAACATAATTCATGCTTTGAAGTCTAAATAGTAATGAAACAATGTGCAGATAGGTAGGTTGGAGTGGTAGTTTTAATACCAAAAGCTCACTTGAGCACGCATAGGGGCTCAGAACGAATTCCACCAAACAAGGGAAAAGCTATACCCTTGACATCAATGGATAATAGCTCCGTCAAATTGACTGACAGAATTCTCAGTCAAAATTGTTTGACATTTTCAGCTATCAAACAATAGTTATTGATATCGATAACTAACAGATAACATTCGATATGATCATCAAACTCGACGATTTTCAAATCATTTTTGGCAAGAACACAATGTTAAGGCTTCAGCGCAAATTGATTTGCGGTTTACTAAAATAGCATAGCAGGATGGCCATTAAAATAGTCGACCGTACACACTGATGGCATATACATATATGGATTGAGTAAAATGTATTTCTTATAGAATACAAAAACAGCTACGTGAGGATGTTTTTATAAAATGATGAATAATATAAATTACACTATGCGACAAAATACATACAAAAAATTAAATATACCCGAGTAACTACCTAGTCTATGTTGTTCAGTTAGTTGAGTAGAACTCAAAAATACTTTTTTTTATATTTCTTGAACCCTGCAAACTTGTTTTATTTGACAAAAACTGTTTTTTTGGACTATACGCACAAATTTATTGATTAGACAAACATTTCTGAACCGATATACAAAATTTAAACCATATTAGAAAGGAGAGGGTTGGGCCTTTAAAACGATATACATAGATGTATTATTTGACTTAATATGCTATGGAGTTTGATGAGTTAAACTTGACAAATGCGATTTTTTTTCCATATTTTTTCAATTTTGTCCGTTCATAGTAGCAAACTTTAATAAAAAAAATATGAAATAAGTGATAACTTTCTTAAAGTACATTATCTTGTGAAGAGATTGACACTTTGTTTGATCAAATCGGACAACAATTATCGTAGTTATTATTTGAAGAGTTTAACAGTCGTGTTAAATTTTTCATATTGTATATATTTTTTCAAATGAACTTCTAGTTCAAAAATTTTCAGAATTTTTGATGGATCTTAATTTTTTTTTATCACAAAATGTGTCAATTTCGCGTTTGAGCGAACACCAGAAGCTGAACAATGTTTGCGCAAAGAGAAATAATATTATTTGCCGACTTCTGGTAGTCGTACAAACGTGAAATTGACACATTTTGCAATAAACAATCAAGATCCATCAAAACTTTTCAAAATTTTTTAACTGACAGTTCATTTGATAAGATGTTATTTCTAAAAAATATAACAAGACTGTTATACTATTTAAATTATAACTACGGTAATTTTTGTCCGATTTGATCAAACGAATGGCAATCTCTTCACAAGATAATGCACTTTCAGAATGACATCACTTATTTCATATTTTTTAATTAAATTTTGTAATTAAGAATAGCTAAACTTGAAAAAATACAAAAAAAAATAATATTTTTCAAGTTTATTGCATCAAAACTCATAACATATAAGTTTGGACAAAACGTTTACGTATACCGTTTTAAAGGCTAATCTCTCACCTTTCTAAAAAACTTTGGATTTTTAAAATAGGTTCAAACATATTTGGGTAATCAATAGTTTTGTCTGAAAAGATAAAAAAATTCGGTTTTGTCAAATAAAACAAGTTTGGAGGGTTCGAAAAAAATAAAAAATAAAGTATTTTTCAGTTCTACTCAACCTAGCGAATAACTTAGACTATGTAGTTACTCGAGTGTATTTCCACTATCGCACCGTGTTATTATGAAATGTTTTTATTTAATTTTTTGAATTGGTATTCAATAATCTATTGTACATGAAACATTTATTTGTAATTTATTCATAGCTAAAAAAAATACTTAAAACTAATAAATCTTTCCAAAATGTTCATCAATTCCATGTTCTTTTTTGATCATCTGGACCTAAGCCACTCTACCATCTCCCCTGTTTACTGGCGAGCATCACTAGTTGCTGAAAATTTCGCAACGGAAATTGTTATGGGCAGGGCGCACTGGCTATCGTGAATGTTATACTCAATATATCTACGGATTAGTTGTTCCCTTTCCTCTACCTTTAGGTACGGACTCTCGGGACATGTGGATTTAATATTCTTCCAGTCAAGTGCTGCCAACTTAGACAGCGTTTTCGGTTCGAAGCATTTAATTGCACGCAAAAGTGGGCGATCCATTAACGTGAGATCGGGATTGATATTGAATGTTAAATCCTCATCCAGCTTCTGATCCTGATTTAAAGCCAAATAATAAGGAGAACAGAAGTAGCATGTAATCTCAGCAACATTGATGCGACTTTGTTTCTGATCTGATTTATCGGACATATTTGTTGAATTCTTATGACTATCGATTACTTTAGATTCATGATCACGCAGTATTGATGCAAATTCAGGCAGTTTTTTATTGATATTTTTCAAATCCTTTTCAAACTGTTCCTCAATATTATGCTCCATAGAATCAGCCACACACTGGACACCCGTGCAAACATAATTGAAATTCATAAAATCTTCGGGTGTACAGTGAAAAAGAAAATTAATAAGAAACGGTGTTACAACGGATTTTGGAAGTCTTTGTAATTCAATCATGCATTCACGAAACATTTTGTGATATAAACTGAGCTCTTTATTCTCAAAGATTCTCTCAAAGAATATCGATTGATTATCTTGTATTGCATTTAGGAATTGCATATTTCGGTATTTTTCCAAGTGTACCATGACAGCTACTTTAGTGTTGAGACTTTTATTTTCATTTTGTGAATTATCAGAGAGATGTTGAGTGCTACGTGTGATATTTTGGTCATTAGCAGTATTTAATAGTTTGGTTTCCAATTGATTTTGATTATCCTTAGAGGGAACTGTAGTCTGCCAGCTCATAGTGATGATGATGGGTGTGGTGGTGGTGGTTCTGGTTGGGTTGGTTTCCAAACTTTTTAAGTTTTTCTATGAAAACACTCTTTTTGTAAACGCGCGATTTGAACTTTTAATTTAAATTTCTATTTCAGTTTCACTGTTTATTACACGTCAAAGTTCTTCTTGTCAACTGATCAACTAAACTGCTGTTCATTCTGTTGTCAGCAAAATCTGCAGTTCAGGATGTATACTAACGAGTTCGAACGTGGAAAAATTGAATACAAAGAACTCCATTCAGTATCAGGTAGGTAGGCCAAAGCACTGAGGGTAAAACGGTTGTTCGTTTCTTTATCCATAAATTCTCAAGAATTCTTCCATAAACAAACATATGAAAACCATACCCAGGTATAGTAATCTGTAATATTAAATATATTTGCATACAGGCAGGCATACATCACTACAGTTACGATGACGGTCAAATCCTAATGCATTCAAGTGAAGAAATTCTTGGAATGTTATTTTACAGGCACTTGAATGTTATTATTTCTCTCACTCTCTTTCTCTCTCTCTCTATCTCTAATATTAGGTGTTTAAATTGAAAATGTGTGTATTTTGTTTTAGATTTAATAAACATTTAAATACTCGTGCAATGAAAGTTCTATCAAAACTTGAGCTAAAATTTTCGAAGGACAAACAGCAACCACTTGAGAAAGACAACAAATCATTCTCCTCGGTATGGACATTGCCTTGCTTAGATTTTAAATCAAAATGAGTAAAATCAGTGCTAAAACCATCAATAACTTTATATATTGCGTGCATAGCTGCCAGATAAATGAAACATCAAATTGTTAAATATTTTAGAAAAAATCGTCAAAATCGTAAAAAAAATTGTCAGAAATAAATAAAGAAATTGAAAGGTTTTAAAAACAAAAACATATAAAGTCAATGTTAAGATGCAATAATATTGCATCATCTATACCCATGTGTGGTGTAAATATTAGGGAGTCAGAAGGTCTAGGCGTTATGGGCATGAAAATGTTTGTGATGTTTGCAGTGCCTTGATTTCTTAAGACGGTGCAAGAAATACTTCACTTTATCTGATCTACTTACCATTTACACCATTTATAACCGACCGAGAATGGAATACAGTTTTCATGTATGGGTTGACCCTTAACGTCTATTTTGAGCCTTCTTGACCGTTTATAGGAGAGGCCGTAGTAGCTCGTTAATCACGATAATGTGTCCAACTTCATTTATTCATTGGAACATCGTTGCAATGTGGCTTGTGTTTCACTGTTCTATCGCTACTACAACAGATATTGCTCGAGTGAAATAAGGGGACTTGTTTATGAAAATCATATATTCCTCGTCTTTCTCGGCCAGCACATCCGTATGTGGTCGATTGGCCAGTGTATCGCACACTGCTTACAGACAAAGTTCATTTGTTAGACGGGCTATTCGTATGTGGAACTCCCTTCCTGCAGAGATCTTTCCTGATACTTATGGTGTAAAAATATTCAAACCTAGTGTCTATAAACACTTTTCCCACTTTCCTCCTTCCTATAATATATTTTCCTAGTTTCAAACACAATACCATATCCCCTGAGTGTTGGTCCTATGAAAAAAAATAATAGCACTTGCCTTTGTTCTTCCGATGGTAATATTAGAAGCTATAATGGAATTTTTAAAATTGTCTGCAACGCCATATGATAATTTATGCTCAACTACGATGTTATTTAGGAGTGAAAATTTTTTGGCTTTTGAGGGATTATAAAGGCATAAAACACTGAAAAATCATCATAGGTGTTCGCAAGTAACTTAAAAATACAATACTTTACTCCTTGTTATTACTAACATAAATTTTCAATAGTAACAACTGCAAAACAAATACAAAGCTTAAGGAGGCTTTTAACGTACTAAAGTAAAGAAAATGATGTAAATTTTTAATTGCTAAAAATCGTCAACATGATATTTTTGGAGCTCAAAATCGTCAAAATGACGATAAATCGTCAAATATGGCAGCTATGATTGCGTGCTCAATAGGTCGATTATGTTAAACGTTAAACGGATAAATTCCTCACAGGCTTTTTCTGGGCTTATGATGTCTTACCATATCTTAACGAACAGAAACGTCAACACAGTTTAACAGTTGCAGAAGTCAAACAATAGTTATAGATATCGATAACTAAGAAAATATCCAGTACGATCATCCGACTCCAAGGTTTTCACTTTGTAGTGTGTTGGTCACACTTATCCACTGTTGTGTGTTGGTTACGTTTGTGCTACTAAAAAATGGATTTGATACATTCCTCAATAATATAAACAAAACTGTCAATGACCAACATATTATGACGGCACTAGGTATCAAATTGCATTATACAAATTTTCAGTATGTAATAATTGCAAAGTAGCAAAATGCTGACCACGCACACTCTAAGTTAAGTAAAAAACTAAATTATGTCATAAGTATTAATATGTAAAGAAATTAGACTTAAGAAATTAATATATGTAAATAACTGTAAGTTAATTGATAAAATTAGAATAAATTTGATTATCATAACGGCTATTTAGCTGAAAAGATTCCTTTTTTATTCTCAAATTAAACTCCGGCCTTTTAGCCATACCCAAGCGGCGTGCTCGCCTTTATAATAAGCAAACCAGGACAGAGACACTACTGACGAAAATACAATTGTAACAATCATTTCATACATTACAACTTATTTACGGACATTTTCATAGCTTAGTAGTCTCTAGTGTTGGCCAACGCTGGCATGAACCCTAAATTGAGTTTCCGCTTTGATTAAAATGCTCTATCAAATCAATAAAAGAGGATATAGTAGAATAGAGGAGAAGTATAATTGCTTTGTTTCTTCATAAAATATAGGGTGGGCCGTATAAAAGTTTACGTTTAAAAATGCAATAAAACAAAAAAGGTTTATTAATTTGTTGTGAAATACAATTCTTTCGGTTAGAAATGGAATATTATTTCAATCATATAGCTGCCACAGCTCGCCTCACAGTACCTCATCGGATCGTAACAATTTATGTGCACTTTTTCCAGTGCAAGGGATCGTATCTCGCGCAATGGCATCAAGAATGTTGGCCTCTGAATGCTCAATTGTCTCTAGTTTGTCGGCATAACACTTTTCTTTAATTGCGCCCCTCAGAAAATAGTCCAACGGTGTCAAATCGCTGGTTCTTGGCGGTCAATTGATATCACCATTTCGGCTAATTAAATGGACATAATTGCGGCTAATTAAATGGACATCAAATGTTTAACGCAATAAATCAATATTGGCATGAGAGGTGTGGCTAGTCCATCCTGTTGAAATCAAACTTCGTTCACATCAATGCCAAATCGGTTATCATGGTGTAATAGGTGTCTCCATTGACCGTAATAGTTGCGCCGTACTCATTTTCAAAGAAATATGGGCAAATAATGCTTTCGCTGCACAAGCCGCACCAAACAGTCACTCGTAATGGTTACATTGGCTTCTGTAAGACCACGTGTTGGTTTTCTAAGCCCCAAATTTGGCTTATTAACGTACCAAGATGAAAATCAGCTTCATCCGGAAAGATGATTTGTTTGGCAATATCGAGACCATCGTGCAATTTTTCGTTGTCCCAATAAATACCAACATTGTTCAAACATAAATCAATTCATTACGTTCAGTGGTGATAATAAACAGAATTCGGTGACAGAAAAGAATGACATACAAAGTATTGCCATATTTGAAATAACCGATGGTTCAAATTTAAACCAATAGATGGCTCACCCGGTACAAAAACAGCATCGTGAAGTTGTTTCTATACAGAGTTTGGCTGTGTTTCATTGCAATAAATTCAAGTTTTCCATCAATTTGTAAACAAGGTGGGCCTTGTCACAATACCCTTAATTGAGGGAATTACAAGAGTGGTTATAATTTTTATTTTCCGAAGGGAAAAGTAAAATATTAGTCAGAACAGCTATCATTTGGAAGTCGCCGTAGTCTAGTAGGTAGTGTGTTGGCTTATTAGACGAAAGGCCCGAGTTCAAATCCCGGGTCAGACATCAAAACGAAAATATGAAAATATTTCTTTGGCGACTTCCTCTCAGCAGATTTCTGGCAAAAACTCTGAGAGTGAAAATTGCCATGAAAAGCTTCAAACTGTTAGTCTCGCCACTCATGTATAAAATTAACGCACACAACACGAGTGGTGTGAGAAGCTAGGACGTTGTACAATGGGTCAATTCGACCTCCGGGTACTGTACTTGTCACAGTTGACACAGTTGACAAGTACACGTCCTCTAACCTAACTTAACCTATCATTTGGAATATAATATAAAAATAAAAAATAAATTTTATTTGAACTCCCTTATCACAAACCATGTGTCCCAGAGAAACGTATTTGTGTTCTTAGGTCGACTAATTTTGTATTCGACTTTGTGTACAAAATTTCTTCAACAAAAATAGAAATTTTGATCAAATATTCGGTAAGAAATCAAAATATGTTGCATGTTGCCATCAAAAAAAAAAATTTTTTTGTTTCTTTTTTGACGACAAATTTTGTGGAGTAGAAAAATTGATTCCCGATAAACGAAAAGTGTTATGCTGCTGCTGCCGTCTCATATCAATTGCATAAAAGGAAAATGATTCGGGATTTTTCTTTTTATAATTCAATCGGTTTTCAATTGCTTTCCTTTCATTTTCCAATGCACACTTCAGTGCATTTTATTTCCCCAACATGATGATGCATAGTGAGGCGGTGAAAGAAAAGCTGCTTTTGCTGCACATGTGGAAATTGCTTTCTCTAAGCATAGAAAAGCGATTCAAGATTCTTTGAGAAGACACCTATTTCGCCATTAGAGAAGAAATATCATCGATCCCAATCGGAATCAGAACTTGGTGACTTAAAAACAACAAGACTGTGGGCTCTGTGATGGAGTGCATGGTCAGCATGGCCAGGTATGCTGCATACACAGTCTTGTTTGTAAAATATTACTAGACTTGCTAGTATATGCCCAGCGATTCAAATTTCTATGTACTCTGTCCTGTATAGCATCATCTACGGATGTATAAATTTGCTGACTATCGCATATTGCATGAAAGACGAATGTCACTTGTCCAATAACTTCCTGACCCCCGTCAGTACAGCTTTCGTTGTGGGTTTTCCACAACGTCAAATGTTTGAAGAAGGCCTATGAAAGGCCCTTTCGATTGCATTTTTGCCACAAGGTCTGAGCGCTGAGGTTTGTCTGAGAAACTGTTAACACACATCCGCAATGAGTTTCACTTCAGTCAGGATTATGACCTAATTTCTCACACCACTTATATTGTGTGTGGTCATTTTATCCATAAAAGGCGGGACATACAGTTTAAAGTCGACTCTGAACAACAGATTTTTGAGAAATTTTTTCATGGCAATTCTTCATTCACTCTCAGAGTTTTTGCCAAAAAACTGCTATGGCCGAAGAAATATTTGGTTTTGCTGGAGATGTCTGACCTTGGGTTTAAACCGTGTCCTCTTGTCTAACACACTACTCGCTAGACTGATGATAAGCTTCTTTATTATGAGACCAGGCAACCCTTGCAGCTCTTTCAAGCTAGGAAACGATATTCTCTAATCGTTCCTTGCTGCTTTAGGTTTCGGATATGGTGATCTCTTATCCTGTGACCTGCCATGTTGAGTTCGCTTAAGGTGCGTTTTTATTATAATAACGTTAGTTTTTTGCAAAAGTGTTCAGTTGTTCATTGTTCAGAGATGTTACCCCGCCCACTATTTTCAGTGTTATAGAACGGAAATCTGTCAAGATGGGTCTTGCAGGTTTCGACCAACAATGCTTCTTCTACGTTGTCAAGGAATTTATTTATCATGACTTCGTCATTACCAGCTGAAAAGTTTGTCAGTCGTCAGTTCCTGCAAAGAATTTCTCTTACAAACAGGCAATTTGATTACAGAGACATCTCTTGTGTGTGGAATTTAATACCCTACAAGCGGATGATCCTGCCCGTTCTTCTCTATGGCGTAGAAGCGTACGAACGCTTTTAAGAGGATTTAAAAGTTATCGTGATTTTTGCTTCAGAACCAACAATGAGTTTCATAAGCTCCTCAACGATGTGGTCGTTATTCGTTTAGATGGCGATCCATGCATGGCTCTGTTATTATCAGATTAAAAATATTTACTTCCCGTGTGGGATCCATGCTTTTGTACGAATGTAAACTGTGGAACGTATATAAATTTTTGAATGCCAAAGTCTTCGCGAAGATGGTGCAAACTAAACTCTAATAAAACGCTGAAATTCTCAGAACTAAAATTATTTAAACGGACATAGAGTGGAACCCCGCGGTAAGTAAACGAGTAAGGTATACCACGCCGCTCGTGAAGACGATAGATAGTGAAGCAGGCTATAATCAATTGAAAATATTAGTATTGCCTACAAATGCCATGAAAATAATTTGTAAGGGCCCTATGACATTTTGGTTAGATTTTCTTCAATACACACCATAGTGCAGTTTGGCTTGACACTTTAAAATATTTTGCATTCGTTTTCATTCCAACAACAAAGGATTTTCTAAAGATAAGACTTTATTTTCATAACGATTCTTCTCCTATCATTTGTATAGAAACGAAAGATAAAATTAAAGAGACGACAAAGAAAATCAATTGTTTTCCTAGGAATAGTGGATTTTACTTTTGATGCTCAAGTACCACTCACTCTCTTATTTAAAAGTGGCATTCCGTTCCACTTAAATGACGTTTTTTTTTTGAAATTTTTTCCCTGTTTTTCGCGATGCTACGCTTTTGCGCTAATATTTTTGGAAAAATATTATCTTTGTTCGGGTTTTTCGTCTGCTTAAAAGAATTTCTACTATTAAATGCCGTTTTAGGCAGGTAGGTTTTGAAATCCGTATACTGTTTGAGTGTATGCGTGTTCACTGCACTTTAATTCAAAATTAATCCTCAGGTACCATTCGGCACGTAATCAATTTTGTTACCTTTTTTTTTTGGTGTATTGGCAGCAATATAAGCGTCTTCAAGGGAAGGGAAACTACCGCAGATTAGAAAGAAACACAGAAAGTGTGAGAGAGAGAGAGTACCAGCGAAAAAATTTCTTTGTTCACTTGGTTGATAGGAGAGAAGGACTTTTACTTTTCAATAATAATTACCACGTGTTGGAATTTATTATTTAAACAAAGAATTAAAAGAATTTAAGGAAAAATTAAGCCTAATACAGGCAAACCTAAATATATTGAATAGCAGCGTACAACAGTTTCGCATCTATGTATATGGCAACGCCAAAACGATATTTCGTATTCTCCTAAGACGACGAGGACAGTAAATTTAATTTTGCGGACGTACAAAATTGTCAAATCAACTATAAACATAAAATGAAAATAAAATACGGGAAATCTTATTGAAATAATTTTTTTTTATTATAGTTTGGTAGATAATTTCGTGGCATATTTTTGACACATTATTTTCGGCATATGTTCAACGCGGCTTTTCCCAATCAACCTGGCTATGCAGTGTCAATGGTTGCTTGAATATTGTCTTATCATAAATCAAGAGTTGTTTGCTTGTTGAATGAATCAAGCTCTTAAAAAGTAAACCAGATCCGTTAAGTCACCCCAATGATGTGGTCAGTGAACAGATACACTTGTGGAAAGAAAATGGTCAAGAAATTGATTTTGAAATAAATCGATTTTTACGCACGCTATTTGACAATTAGAAGTCGTTGTAGTCTGGCTGTGATTGATGAAGTCGCCGCAGCCTAGTAGATAGTGCGTTGGCTTAAGGCCACGGTTCAAACCCTAGGTCAGACAGACGCAACGAAATACGAAAAAATATTTCTTCGGCGACTTTCTCTCAGCAACAAGAAATAACTAAAAATTGCTATGAAAAGTTTCTCAAAAATCTCTGTCGTTCGGAGACGACATTAAACTTTAGGTTCCGCCACTCATGTATAAAATTAACACACGCAACATAAGTGGTGTGAGAAGCTGGGTCCTAATACTGTCTGAAGGGTTGTAATGACCAATTATGTATGTACATATATGAGTCCGTGATTGAAACCCCAAAGCAGACATCTCGAACGCGAAACGAATTTCTCTCAGCAGATTTCTAGCAAAAACTCTGAGAGTAAAATTGCCATGAAAAGTTTCTCATGAATATAACGTTTGGAGTCGACTTCAAACTGTAAGTAAGTCCCGCAACGCATTTATAAAATTAACACACACACAACATGGTGAGAAGCAGGTTGTAAGCTAATAAGTTTAGCAAGCACCGCCAAAGATCGTTAAGGTTTTGCTGATGAATTTTTGTAAGTAAAAATTCAGTCAGCAGCCCTGTATACATATAGGCAGCTCCTTTGCTCATTTCGTGGGCAATAAGGATGCCAATGATGTCGCTAGAGTGTAAACCGCATCTAACAATCAATTTTAATAGATTCAATGGATTGCAGATTGCTTTCGCTTAAAATACGATAACTTTGTTTATGGGTGCAATGAATTTCATCACAAACCATAATTCTGCTTATTTTCCGCCCTTATTTATAGACACGCCTAATTCATAGCCATGTAAGCCTAATTCCTTATGTATAATTTCCAAGATAGTTGAAGTCGACATCTTTAGAATAAAAAACTGATCGTGAATCTATTTTTGTTTTCGAGGCATCCAATTTAAAATCAAGCCATTCTGAAAAAGGTATTCAGTAACTCAATTTTCTCTTGAAGAAAGAAAAACTCTACCAGAGAGTACCAAAAAAAAAAAAAAAAAAAAACAGTCAACAAGACCTTGCCTGTAGATGGAAAAAATTTGGCGTCCTATGGATACGATTCTACAAATTCAGTTCTCTGCTTAGAGTGTTCCTCTGTCTAAGGCGTGAAGTGTTGATTACATGTCTCATCGGCTTTATTGTGCCAAAGTACGACACTCTAACATAGCAATTCTTGTGAAGGTAGACGCAGGGTTTGCAATTCTATTTTCGGCACCCACAACATTTACGTTTAGAAGTCGCCGTAGTCTAGTAGGTAGTGTGTTGGCTTATCTGGCCAGGGTTCGAGCCCCAGGCCAGACATCAAAACAAAATACAAAAAGTATTTCTTCGACGATTTCCTCTCAGCAGATTTCTAGTAAAAACTCTGAGAGTAAATAAAATTGCCATGAAAGGTTTCTCAAAAAATCTGTCGTTCGGAGATTTGTAGGTCCCGCCACTTATGTATAAAATTAACACACACAACATAAGTGGTGTGAGAAACTAGGTCAATAATCCTGACTGAAGGGTTGTAATGACCAATTATGTATGTAAATTTACGTTTAATATCTGGGCACCCGTCGCCATAGTCTAATAGGTAGTGGGTTGGCTTATCAGGCATGAGGCCACAGTTCAAACCCCAGATCAGACAAGTGCAGACAAAACGAAATATGAAAATGTCTTTTTTCGACGACTTCCTCTCAGCAGATTTCGGGCAAAAACTCTGAGAGAAAATAAAAAATTGTCACCCAAAAGTTTCCCAAAAATCTGTCTTTCGGAAGCGACTTTAATTTGAATGTCCCGCCACGCATGTATAAAATTAACACACACAATATAAATTCTGTAGGAAGCTAGGTCATAATCCTAACTAAAGCGTGTGTAATAGCCAACTATGTATGTATGTGTATGCCATACATTTTTTATTCTTTGTTTTTAATGTCCTTGAATTTTCATTTGTCTTCGAAAATCCCTGCGTCTACCTTCACAATAATCCCCCATAGCCAATGTATTAAAATGTTAAAAATTATCTTTATTTTCTGCAATAATTTTGTAACATTTCAGGCTTAACAATCAAAAATTTCGCAAACAGCAGCAGCAGTTTTCTTCGTAAATCTCCAGTTTTTTTGGGGTGAATCCCTTAAGACACAGTGTTCATAATGCATTTTGACATTAAATGCTACGAGAATTGTCTGAATGAAAAGTAAAACTTGCATCATATAAACTCAACTTTAAGACACAATCTACACACACCTACACACATACATATTCACATACATTAACTTGCAACAAAAGTCAAGAGTAATGGCATCAGCAAGAGTAGCATTAGTTGAGCAGTTGAGTTCACTCCACAGTTGAAAGTTGTTTATAAAGTTAAGCAACCGAGTTGACTTATTCTTACAAGATTTATGAAAGTTCTTCTACTTCTTCTTCTTCTTCCTATTCTTCTTGTTCTTGTCCTTAACAAGGGTTTATTTGAAACTAAGACGCTCGTATTTATATTTTTTATTTTTTTCCGAAATTAAATAAAAATTGACACAATCACACGCATACACTGAAGCATTTGCTAACATTTATTGAAATAAATTTCAATTGACAACACTTAACATTTGAAAATCGCAATTTATTGTGTACAGTTTTGTTGCTGTTGTTGCATAACGTTAGGGTCCAAGGTACAATCGAATTGACAAAAATTTAATTCAAACGAAAAGCAATTGCATAAGGCGACTTTCAGAAATGTGTCACAGAATTTTGAGAGAGGAGGGAGAACAAGAGCTTTAGCAATAGGGGTTAAAATCGTACGTCTTTAATTATGAAATAACAAACAAGTCTTTGAAGCGGTAGTTTCCGTTTCTAAAGTCTGCAATTGGTTGAATCCAACTGAACACAGCTCTTCCGACAAATGCATAAGTTATGTAATTAAGGGTGGAGTAGACACACTTAGGCCACAAGTGGGCCATTGTAATACCCGAGTCCCAAGTAAAGAAATAGTTTCGGAAGATAATGTAGCAGAGAATTTAGAAAATGTAGCTTCTGAAGAGTATGTAGACTGTTGGCAAGGGAGACCCCCCAATGCCATATAATTAATTCCAACAACCATGCTGAGCGTGTTTCGTTGACGTTGAAATAGACATTCTGTTCGTTCTCAAACGAAATTTGGCCAGATTTGATGGGTTATCTTCCCCGTATTACGGAAATACGGATCGTCCAGTTGGCATTTGAAGAATGCAGCACTGTATTGTCAATTACAAGCTCGATGGTCATCAAAGAGGGTGTCCATGCTTATCTGCTCTGCAGGTTCCGGGAATGCCAATGTGTTCCAGTATCGCGAGATTCGCGACAATCATAAAATATCATAGCGTTTGTTACCTTAGAAGTCAGTACTCTAAAAGCCTCTTGGCTTTTAGAAATCGTGACGAGGTCTTAAAAATATTTATGAGAGGATGTCAGTGACAGCCAATTTGCTTGGAACTGCGAAAATAAATTGTGGAAGAGAGGGAAAAAGTACCGAGATTTTACACACATACATACATACATACATACATAATTGGTTATTACAATTGTTCAGTTAGAATTACGACCGAGTTTCTTACACCACTTACGTTGCGTGTGTTAATTTTATACCTGAGTGTCAGGGACCTACAGTTTAAAGTCGCCTTCAAACGAAAGATTTTCGAGAAACTTTTCTCGACAATTTCTTATTTACTCTTAGAGTTTTTGCCGGAAATCTGCTGAGAGGAAGTCGCCGCAGAAATTTTGTTTACGTTATAAGGATGAAGGTTATGTGGTAGAGATTAGAGTGGTTGACTACGGACCCAAGTATCTCTGGTTTAAATACAGAAAAATTCAAAAAAAATTTCATGACAGTTTTTCAAAAAGATTTTTGAAATTTCAAAATGACCTACAAATTATGACCTTCAACATCAAAAAAGACATTGAAAGATCAGCCAATGGCTATCGTTTAATAGACAGGGCTTCTTACTGCAAGCGACACAATTAGGCAGCGAAATGTTGCCTGTGGGCTATCCTGATTAATTTAAATAAAGATGGTTGCTTGCCCACTATGAAGTCTACTTATAACTCCTTGAAGATTGATAATATGGAGCTTTGTTAGACCACTGGCGGTGTAGAGAATCCCAATGGCTCATTCAGAAGCTTTACTTTATCCATACAATGCCTTTTCCAACATTCCATAAGTGTAACAGAGAGGTACACCACAGAGTCTCTATTGGAAATCGAATTCACAAACCCCACACCTGCAGCTGATAGACTACAAGGCCCACAATCTTTTTATTTCAATCACTTAGCGTTCTGTAAGTGAAATTCTAGTTTTTGAATTTCGAATTTCACTATCCATGCAAAATTATCTGACAAACGCTTATGCTGCCTCTCAATTTATTTAATTTTTATTGCAATTGTAATGAAAACTTCATAATGAACTTGACAATATGAAAAGTTTTTCATAGTCACTAGGAAGTTGCATGAACTGACACGTACGTACGTACGTACCCCCATAAGTTGATGGTTATTGTTGACAGCCGAAATGCAATTGTTATACGTTCAGTTGTTTAGTTTTCTTGAGTTTTGGGAAATTTTGATTTTCAAAATTTACATTTGTTATACACACACAGCACTTCCTTTAATATTATGCAACAAAATGTTGTACAATTCGTTAGAAAGCATAAAGTTTGGTGTATTTATGGTGTCACAAAAAAAAATAAAAGAGAATATAAAATTAAAGGAAATAAAAACAAAATCTGTAATTATGCCACGCCTATTTATTGTTCACGTTTCAGTTCAACAGGTTTGAATAACTGGCATGTCATGGAAGAGTGGTGAGAAGAAGACGCTGAAAAAAAATATTTTCTTCATATTTCGTTTCGTTTGTGCGGTGTAAGCTGGGGTTTGAAACACGTACTCGCGGCTAATAAGAAATCACATTACATCCTGGATTACGGCGACTTGCTATTCATATGAAAAACATTTCTATAATACAAGTCAATGAGCCATAAATCGCTATGCTCCTCAAGAATACAAACGTAGATACTGGAGTGCTGTTCGCCTAAATGAGCATATAACAGCACGAGATATCGTTAGGTTCTGGAGGGGTCGGAAGCATCCATTCTACTTGAAATATCTTGACTATAGGTGAACAAGAAGTCAAGTAAAGACAGTGCAGTTTATCAGTGTACTCAGCTAAGAGCTACCCAAGAGAGTGTAGCCCACAACAAAGTTGTCTTGAAACTCAACCACAGGAGAAGAAAACTTTTAAGTGATTGACAATCAAAATAATATCCAATAAGTAGGTAGGTTGGAGTTTTAGCTTTGATATCAAAAGCTCACTCGAGCACGCATAGCGAACCGTTGTGAGCAACACGTTTTCAAACAGAATTATCGCTTCTGATTCATCGAAAATCAGTCTATGACACACAGGAATAATGGATAATTTTGTGATCTTGCAAGCGACATCGTTGAAGATTTTTTTTGTAAATACCCTGAGTCAAGTCATCGTAGTCTAATAGGTAGTGTGTTGGCTTATTAGACGTGAGGCCAGGGTGCACCCCAGGTCAGACATCTCCAACAAAATGAAATACGAAAAAAGTATTTCTTCGGCGACTTCCTCAGCAAATTTCTGGCAGAGACACTGAGTGTAAATAAAAAAACGTAAAAAACGTGTAAATAAAAGGTTTCTCAAATATCTGTCGCTTGGAGTCGACTTTAAACTGTAAATTCCATCCGCTACTCATGTATAAAATTAACACACACAACATAAGTGATGTGAGAAGCTCAATCGTAATCCTAACTAAAGGATGTATATATGTATCGTGAGTCAAACTATGAGGCTATTTGGTGGACATAACTGCCATTCTGAAGATAGAGTATTTAGAGAGAATTAAAGAATTTTGTCGCCTTAACAGGGGTTTACATCTGAGACTTGCAATCGAGTACTTTGATCTTTAAGCCACTATACTGTCCGTATTGTTGGAAAGTGCGGATCTTATTGCTTTGAGATAATTATGGTTTTCGGTTTAAGATGATCAATGAGTTGTAGGAGTAAATGTAATCCAACGCCAAAGTCTTTAAAGATCTGATGTTTAAAGTCTATTGCCTTTGGACGGTAGGCTTGTTATTACCTTAGCAATCTTCCAGCAGCATCAAAAAGCTTTAGCACGAATTAAGGGAATATTGAAGACTCTGTGATTGCGAGAAATTATTTTTCGTTTGACCTGAAATTTGATGTGAGTGTGTTACTATTCGATAACAAGCAAAGCTTTCCACCACTATCTTGATTTACATTCATTTTGAATTGGAAATACTATTTAAAGTTCATTTCCTTCAACTCTGCAAAACTCTTTGAAATTTTTATTTCTCTCAGCATCATTGTAACAATCACTCAAGTTATTCTACCAGCCAAACACTTAGGCGGTCAGCCAAGGTATAGGCAAAGTATGAGAAACCAACAGGCTGTAGAAGTAATAGGAGTTGTCAGTGGGGGCTGTTGGCTGCTGGTTGTTGCTTGCAAAACATTTTTTTGTTTTTTACTTTTTTTTTTTTGTAAATTTTTACAAAAATTTTTTTTGACATCAAGTTTTGATTGTGTTTCCAGTGAGATAAAATATTCTTCCGCATACACATACAAATATTTGTTTATAAAGTAAATACAATTGTATAAAGTTTTATTATATTGAATACACCCATACATGCATGTATGCATGTATACGTAAGGTAAAGTAAATAAAGGTGAATGAGTATGTCTATGTATGTATGAGGGAAAGTTTATACTTTGTCAGTTGGTTACAACATTTAAATCATTGCCACACACACACACACATATATATATATATAAAATACAAATACACTGTACCCACACTTATAAAGAAACACTCATATTTAGTTGCAATTTCCAGTATTTCAACAAAGTTTCCGCCTTACACTGTGTGTGTATAATTTATTGTTTTCCACTCCAGAGAGACTAAACTAAATAATATTTTCTCTCCGCTTTTTTTTTGTTTTCGGTTTTTTTCTCTTTACTAGTTTCTATTTTTGGAGGAAACAAATACAACAAAAACCACTAAAGTTTGTGGAGTTTTGAATGAAAAATTCAAAAAATAAAATAAAAAAGAATTTGTTCATGTTCATGGTTATTTCCGCGTAAAAATTTTTTTTTTTTTTTTTAATTTTTGACTTGCCATTCACTGTTATTGCAGTGTTTTTAAATAAATATTGAATTGATTAAATTACTAAGTTTTAATTATTATAAAAAAAAAATTTCAAAATAAATAACATTGCTTTGAAATATTTTTAATATTAATTTGAATCAAAAGAATCTTTAATTGGAAAACTAGTAGGAGACACATCAACATTAAGATCAATTTAATTACAGATGCCTGGGTCAATTTTTTCGCTAAAAGTTGCCAACTTCGAGAAAGGAAACCTCTGCAACACTACAAATACTCGTAGTTCAAGGGAAGAGATCTGCAAACATATCAACCGAGCACATTCTTTCATTAAAACACAGTGAAATCGTCCTAAGCTAGTAGATAGTACATACATATTGTTACGAAAATGGAAATGGTGTTGTTAAAGTAATAAGCAAAAGCTCCAAAAAAACAACACAATGGAGTTGATCACGCATAAAAACAAAAGCTCCAAAAACAAAACAATGCAATTGTTCACGTGATCAACGAATGAGTAAGCATATAGCAACAAAAACAACAGTGCTTGTTTACAAGATCGATGAATAAACAAAAAAATATAGCAACAACGTCTGCGTATAAAAGAAATATAGCAGAAAGTCAAACAAACAAAACAACAACAACTCTGCCTGGACGAAAGTAAATAAGATACACGAACAACAAAAATGGAAACAAGTTGTTTATATTTTTGGATTGTTCCCGAAGGTCGTCATCATCCTTCAAGGGCATTCATCACACTGTTGATCGAGTGATATAAAAGGCAAGATAAAGCGAGCAACGATGATTCTGTTAGAATTCAGTCAGCCGTGTATGAAGACACGTTATTCTCGGAGTTCGAGTGAAGTTAGTCGTGTGACGACGTCGCGTTGAATTGAGTGAGAATTTAAACAGTGGTGTGTGAAGATACGAGATCGAGTTATAATCCAGCCAGACTTGTGTGCAGACAAGTTGCGTGAAGAAAACAGTTGTTAGTGTGGTGCTTACAAAAAAGGTTGTGAGCAAAGAAGAATAACTAACAAGTGTTGTTGTTGCTTATAAAAAAAGGTTATAAGCAGAGAAACATCACGAACAAGCACATATTGTGGAAGTTATCATTGTATGCGTAGAAGAAGTTCGAACAGTGGCACAAGAGTTGTGCCGATAATAAAGAATTGATTGAAAAATAAACACAGACTTATTTTTATTTTATTTGCAATCTACGAACTCATATTTTTAACGTTTTTAAAAGGTAAAAACGTAACAATATATACATACATAATTGGTCATTACAACAGTTCAATCAAGATTACGATATTGTTTCTCACACCACTTATGTTGTGTGTGTGTTAATTTTATACTTTTTCGTGGCAATTTTATTTACTCTCAGAGTTTTTGCCAGAAATCTGCTGAGAGGAAATCGCCAAAGAAATATTTTTTCATATTTCGTTTTGTTGGAGATACATATCTGACATCGGTTCAAACGCCGATTCAGACATCCCAATCAAAGCCAAAAATAAAACAACATTTCAGGGACGTCTTTCTCTCAGCAGTTTCCTGGCATAAACTCTAAAAAATTCCCATGAAAGATTTCTAAAAAATCTGTCATTTAAGATCTACTTTAAACTGTAGGTCACTGGTTGTAATCCTAACTAAAGGGTTGTAATAACCAATTGAGTAGGAATACCATAAAATCATATGACTAGACATAGTGAAACGCCACACTTTGAATCTATTCTGTGATCAGGTGAAAAGGAATAACGATGTATCTAAAATAAAGAAATTTCTATCAAAACTCCATGTCCCGTCAGAAACGATGGGAAATATGCTCAAAAAGGTTGTAAATAATCGAGGAATCTTAAAATTATGTGATAACAAACAGCTTTCCCATTGGATTGACAGTTTCATCACCCGTATAAACGGTGGCCAGTGATGGTAGCTAGGTAGGTAGGTAGGTCGAAGTGGTAGCTTTGATTACCAAAGTTCACTTGAGCATGCATAGCGGCCAGTTATGACGCCACAGGTAAACGCAGTCTCTGTACTGACCGAGTTTCACCAGACCACGGAAAAAGTGGACGGAAGCTAGAACGCTTGTAAAATCTTCGTGGATTTTGTTAAGGGAAAAAATTTAAATTACGACCTAGCTTCTCACACCACTTATGTTGCATGTGTTCATTGTATACATGAGTGGCGGGCGGAACCTACAGTTTAAACTAAACTCTGAACGCCAGATTTTTTAAGAAACTTTTCATGGCAATTTTGTTTTACTCTCAGCAGTTTGTTTTACAACTCAGAGTTTTTTCCAGAAAACTGCTGAGAGTTGGAGATGTCTGACCTGGAGTTTGAACCGAAACCTCACATCTAATATGCCAACACGCTACCTACTAGGCTACGACGATGACATTCATTCACATTTTTTATTAACTTATCTCATCGGCATACATAGTGCTTTCTGATCCTATGTGTACACTAGTAATGCTTCTGAATTCTGCCATTATGTTTCGGATGAAGGGACTATTATTTAAAAGTAAGAAAGTCCTTGATTATTTTTATGCTTACCGTTACGCCGAGAGTTCCATTGACATAGAGAAATTCCAGGTTGTCGTTGAGAACACCTATGGGATTGCTGTTCTTCAAAGCATAATAAAGTTGAAAAACGTTGGAATTCATTTTAGCACACTTCTTCAATGCAAAGCAGTTGCATGTAATTGTAAAATTATCTGGCTTTCATTTTATTAGTTGAAGTCTCTCGGCAATTATCGCCTACAGACGAGATTTTTTCAATTTCCATGTTTTTTAGAGTCTCAGCAGAAGTACAAGAAAGAGTTCCTTCAATGTTTCTTTATAATTTCAAAAAAGAAGCTTCAAAATCTTGTTATTTTGTATATTTTCTACACCATTTCCAACTGGTGCTGTATCCATATATTTTATTTTGACAACATTTAAGCAATAAAATATTACCAATAAATATCAATAAATAGAGGATTGAACCCCGACATATTATTGGCATTCAACACCCCTTTAACATATTGTGTTTATGATTAAGCCACAGTAACAGCAATAACAACAATAACATGTTAAAAATAATAAATTTACATAAAAACGTTTTACAATATTCGGGGAAAAAAATAAGAAAAACAAAAAAAAAAATTCTAAAATGGATTTCAGACCACAAAAAACAGTCAATAAAGTGAACGAACGATTGGATGAAAGAATGAAAGAATCCCAAATAAAACAAAAAATAAAGTTCGCAAACACAAATGGAAAAAGGGAAAGAAAGTGTCAAAACATATAAAAATAAATCAAGATAAGTTAGGATTTCTTAAATTTCTTCTGTTTTTGGGGTAATAATATGAACCACACACAGGCAATACTCATATCATCTCCCCCCATATGGAATTTAATATTCGCAATTTGAAATGAAATTTTCTAGCAAGCGTTGTTGGCTGATTACAGAAAATATCAACATAATTGGTCATTACAACCCTCAGTCGCCAAAGAAATATTTGTCCATATTTCGTTCTGTTCGTGATGTCTGATCTAGGGTTTGTACCATGGCCTCGCGTCTAATAAACCAAAACACTACTCGCTAGACCATGGTAACTACTTAGGACTCTTAAACTTGGAGGCATTTTCTTGTTTTCGATTTTTCATTTTCGTATGGTTTTCCTGATTCGTATGCAGCCAGTGTTGTTGGGGTTTAATCGTATCGACTATGTTCTATCAATGTTCACCTCTAGAGCTGCTTTTCTTGCCCAACTGGGTTCACAAATATGACATTCGTTTATTTGTTTCTTACAGGCATCAACAAAGAGAGAGCAATTCCCTCTTTAACAAGGTCTACCATATCAAAAAGGCAGTTGAGACCAAAGTCTTTACGGTTTCATTGTCTGCCAGACACCTCTCGTGCATTTGTTTTTTTATGTCACTCAATCGGGTCAACATTTAAATCAAATTGAAGAGAGAGAAAATAATGTGGCCCAATATAAATAGGCCACTGTATTGAATTACAAGTGAGTCACGGCTGTTCGAAATTGTTGTCATCATTGTTGCCATTTCTTTACGTCGTTGTTTACATCCTTTCCATATTAATATTTGGATGTGAGTGCGAGTATGTGCATGTGTATGAGTGTATGTTTTTATGTGATTGTATTATGATTATTGTTTTGTTCTTAAGACTGTTTGTTTTAAATATTTGTTTTGATTGTTTTATTTTTCCTATTTTTTTTTTCTATATTTGGATTATTTTGTTAGCAATCTGTGTGTATATGTCTGTGTTTACCTTAGAAAACGTTTCATATCCAAAGGATGTTACAAAAAAAAAAAAAATAGCATCCCGAAAAATATGTGACAAATCAATGCCAGAGACACGTATGGAATTTTTAAGTATTTTCTACGTTTTGAAGCGTATTTGTCTATCGTTTAATATATTTGCATTACAAAGGAACAAATTTGATAAAGACAGGAAACATAAACATTAACTTGAATGTTACACATTTACAGGGTAATTGATTTGGATTCAGACAAACTATTTTACAAAAAAAAAACTTTTAAGAACATTGGCTTGTAACGTTCTAGCTCTAAAATAAAAATTAAAGAAAAAAATTAAAGGTATTGAAACGATTGTGAGTGAGCAGATTTCAAAGAAAGTACAATAAAAATACACTGTAATCTACAGCTCTTGACCATCTATGAAGCAATATATGGATGCCTTATCTAAACTATCTTTTATTTTGTGAGGCCGGTAATCAATCAATGCATATAACCAAGTGAGTCCACCGTTCAAAACCCAGGACAGTCATCTTCATCAAAACGAAAATATGAAAAAATATTTCTTCGGCCATTGCCTCTCAGCAGATTTCTGGAAAAAACTCTGAGAGTAAAAAAAAATTGACATGAAAAGTTACTCAAAAAATCTGTCATTCGGAGTCGACTTTAAACTGCCTGTCCGAGAACCAATGCAGGGTAATAAAAGGAAGATGTCCGTGTTTAACAGACCATTTCTAACTCTCCGGATTGTAGTAGTGAATCCATTTTTAATCGTCAGCAATGATTAGTTGTGTTCCTCTCAGCAGATTTCTGGTAAAAACTCTGAGTGTAAATCAGAAATTGCCATGAAAAGTTTCTCAAAAATCTGTCATTCGGAGTCGACTTTAAACTTTAGGACCCGCCACTTATGGATTAAATTAACACACGCTACATAAGTAATGTGAGAAGGAAGAACGTATTCCAATACTTTTTTGAGTTCATCTTGGGTTTGGCAACCATATTGATATGGACTGCGCTTACCCGTAGCGTCACAACGGGCCTCTATGCGTGCTCAAGTGAGCTCTGGTATCAAAGCTATCAGAATAGCCTTTTTTTTATATGATCCAAGCGAACTAATAATGGCCTTTATTTTGAAATCTCCTTGGGTTTCAAATAGAAGCTTGAAGATTATTCTTAATAGTTTTGAATAATGAAGCTTATGCATCGGTTTTAGTGTGAGAATCGATGGTAATTTCTAATCGGTATCGAAAGAATCGTAGTGTATTGAGTTCTAAGTTCTAAATGCAATCGAATGCTTTTTTCTGCTTCACAGAAGGCTTCACAAAAAAGAAAAGCAATAACTTACTGACTTCATTACTTTATTGCTCATTGCAACCCTTTAGTCAGGATTACGATCTAGTTTCTTACACCACCCATGTTGTGTGTATTAATTTTATCCATAAATGGCGGGTAGAATCGAACGAACCGAACGACAGATTTTTGAGACGTACATATGTACATTGTACATGCGGCGATATTGGCGAAGTTACTTTGTTTTTTTTTTTGCTTCTTCTAGGTTTTCTCAAACAATTATTGCAGTCTGCTATGGTAAACATTCCCTTCACCTTTCCAGATGTTGAGCTGTGGATTCAAACTGCCAACATAATTTCTTTTTTTTTAAGAGAATAAAAATTTTCTTTGAAATTTCCAAGAAAAGTAAGAAAAATTATGGTGCCCTCTGTTTTGTTATAAAAATTAATATCTTCACCGCAAACATGCCTGTCAATTGTGCAACGAATAACATTTTTATCGGCAGATAATTTTACACAAAAATATTCGAAAATTTACAACATTATCATCATCTTGTGTAGATACCAGCAGCAGCAGCGGCAGCAGTATCATCATAATCAGCATGCGAAACAAACACCTCATTAGCCATATTTTTTTATTTCTCTAGGATTTAAAAAAAAAAAAAAAAACCTAAAAAATATAACAACAATAACAACAACAAGTGAAATTCATTTCAAATGTAATCACAACAGTTATAACAACAACAGCCTTGTTATTGTACACAACAAGAGCACATTAAAATAATACACACATACACAGAAACTCGCCATGCATCGTTGTGTGTGTGTAACATACCTTTAGGCTGGTATAACACCTAAAAGGTGTTTTGTTGATTTTACAGCCTGTATTGTGATTTATACAATTGCATATACACATACACACACACATATGCAATACCTTCTTACTTACTTACACTTTGTTACACATGCTTACATATACGCATACAACAATACACCAATACAATAGAGTTTAGAGCATATAAGTACGGTAAATATTTATTTTTACACATTTTGTTTATGCAAATGTTATTAATGCTGTTGTTGTTGTTGCCAAACTCAAAAAAAGGCGAAAAAAGAGAAAAACACGAGTAAAATAAAAACGAAATCACGATTTACCTTTCAAGCCAGTAGATGGAAAAAAAGAACAACAAAATACATACACTCGTACAATAAAAACAAATATTTGTAGCATTTCTTGCAATTTAGCCTTAAGCCTTTACTTCTTTTGTTATTGTTGTCCAAAAAAAATAACAAAAACATGCACGAACATGTACCCGAAAACGTAAACATTTAGTTTAAGCCGTAGAACAACAAACTCACGCTCTCTTTACTCACCGATTCACTCTACTCAACTCAAATGTACACCACCTACAATTTGAAATCCCTTTAAGAGATTCACAACCGAAATGTCAACTTTATACGGGTATTGTACGTTTAACATTAAAATAAAAACCCTATGTTTTTTGTTCCTGTCCTGTCTTGATTGAGAGAGAGAGATAGAGCGAGTGTGATGGCAAGTTTTTGAGTATTTGTGTGCGAGTGTACCACGAGTAAAGGAGTTCAATTTTTTTTTCATGGAACTCATATGCTCTCGTGCACATTATATGGTTTCATTATAAATTTCGTTTCTTTAAAGAGAGTAGAGAGAGAAAGAGGGAATGAGAGAGAACAAAATAACATTAAACATGTACACAAGTAACATGTTGTTACATGTTGGTTTACAATGTTTAACTCACACATGCAAACATTATGATTGACTGCACGCACAGTCGATGTTAAATTAATAGAAATAACATGATCATGATGCTTTGCATCAGAAAATAGCGGAAACAGATTACCTGCTTAAAACTATTAAATTTAAACTTCAATGCAAATGTGT
The DNA here is from genome assembly GCA_927399465.1 of Sarcophaga caerulescens. Taxonomy (NCBI): domain Eukaryota; kingdom Metazoa; phylum Arthropoda; class Insecta; order Diptera; family Sarcophagidae; genus Sarcophaga; species Sarcophaga caerulescens. The sequence goes on along the minus strand of OV656872.1, from coordinate 18,631,779 downwards.
GCTTAAGAATTGGTTTCACCTTAATTGACCACTAAGTCTTGAGAAACCATGTGCGTAGTAAAAATTTCACTCTTGGATTGCCTTTCCAAAACATCTTTCAGTTTTAAAAAGCCACTGATGCAGTTGAACATATTAAAACGACCGAGTCGACAAATAAAATTTAAAACCTTTCAGGTTATGACTAAACACTGATTCTCCCGGAAATAACAAATTTAGTAAAGTTGCCATAGTAAAGTTTCTTTATTGGTTATGAGGTTGGAGAGCATGTGAAAATGAAAGGAAAGGAAAGAAAAGCAGGAAAATTATTCTTAACTTCGATTCCCTACGTTTCATTTCCATCAATACAAAACTATACATAGGATTATCATTTTAGTAGTTTCAAAACTGCCAGTCTGGCAGCTGTTAAATATCTAGGTTTGGGTTCACACAAATCAAGTCCGGGTCTTCAAGTCAGAGTCGTCCAGTCTGAATTGTTTAGTCTGAGTCGTCAAGCTGGAGTCGTCAAGTTGGAGCCATCAAGACTGAGTTCTTTAGTATGAGTTGTCAAGTCTGAGTCGTGAAGTCTGAGTTTTCAAGTCTGAGTCGTCAAGTCTAAGTCGTCATGCCTGAGCCGTCGTGTCTGAGCCGTTAAGTCTGAGTAGTCAAAGCTGAGTTGTTTAGTCTGAATCGTCAGGCCTGAGACATCAAGCCTGAAACGTCAAGCCATAGTCATCAAGCCTGAGACGTCAAGCCTAAATCATCAAGCCTGAGTCGTTTAGTCTGAGTCGTCAAGTCTGAGTCATCAAGTCTGAATTGTCAAGTATGATACATCAAGCCTGAGACGTAAAGCTTGAGTCATCAAGCCTGAGTCTTCAAGTCTGAGTAGTCAAGTTGGAGTCGTCAAGCCTGAGTCGTTTAGTATGAGTCGTCAATTCTGAGTCGTCAAGTCTGAGTCATCAAGTCTGATTCGTCACGTCTGGGTGTTCAAGTCTATGTCGTCAAGTCTGAGTCGTCAAGTCTAAGTCGTTAAGCCTGACTCGTCAAGACTGCATCGTCAAATCTGAGTCGTCAATTCTGTGTCGTCAAGTCTGACTCGTCAAGACTGCGTCGTCAAGCCTAAGTCATCAAGTCTGAGTTTTCAAGTCTGAGTCGTCAAATTGGAGTCTTCAAGCCTGAGTCGTTTAGTATGAGTCGTAAAGTCTGAGTCGTGAAGTCTGAGTTTTCAAGTCTGAGTCATCAAGTCTGTGTCGTTAAATCTGAGTCGTCAAAGCTGAGTCGTTTAGTCTGAATTATCAAGTCTTAAGTTTTTAGGGGAAAAAAGAACGCAAACTGATGCAGACTTGATCATACCGTTAAGTGTGCTACGTCAGGTCTGAGTCGTCAAAACTGAGTCGTCAAGTCTGTGTTGTTAAGTCTGAGTCATCAAGTCTGAGCCGGACAAAATATACGGTTACTAGAACGGTTACTAGAACGCATAAAAATAATAAAAAATTCGTACGAAAGTGACCACTTTTCGAGTTTTGCGGAATGCTAGGAATTCACAAAATTATAAAGAAATTAGAAGAGACTGAGCGCGTTACACATGTGGTTAGGCCTAAACATCATCATTTATTACAGAAAGTATTGAAATTTGTTCATTCCAAGGTGTCCTCAGCTGTTGGGATTATCTTACCACTCATTATGGCGTATTCAAATGCAAGAATTTGCACATCTGTCTCTATAAAGTCTAACACACCCAATAATTAAGACCTGCTGACAATTACAAAGCAAAAGATGTGCTGCTTGAATGCAAAAACAATAGACTTAAATGCGGATTTTTTGGTGGTCAACAAGCAAAATTGACGTACATATATGGGGCTCAAGAAATCTAGAAAAGATAATGGAAAAGCAACTGCATTCGGAAAAGGTGCGTATTTGATGCCTTTTGTGATCTAGAGGTATGTTGGGCTAAATAGTTAAGAAGAAAATGTAACAGGAAGAGCGCATGCAATCAATTGAATGAGACTGTTTTGGCCTGCTATTGAAAACACTGAACTGGACGGTAAGTTGTTTGAAAAAGACCATGCTTAGATTCACATAATGTGACCGATTTTGGCTTTATTGTATGAGACGTTGCCAGAAACCGTAATTTTGTGTTTCGATGACATTAATTGGCCCACAATATTATGTTCTTTGACGTCATTGACCTTCTTTATTTGGAGCCATATGAAAGACCGTGTCTATGCGTACAATTTCCTTTTGTTGGAGATTTTAAAACCACTAATTCGTCAAGTTATCATTGAGATACTTATGCAATTGAGCGAAAAAGTGATCGTAATCTTCCTTAAAAGAATAGACTTATACAATTAAACCAGATGCGGTAATTTAAATGAAATTGTATTTCCTACATAATGGCAAGGGTTCAGGCATTACAAATGAAAGAAAGTTTCATAGGAAATCGTTGTTTTATAAGTGTTTAACTCAACTTGACTTTTAAAACCGTAAATTGGATTACCATATATAAATAATATGCTGTAGTCGTCGTAGTCTAGTGGGTAGTATGTTGGCTTATTAGACGTAAGGCCAAGGTTCAAGCCCCAGCTCGGACATCCCGAACAAAACGAAATATGAACTAATATTTCTTCGTTGACTTCGTAATCATGACTGAAGGATTGTAATGATCGATTATGTGTGCTGATTATTTGCTATCAACTGTATTTAAATACATTGTATTTGTATATATGTATGTGTGTGTATATATTATTTTATTGCATATGTTGTTGTTCATCTAACTTTAAACAATTTTACGCTTAGCCTCTAGTTAAATTGTTGTATTTGGTGTTTTTCTTCTACAATTTTTTTCCTTTTAGCTTTGTTATCCTTTTTCTTAATTTGTTTTTTCTCTCTCTATGGTTTTCTCTGATACTTATTTATACATATACACACATGGAGACATGTAACTGTGTGTTATGGTATTGTATGGTATGGTATGGTATGGTAAGAAAAATATATGATAGTGGCATATTATAAGTGTAAATACTTAAGCCACTTTCTTTTTCTACCTCTCTCTCTCTCTATTTCTCTTCTTGTAGCTGTAAGCGAATGTGTGCATGTGTATATGTATTTGTTTATTTATTTGCTTTATAACTGTCACAAACACTTGTTCAAAAGTGTCAACTTAACATATTTCTTGGTAATTATTTAATATTATTTGTTGTTGTTATTATTATTTTTTTATTTTTTATTTACAATAACATTCCTGATGTTAGTGTTGTTGCAAAGCAAAACAAAAAATTCTGTTTTTTCCTTTTATTGTTGGCTTATTTTTCCTTTCATTTCATATTGTTTTATGTAATTTTTTTATTTTTTTCTTATAAAAACACAAACAGAAATCAAAAGAGAAAAAGGAAAATAAAATTCTGTAAGAAAATAATTTTGAAATGAAACGACAATTCAGGCCGGACACTTTGACGCATGAGGAATATTAATTCTTTTATAAAGCTTAAATTGTTTGTAAAATTTAAGCAAAGAAAACGATATCATAAAAACATGATATAGAATTTAAAACATGATATATTAAAATTTGTAAATTTATGGTCAGTTTTGATCACAAAAGGAATTTTATTATTGGATTTAAAGCAAAAAAAAAACCCAAAAAAAAACCCAGAAAAATTGTGACTTCTCCACTGCTTGTACAAAATTCTCTCTCTCAGAAATCAAATAAATTTTTTTTTAATTCTAAAATTTTATAATTTCTCAAAAGAATTAAGACTTGATTATGCAATGAATATAGAATCATTGGTTCAATGAAAATATTTCTGAAAACAATCCTCAACTATGTAGGTATGCATCATTTATGGAATGCAGTTCGAAACAGAAGATGATTTTTGTCTGTAAAGCTAAAGAAAACACTGTATTATCCGTGTGTGATTCTAAACACATACATACATAATTGGTCATTATAACCCTTCAGTCAGGATTACGACCTAGCTTCGCACAACACTTATGTTGTGTTGAAAAGTTGCCCACCCCACTCGGTTAGGAATGAGTATTCCTCATGGCGACGACATTGGCACAGCGGTGATATAATATTACTAACTCTTTGGATTCTACAAGAGTTGTACTTAAGCTACCGTAATCTCTCCCGAGAGGCGATTGAGGCAGACAGAAATGGTGTAACTCTACAATGGCAAAGCGAAGTGACGTTCAAAACGTCTTTTCCAAAGCAAGAAGAAAAAAACGGAAAATTATAGAGATGCTCAGAAGACGGCAAAAATTAAGAGCGAAGACTTTAGTAGACATTAAAATGTGAATATGTTTGTATTGTTTTGGTGCAGATATGCAGTATACGTTGCTATACGATGATAGCCGATAAGAAGATCTCTCAGGTCAAAATATTAAAACGCCGACTGAAAGACATCAAGGCTGCTGGTGCCAGTGAACTATGAGTTAAATTATTTAAGACCGCTGGCGATGAGTTAATAAGGTGTACGTAACAGAAACGCATGCTGTTCTCAAAAAAAAAAAGAAAAATACAAAAAATTAACCAAATGAGATATTGAGCTATACCAGTAAGGCTTAAGGCCTTGAGAATCGTTTTATATACTACAGAAAAGCACGTCAACCATGTGTTAACTATTTGTCGATTACAAAGTCGAAGGAAGGCGCCATAGACTAGCTTATGACATCTCAGCTTTGTTTGAGGATAAATTAAATTTGCATTAAAACCTTCTCAAATCTGTTGTTCGGATAGACTTCAAACTGTGGGTCCAGCCATTCATTGATAAAATTAACAAATAAAACATTGGTGGTGGGAGAAGCTAGGTCGTAATCCAGGCTAAATATTCATTGTGGATAATTAAGTAAGTAATGTACGGTGGTTGCTTGTCTGTATTTCGATAGAGCTGGCGTGATATAGGCGACTACAAACCTGAGCAATTTAGCTGCGAAACCCGGAGAAAACAAAAAACGACTGCAGGTCCCTGCCACCCAACTGTCATCATAAGGCTGTCAGAGGACTTCACCTTTAGAAGGAAAAGTAGTGCATGAACAAGAAAAATCCTTTACCAGGACACTTAATAAATGTACATCGTGGTCGCTGTCTATGAACTACAACAAAACTTAAAAAAAGACGACAAACCCAATAGAAAATTTATAGTACCGATATAGGGCTATCGAAAAAGTAGTTCAAAAAGAACTCAAAAATTTCATCAAAATGAAAGCAGTTTTGTTCAAAATTTCTTTCTCATTTGCTTTCATTATTTCTTTCCCAGACCCTCTATAAACTGGAAGTTATCCCTCAATTTTGGAGGACAAAATTGCAACAATAAAATAAAATATAAAAAAAAAAAAAACTAAGAAAATGAAACCAAAAAAAGCAGATAAAAAGTGAAACTTTAATAACTTTTAGTCGTTCTTCATGAATGAACAAAATAAGAATAAAATACAATAAAAAATAACAAGAGAAAAAACATTAAAAACAAAACGGAGAACCAAATACATACGGTAAAGAATTATTAGAGCATGAATTGGCCAGCGTGACACATTCCCTACGTATGCCGTATGTATATGGCCTTTGTCGCTGTGGGTATGTATTTCGATTAATATTTTTGATGGTTGGCTAGTATTTTAGTTTTTGGCTGGCCACTGTTATTCATTCATTGTTGACCAAGTTCATACATTTTCGCAGTTCCATGTCGCTCTGAATAAGAGTGCGAGTGCATTTGCTTACAAGGACACATGGAAAAACTAGGAGTTGGCACATGTTAAAAAAAGCGACTTAAAAATTATTGCTTAAGTTTGATACTTTTTTATTGTTTGTTTTGTAAATAATGTCTTATGGAAGTGTTTGTAATAATATTACAAAAGAAAAGAGAAAATTATATATGAAACATGTAGTAAGAGAATGTGTCCTTGGCTATTAAATAAATTGAAGGTGTGTTTGAATATAAAAGAATGTGGCAAAATTAGCTTGTTGCCCTGTGCTCGAAATTAGGCTTAAGATCTACTAAAACATTTAAAATTTACTGCTAGCTTGTGGTGGTTTACAGATGTTTTCTCTTCTACTAGTTCCAAAATCACTCTCTCTCTCCTAGTATTAATTGTACGGCTAAGGAATACGTAAAATTTTGGCAACCTAATCAGATCAAGTCCACTACCCCAGTCTTCATGTATGTATCTTAAACGGGAAACAAGAGTAGGTAGGTAGGAGTTATGGGCGGACAATGGAGTTATGGGCAGACACACTTAGGCCACACACAGGGCCCAGTTTCACATTTTCCCTTAGTCCAGGAACCACTCGGAGATTGCAATGAAGCGACTCAGACTACCAATATCAATGAATGCCAATATCCATATCTCCTCCGACCAAGTTCCGGGCATGTACACAGTAGATGAAGAACAGTCTCAACCTCTTCCTCATGTCCACAGCTTCTACAGAAATCATTTGCAAGTTGTCCAAGACCAATACGCCTCGCATGCGTACCCATAAATCAATGCCGCGTAGTAACCCCGACGACAGTGCTTCAACTTCTCTGGAGTTTAGTCAGAGCTGACAAGCGCCTTCTATCCAGCTTTGGCCCGTGTCCGTAGCTGCCCATCTACTGTTGACAAGGTCCACGATTGCATTGTCAATTATAAACTCAATGTCGGGAATTCTTCGATGGTCGTGGGTCGTTCTCTATGTACCGGCACCCATGTGATACAAATAAGGGGTGATTTTTTAAGAGCTATAGGAAAATTTTTCAAAAAAAAAAAAAACACATAAAATTCAGAAAAATGCATGAAATCTTTCTTTGAATCGATAGTACGGTCCATATAATTTAATGTTTGAAGATTATTTCATGCAAATGTTGACCGCAACTGCGCCTCAAATGGTCCATCCGCTTAGTCCAATTTTGGCACACTCTTTCCAACATTTCGGCAGGTATCTCACGAATAAATGCTTCAATGTTGTCTTCAAATGCGTCAATTGAAGCGGGCTTGTCTGTATAGACATGAGCTTTAACATAGCCCCCACAAAAAATAGTCTAAAGGCGTTAAATCGCACCACGATCTAGGCCGCCAATTGACCGGTCCCGAACGTGAAATAAAATGTTCACCGAACTCGCCTCTCAATAAGTCCATTGTTACGCGTGCTGTGTGGCATGTGGCACCGTCTTGTTGAAACCACATGTCATGCAAGTCAAGCTCTTGCATTTTGGGCAAAAAAAAGTTTAGTCACAATAGCCCGAATAGCCGCTTCAGTGGGTCGATTAAACTGACCATAAAGTGGAAGAAGCGCGCGATGAATTTTCTTAACAGAGCACGCATTTTGATAATAAAATTCAATGATTTGCAAGCCTTCATGGTTAAATTATAGACCAAACTGAAGATGTTTGACAGGGAAACAAAACACGAAACGTGCGTGAAGTGTTTAAACCAGTGTTGCCAAAAAGATAATAGCTGAAAAATCACTTTATTATATAAATTAAATGTAAACAAGAGCAAAAGCTTTACAAAATTGCAGATCAATCATGGTTTGATAATTATTTTAATTATTGATGCTCTGCGCAAACGCTTTCAAAAACCTGTCCAAAATGATCGTCTGAACAAATTGAAATTTACATGTTTTTCAAGACCATTTTATAACCATATCTTCAAGAAGAAATTCTACAAAATTTTGTGCAAAAATTTGATATACTGGTCGGTGACACCAGAGCGTCAACCTTTTCGAAATTGAGTAATACATATATAAATAGACATAATTGGTCATTACAACCCTTCAGTCAGAATTACCTATTTTCTCACACCACTTATGTATGTGTGTTAATTTTATCCATAAGTGTCGGCAGTTTAAAGTCATCCCCGAACGACAGATTTTTGAGAAACTTTTTATGACAATTTTTTATTTACTCGCAGAATTTTTGCCAAAAATCTGCTGAATGGAGATTTTTTGCTCGAGGTTTTGAAGCGTGGCTTCACGTTTAATAAGCTAACACACTACAGTCAGGATTATGATCTAGCTTCTCACACCACTTTTCGGTTTGAATGAAGAAGTTGTTGGAACTTTATTATACGTAGGACTTGATGTTGGGCAACTATGATAAATAAGCAGCTCTCCATGGCTATTAATCAGTACACATGATGTTCACTACTTGTTGCCTCATTGCTAACCAATTTAAATTTTTTCTACATTTTATTCAGTTTGACGATTAAATATTTCCACATTCGAATGAAAGAATTAACATTGCATCGTAACTTATATTTCAAAGCATAGGGCATATGGTTTACATTGAATGAAGGATCACTTGAGTCTCTATAGTTTCTTTTCATGGCCTCTTTGTTATGTTTCTATGTGTGTGAAAAGTTTAATACATGACTTTGAAGAATAATAGTATATAAAAGAGATTCAACTTTAATTTTCATCACGAATTTCTTTTCCGTTCTTAAGCTAACAAGAAATTCTTTGTCGTTCTCGTCGTGATAGTCGTGCAAAGAAAACTTTTCTGTCAAATTGTGGCAATTTATGGCCAAAGTTTTCTGACATTTCATAAGAAAAGCACCATAAAAAACGAAAAGAAATTACACCAGCCATATACATAAGTAAGTGTGTGTTATTTTTTTTTTATAGAATTTTTAATTTAATAGTTTCGAAAAAGTTCAATCAAAATATATTGCCAGAAAGCAGACATCTCCCGCTCAAGCAGCAACCATAACCAGTAAAGTTCTCATGATAAAACAAAAATTGAATGAAGATTTTTTTGTTTTCTGAGAGCATATTGGATGTGTAATTTAAAAATGCAGTTTCCATTACAGATAATGAATCAGTAATACATGGCCTATAACTTAAGCTGAAAATATTCCCCATACCTCCATTTGAAAGAGATGTTTGATGCCATTCTGTAGAGTAAACTCGTGGTTGATATATTAGAATCTGCAAAACCGTTGGAATCACTTAATATGCAGGAAATGGGAAACATTAAAGGAGATCTGCATCTCAGGACTACTGCTGGCGAACAGTGTTAGGCTATGAAACCATTATGAGGACCCAAAGCAAAAAATGTCATAATATAGCCTCAAGGAAATTATCTGTATGTAATGCAATCATATTTTAAAATCTGCTTAAAACAAGCTACACGCTGTACTAACAAAATATATACGTTTACATATCCCAGATCCGTCATGGATCTAAACTGTTTCTTGTTGACTGTGCGTGGCTAAGGCAGGATTAGTCGCGTAGTGTAGTAGGTAGTGTGTTGACCTATTAGCCGTTAGGCCCCCCCGGGTCAGACATCTGCAACAAAACGAAATATGAAAAGAAATATTTCTTCGGCGAATTTCTCTCAGGAGATTTCTGGCCATAAAAAGTTTTTCAAAAATCTTTCATTCAGAGTCGACTTTAAACTGTCGGTCTCGCCATTCATGTATAAAATTAACGCACACAACATAAGTGGTGTGAGAAGCTAAGTGGCTATGTATGTGACATATGTATGTAAGGTTGGATTAGTTAAGCATGAATGCGAATTCAATTAGACATACTTAGACTTGCAGTTCATGCTCTGACCAACTTTCCAGTGTTCAGTGGATTTGGGTTGGTACGGAGACTAGGCTTACCCGTGGCGTCACAGTGGGCCGGTATAAGTGCTCAAATGAGCTTTGTTATCAAAGCAACTACTCCAACCTAACTTAACCTAGACTTCCACTTTTATTGTGATACCGCGAGGCCTCAATTAAATGGCAACTCGCCTGTACGACCAACTTCATAAAATTAAAAATTCTCTACAGATTCTAATAGAAGACATCAGATAGATGCTCGAAGGAAGCATAAAACATTCCCAGTAGATGTGTTCCAGTAAGAGCTGGACAGTATCTTACGAATGCTTTCTTAAAAGCTTGTACAGATGCCTATGAGACAATGCCTAGTAATCACATATACAAGTAGTGTTACATCGCCCCTAATCCATATTGTCAAAAAACATGTACAGTGAGCATCAAAAGAAACTGTACATTAAAATATATACATTAATAAATTACCGTTATTTTTATTTTAAAATTGTTCCATTGCCAGTTTTTAAAATTTAAAATTGATTTTGCTGATTGTTAGAATTTTATCCATGGTGTACAGTTTCTTTTAACGCTCACTGTATATACATGTGTGTAGGTGCATCTCCGGCCTCATTGGCTTTGTGCGGCGGAAAATCCATTTCAATAGCTAACAAAAAACAACGGCGATAGCAAATAGATAGTGGCCGAAGGTTCAATCTTTTAATGTCACAAGATATTTTAAAATATTTACCGCATATTGTATATGCTTTTCATAATTATGCTTTCCGTGAAAAATTCGCCAATTTAATTAAAAACAACTTTTCTTCAAATTGATTTTATTTTGTTTTCTGCCTTTGAAATACGCCACAAAAATCTTGGTAAACCTTGCCCATAAAAATTCCATCAAACTTTTCTTTGTAACATTTGTGCAACCTTCATCTACGAATTCAATTTGTTGTCTGATACATGGAATTGACGCATAATGCATGACATGCCGTCATCATTATTAACAATTTTGATTAACTTTCAGTTGCCGTATGACCCTTAAGCTTGCAAACAGATGCTGTGGATAGCTGTGCAAACTTTTTATTTTTGGCAGGATTGGCAATTGCATGCTGTAAGTTTATTTGAACTTTTTTTTTTTTTTTTTTGGAAGAAAAGTTTAATTTTCTGCATTTCATTGCAACTTCTTTGCAGTTTTTAGTTTTAATATTTTATAAAGAAAATAAAGTTATTGCTCTCTCTCTCTCTATCTATCTTACTCGCTCTCTTTTTCACTCTCTTTACAATCAATCATCTTCCAATTTTTGCAATTTGTTTCAAAATACTTCTGTTTTTTTTACCTGCTTGCACAGTCTGAGGGCATATGTTACTTTGGAAGCGATTTTTTCTTGTTTTTAAAAAGTTATTTTTAAAAATATGTTTTTGAAAATTTTTATATAGGGTGGGTGCTTTAAAAGTTTAAATTTATAAATGCAATAAAACAAAAACGGTTTAAAATTTTGCCAAAGTTATTCCTTTGTTGAAATACAATTGTTCCGGTTAGATGTGGAATATGATTTCATTCATATGGCTGCCGCGGCTGGCTTCACAGTATCTCATTCGATCGTAACAATTTCAATACATAATTAGCCATTAAAACCCTTTAGTCAGGATTACGACTTAGTTTTTCATCGTAACGTGCACTTTTTCGAGTGTACGAAGTCGTATGTCGGCAAGGGCATCACAAATGTTGATTTGTTGGCATAAAATGGTCCAATGGTGTCAAATCGCAGCTTATTGGCGGTCAATTGACATCACCATTTCGGTTAATTAAACGTCCATCAAACGTTTGACGCAATAAATCAATTTTGGCGTAAGAGGTGTGGCAAGTTGCACTATCCTGTTGAAACCAAACATCGTTCACATCAATACCATGAAGAGCGGGTGCTAAAAAATCGGTTATCATGGTGCGACAGACATAATGGTTGCGCCGTCTTCTTTTCAAAGAAATATGGGCCTCCGCTCCGCATTGGGTGCATTGGCTTCTATAAGACCACCTGTGGGTTTTCTGAGCTCCAAATACGGAAATTTTGCTTATTAATGTATCCACCACCAAGATGAAAATGAGCTTTATCCGAAAAGCTAATTATTTTTTTTTTTTTTGATAAAATCGACATCGTTGTGCATTTTCTTGTTGGCCCAATAAATCTTAACGTTGCTTAAGCGTAAATCGATTCATTACGTTTAGTGGTGATAATATACTGAATTTTGTGACAGAATAGACTGGCATAAGTATTGCCAGATTCAAAGTAACTGATGCTTCAAATTTAAACCCAGAGATGGCCCCCCCGATAGTATTCATTTCTTATTTTTACAAAAGATTTGTTAAAATTTTTTTTCTTGAATGATGTTTTTAAAAAATTTGATTTGAAATGACGTAAAAGTTCTGAATATCCTGGGGACCAATCTATCTTAGTTTTGAAAAAAGTCTGCTATTTATATTGCCACCACTGTATTGAATAATATATTATTTGTTCTCAAAGTAAAACATTAACATGTGATGAATTGTTTTTCGTCAAGTAAAAATTATTTTAATTTTAAGTTTTTCAAAACTTGGAAACACACAAAAATAAAAACTTCTTCTATAGCTTGTGGTAAATAAAAGAGAAAACTTTAAATAAAATTCTATACTAGTAACAAGGGGATCAATCATCTATGAAATGAATTGTAAAATGCAACAACAACAAGAATAGCACAACAAAATCTATTATTTTTTTAAATTCAAAATACAAAAGATTAAGTCCGAACTACACTGCGTATGATTAATATTGAGAGAAAGAGAGAAAATCGAAAATAATAATCATACGCTGTAGTGGCCTAGGTTGAATTCAAATTTCTTTTTGATTTGATTTTAATCACAATACTTGTGTGATATTTCCTCATTATCAAATAACTTATGCCTGCCATTTAAATAGTCTTCGATTACCTATTATCAGCAAAATGTTAAGATTCCTTGTCTATGCTTGTAAATTCAGTCAGTATTATCTCTCATTAGCAATTGTTGCCAGTTACTCAGATGCTCAGTTGATATTCAATTTTCATTTTCCATACATTCCAGCACTCAAACAGACAGACAATAGAGACTCTGACTGATTTATGACAATATTTGCCAATTAAAACATAAAATTCGTATCCGCTTTAGGGAAACATTTCTATGAAGTAATGCCAGAACAAATTGGCATGTGATTCAAGTCAAGTTAATAAATGCCAGAATAATAAATGATAATTAAGAATTTGTATGTAAATGATAAGGAAACATACAGTGACCGTTAAAAGAACAATCTAACAAGCACCAAACTCAACTTTTACCACTTAAGTAGAGTGCCCGAAAAAATTTGTCAATATTTCGATATTTTTTGTAATTTTTTTTTTGTTTCAATTTTAAATACTGGCAATGACACAATTTTAAAATAACAATAACGGTAATTTATTAATGTAATTTTTTGATAATGCACAATATCTTTTAACGCTCACTGTATTATAGCAGAGACAAAGAATGGAAAAATTTAAGTTTCTGAATTCAATCGTATGCGAATAAAATAAAAGAAAAGGACACGAATTTTAACATACAAAACAGAAATATTGTTTTCGCATATGTCCACCTATGCCTAAGACTTACATGGTCCATTCGATCTTTTGCTTGCTAAGCGTAATTTGATTCAATACGTTCAGTGGAGATAATATTGTTACGAAAATGGAAATGGTGTTATTAAAATGATAAACAAAAGCTACAAAAACAAAACAATGGACTTGTTTACATTATCAACGAATAAACAAAAAATATAGCAACAACATCAGTATAAAAAAAGGGGATAAACAAGTAAACAAGCAACAACAACACTGCAAGGACAAATGTAAACAAAATACACAAACAACAATAATGAAAACAAAATGTGTACATTCTCCTTCAAGAGCATTCATCAGACTGTTTACCCAGCAATATAAAAGTCAAGACAAAGCAGGCAACGGGTTCAGAAAGAATTCAGTCAGTCTTGTGTGAAGACGCGTTGCGTGTGAAGAGAATAATTGTGGTTTGAAGATCTCTGTATTAAAGATCTAACGAACAATTGTTATTGTATACGCGGAAGAGTGTAAAAGAAGAATAACAATTAAAGCAAATTGTTGCTGTTTAAATCAAGTCGTGAAAGGTGGCACACGGAATTGTGCCAACGATAAAGAATTGATTCAAAACTAAACACATATTTATTTTTTATTTTTAACGTTTTTAAAAGGGTAAAAACGTAACAATATACTGAATTTTGTGACAAAGTAGTTGGCTTAAGTATTGCCAGTCTCGAAATAAGCGATGGTTCAAATTTAAACGGATATTTAGCCCACCCTATAGAAAGTTATGTTGGTCAGTTTCAATGATTCTTTTGTAAGTAACGTCCCGAACATAGGAACATAATGATAGGGTAAGTAGCAACCAAGTGAATCCACGTCAATGGTTTGATTTTTACAAAAATTTCCTGAAATCATTAACATCCATGCCAGTGTCCTTCATCTTGCTGGAAAACCATTAACTTTTTCAATTTAAAAACGGTTATAAAAATTCTCCTTAAAAGTAAAACTACTGCCTTCCACTAGGAAGAATAGAAAAAACAAAAAGAAAACAATAAAACAGCAACAATTAAAATAAAAGCATTTCTAATGCATTATCTTTCGTTGCTTTCCTCTTTTCTTATCTCATTTTTTTTTTGCTCATTTTTGGGAGGCAAATTATTATTAAAATTTACGGCAGATGCAATATTTTTGAATGCATTTAAACGAGCAGCAAGCAAAAGTGCACATTAAAGCCGGTAAATAAAGGATTCAAATGATAAAATCGTAAGATGACAACAAGAACAGCAAGCACTACAGTCCTTAAAGGAAATACGAAATAAAAAATGCACGAGAGAAATAAACTGAATAAATAAAATGGCATGGGGTATGGGGTAGCGCTAGGGCAGTGTGGGAAAAGGTAAAATGCAATAAACCAAAGGAGAAAAACGAAAGAAAAAAAAGGAAAATTCAATGCACAAGACGAATGTCTACAAGACAGAATTAAAAGAAAATAATAAAAAAAAATAAGGACGAAGGATTTTAAAAAATGAAATGAGCATGTTTTTGTCTGGCTAGCAAGAAAAGACGCGGTATCTATTCATGTCTAAATTTTTTTCTTCTCCTACTCCTACTCCTTCCCCTTCTTTTTTTCTATTTTTCTTTGTGCATTGGTTACTAGACGGATTAAATGCTATGAACAGTGGCAAAAACAACAAATACAACAACAATAATACAGAATGGAAAAAATGCAAAGAAAATGTTTAAAAAAGCGCATAAAAAACTTAGTGTTTGAAGGATAAAAGGACATGAAATGAACAAAAACGAATGATGAAAAAAAAACAAATTTAATGCCAAGACATCCGTTGTTGCTGCAACAATTGTCTTTTAGCGAAATGCGTTTTCAGCTTATGGCCGTTTTAAATGCTTAAGAAAAACATTTTATGCTGATGGCATTACATGGTCACATAAAAACTGAAAGGTACTCTGCGATACCCTACGCTACAGCATGGCTGGTCTATTACTTTAAAGTAGTTAGAAATCATCGAATGGGGTCTATAAAAAGATTTGCTTGTAGTAAATATTTCTACCAAAAACCGGCTCAACATTTCTTTGAAGTAATCAGTTAAGCAATCAATTCTAAGTAAGCAACGTTCTGGAATCATGGCTAAAACGAAAAAATTTTCTATACAAGCAGCAGATTTTTCATTACACATGAAAAGTAAGACCTTATTTTATTTTTTCACAAAATAAATTATGAAGTAATATTAACCCAATTCCAACATTTATAAGGAAAAGCAACATATTCACTCTATCAGTTATTTTAAAGTAATCCAAGAGTAAAATCAGCTAAGCATAGTATATTTTGTTAAGCACTTCAAGCAAGTCTTCTGTATCCTATTCTTCATTACTCGCTTGCTTCTTAGCTAATTTTTTAAATCTGTCATGTACTTACTTAATTGGTCTCATTACAGCATTTAGTCAGAACTACAACCTACCTTCTCACACCTCACGCATTGAGTGTGTGCTAATGAGAGGCGGAACCTATGGTTTATGTCGGCTTCGAAGTACAGATTTGAGAAACTTTTCTTGGCAAATTTTTTTACACTCAGAATTTATGCCAGAAGACTGCTGCGACCGACAGTTCACGGCCTATGCAAGGGCTTTGGGACCGGAACGTGGAAAGCACAAATGTCGAGTATCAAGATCTATTGATTATCTAGACCCCTTGTTTTCTAACATTTTCCGATACTACTATGGTATGGGGTCTAGAGGAACAGAACTGTGAAACCGAACTCCCTTTACTCTCTTCCTACATTATATTTACTTGATTGAACCCAATTCACTACACTATCGGGGCAATCAGTTTAAAATGGTTTTCCTAAGTTGTTTGTTGAAGTCTAGTGGATAGTATATTGGATTTTTAGATGGTAGTCCGTGCTTCAAAAGCTAGCTCAGATATCTTGACCAAACAAAAATATGAAACAAAAATATTTCTCGCGGAGACTTCCTCTCAGCAGTCTTCTGGCAAAGAATCTGAGAGTAAAAATAAAATTTTCCTGAAAAGTTTTCTTAAAATCACTGTTTCGGAGTTGATTTTAAACTATAGGTCCCGAGATTTAAGAATAAAATTAACACACACACTCGACATGGGTGTTGTGCGAAACTAGATTGCAATCCTGACTAAAGAGTTGTAAGTACCAATGAAATAAGTTGTTTCCAACGTTAAACTTTAATTTGATAAGGATTAAGGTACGTTTTAAATGATTTAAATCAAAGAGGGCTCTATAACGCTTAAAGCTTATGGGCTTGTTTAGAATAATATCGGGATGTAGATTTACTTCAACCTTTTGAAATTCTTCAACGTAGAACAAGGAAATTTATTTCATTTATATTGGCAGTAATTGTCCTCGAATTTACCAAGCTCTCGAAGTCGCCGCGGGCTTGTAGGTAGTGTGTTGGCTTATCGGACATGAAGCCACGGTTCACACATGAGGTCAGACTTCCCCAACAAAATGAAATCCAAAAAAAATATTTCTTCGGCGACTTCCTCTCAGCAGATTTCTGGCAAAAACTCGGAGAGTAAAAAAAATTGCCATGAAAAAGTTTCTCAAAACTCTGTCATTCGGAATCGTCTTTTAACTGTAGGTTCAGCCACTGCTGGATAAAAGTAACACACACAACATAAGTGGTGTGAGAAATTCGGTTGTAATCCTGGTTGAAGCGTTGTAATGACCAATTATTTATGTCTGGATGTGTGTGTCTCGCAAGCTTTGCTGGTTATTTCTGTGCTTTAAAAAATTCCTTAAATTCCTTAAAAATTCTGCCAAAAAATATGAAATTTTTTAATTTTTTTGTTTTTTTTTTTGACTTTAGAATTTAATCATGAACTATTTATGAAAGTTTTTAAATAAAAATATAAAAAAATCACAGCAAATGGGCAGCACACATATGTACTCATAAATAACGAAAACCAAAAAAAAAAAAACGTTTATATTTTTCCCCAACTTGGCCAAAAAGAACGAAAAAAGAAAAACAAAAATCCAGGCGGATGAATTGTTTTTAGGGGGTTTTAACGGAACATTGTTTTCTGTTGTTGTTGTTGTTGTTTTATTTGTAACAATTGTTTCTTTTGCTGTTGCTGTTTACCATTGTTGCTGATGTTGTTGTTACTACTTGCAGCATGACTTTTTAATAAATGAATGAATGTTTTACGTTTTGTTTTAGCCTTAAATGGAAAAACAGGGTTTAAATCAGGTTAAAAAGGAACAGAAAATAAAAAGAACAGCTTGTGTTGCTTTAACAGACGTGTACCTCAAGCCTAAACTTTTGTTTATTTTTTGTTGTTTTTTTCTTCTTCTCTTTTTCAGGAATAAAATAAAAAGGAAGAGAAATAAGCACAAAAAATATGGAAAAATACGAATATTAAATGAAGAGAGAAACACTATTAAGGCCAATATGAATTTATTTAAATGAGAAACAACAGAAAAAAAACAATGAAAAAAAATGGAAAAAAATTTCTGGTTATTTTTCTTACTTCCAGTCTTGGTTTTGGTTAAAGTCAACCAAAAAGTTTAATATGTTTTGTTGTTTTTGCTGTTGGAATTGTTGCTGAACACCAGCAAAAATACGTACGTACGAATGAATGAAAGAAAAAGATTGGAAACGGTTTTTGTGGTTTCTGTTAAACATGGCCAGTAACACAGTAACAGCTGCTACCATTTCATTTACTATAACCGTATACGAACACCAACAATACACAGGACAAAAACACAAACACACTCAGGCACACACACACACACTCAGGCGCACTATTAACTGGCCTTTATTTTTTAGTTTTTCTTCTCTTTGTTTTTTTTTGTTACAAAACTGGTGCTGTGTTGAGGTTTTTCGTCTGTGGACATGACCTTTAAAATGGAAAACCCATAAATCTTACGCGAAAAAAATATGTACGTAACAGCAGCAAATTAGGGAAAAATTCAAATCCTCAAAGAGCACAGCTCCTTATATACTGTATACACATACATACATATACAAACAGCTCTGTGTGTGTGTGTGTGGTAGTGTGTAGGGAATTTGCATAAATTTAATTTCAACAAAAGAACAGCAGGACTAGAGAAAAAAACCCAAAATACTAAAACAAAAGAGTTGAAATAAAAGTAAACCATAGAAGGCTGATGGGACTCTGACTGACTGACGGACTGACTGGTGTTTTAGAAGTGGAAGTCCATTGAATGTGAGCAAAAACATCGGAGAAAGAAAGAAAATTGAATGGAATAATTATTTTGCGGTTACTTTGTTTTTAAATTAAAGTTTTAAATACACATAAAAACGTTTGTCTTAAAAAGAAAAAGGAATTTCGAAAATTCAAAAAAAAAAAAGCTTTATTTTTGAAATTCGCTTGTCCTCATGATATGAGTTTGCATTCACACGTAATGGCAGATGTTTACACCAAATTAGATAAGATGTTTAGGTTTTTAGCAATTTGAAAAAATTTTCGTAACTTTCCCTGTCTTCTTAAAAAGCCATTGACTGTAGACTCGTCCTGGATTATTCGCTAATAATTTTTAAAGCTGCCTGCACTTGATCAGTTACGAAAACATTATGATTCACACGTGCCAGGTTGCTTATCGTCATCATAATATCATTACACCCCTTTAGTCAGGTTTACAATCTATCTTCTCACACCACCTTTGATGTGTGTATTAATTTTATACATGAGTGGCGGGAGTTACAATTTAAAGTCAACTCCGAATGACATATTTTTGAGAAAATTTTCATAGCAAATTTTATTTAACTCACTCTCCGGGGTTTTGCCAGAAATCTGCTGAGTGAAAGTCGCCGCAGTAATATTTTTTCGTATTTTACTTTGTTGGTGATGTTTGACCTGGTATTTGAAGCGTGGCCTCATGTCTACTAAGCCAAGCAGCAAGATTATACAAAAAACAATTTTGAGAGACTAAACACGTTTGAGATGCGATCAGGCCTGTGATAGTCGTAATATATCCTCACTGCCAAAAAATATTGCTTGTGTTCGAGAGGATGTGTCGGCCAATATGTAATTGTGTTTTGCATTTGTATTTGTACTTCCATGAATTCAATGTACAACACAGGCAACAATTGAATTCGGCTGACCATTCACAACGCCGTGGATATGCCTATTGGGTGATACAAGAACTGGTTGGTGGTGCTAATTGTTCGTAGAAAATTCTTTTCATCTATAAATATCACTTCTGACAATGAAAATAGTTATACAGGGGGCTCCAATAATCCATTGAATGCCAAAAACTCATTACATTCTGAAAAAGTAGCACCTTGGTGGACATTATGCTTTTTTTTCCGAAAAACATCTCGGAACAACCGTTTCCGTCAAATCAGAGTGCTATGACCGTATATTCACCTACATTTGTTGACTTGTAATAGAAGGCTATGAAGCTCTTAATAGAAGTATAAAAATGCTGGATCATCTTCAGGTTAAGTGATGTTCATATTGTTTTCCAAACCGATGAAACTATTATTTATAAGACTACAAGCTGGCTGACGGAAATATCTGAATCCTTATATAAACTTTAACAGCCATGGACACAGTTCTAGTTTCGATTTGGTGGAAAAATCCCGGGCATCTCTACTTCAAACCTAAACTGATGGCATGTTCCGGCAGTCATTGAGGTAATCTAGTCGCTAACTGGCTTGCTGGTTTCATATTTCGGAGTCTTATAAGTGATTGTGTGGTAAAAGTAATAGCACAGACCAGACCACAGGCTTAGAATAACGAATAGTCAATTTTATTTAACTAAGATTTTCTTTACTTACAAGCGGTCACTTTTTTTTTTTTTTTCGAACGTCCCCGGCCACACACTAACCCATCCTCACCCTACCGCGGAGGGCTCGTCCCCATTACGTAGAGACACGTACACACTACAGTCCGGACTATAGCGGGTAAAGGAAAAGTAATGGCTAATGTATTATAGTTGGGGTGTTTACAGATTTTACATTCAAAGCAACTTTTGCAGAGGGTTTGCAGTTTCGAAACTCTATCAAAATGCAGCCTGAGTCCACACTCTACCAGTTCTTAAAAATCTATAATTGGTTGTATAGAACTTTTAAGAAACTTGTACTATAAAAATATCGGTTTTACTGCTCTTAACTTTTATACAGGTCTCCCTTAAGATCTGAACTAAAGGTTATTGATTTACTCTCATGCCAAATAAAATTTGAATGCCAAAGACTAAAACAATTCTCTTGAAATTCTTGGTCAATTTCTTTCCAAAAGTAATTTCTTTTCTAGTATTAATGAGTTCCTTAGTTGGACAATCAATGCGTTGTTCTACGTTTAGTATTAGTTTGTAAAAGACAAGTATGTTTATACCTATTTTATTCCTCTTTTTCACCATTTTAATCATGGTTTTTGAAAATTTAAAGCCAAATTCCAATTACACTCCATTTATTTGATGTTTATGACTGCCAAGTAGTTGGTAAATAAGACATAAAGCTGTGAATGGAGTATAAAGCCGAAATAAATTTGTGTTTTTTGGCACAACAGAAAAGAGAAATTTATGGTTCTATTACTTCGACAATTAAAGTTAAAATATTTATTTTTAATGGCAAAAAAAAAAAACAAAGCAAACCGCAATTAATTACGGTTACAGTTTGCATATGGCCTTGTTAGCTTAGAGGATATTTATGCCTGACTGCCTAGCTGCCTACCTGTTTCCTATTTTTTAGTTTTATGAGTTCTTCATTTTGTGTTTTTATTGCGCCAAAATAATGCATTTAAAAATGGGTTTCTGTTTACAGAAGACCCCTCATGATTTTGTTATACAACATATGCCTAACTGGCCTAGAATATATGGTAGATTGTCGGTCGACCGTGTCAGGAGGGGGTATAAATAAACAAGCATATGTTGATGATATTGTTCTTAAGACTATTGGTGACTGCTACTCACCATTTTAATATCGTATGTGTTTTGACTATTATTTACGATTATTGCCATAATTATGGTTTGCAATACCTCATGTTGTTTTTATTATAAATTATTTTCCGTTTTTCTCTCCTTTTATTCTCTCTAAGGTTGTGAGTGCCATTTTTATTTTTGCCAAGGTTGGTTGCTTGGCTCTCGATACCTGTATTAACACCTTAATAATAAAATGGCTTAAGCGCCTAAAAGCACACAGCAACAGACAACAAAACTTTAGGCCTCTATTCTCTTTCAATGTGTTAATATGTAGGTTTGTGGAAGTGTGAATTGGATATTCAAAGTAATATACCGCATACACACACATATATATCATTGTGTTGTTTTAAACAGGAAAAGTTAAAAAAGGACAAACCAACCAGCCAACCAGCCAGCCACTCAGCCAGCCAGCCAGCCAGCTAGTCATCCAGCTACTCCAAAACATTTACCTTCAATTACTAACATTCACATGTATGTGCTCGTGTTAAGGTAACCTAATATTGTGTTGTTGTTGTTGTTGTTATTGTTTAGCTAAAATTCTAGTACTTTAACTGAGACAATGAGTTATGCCAAGTGGTTGGTGGCCATAATTTATGAGGATTTTTATTTTTTGCAGAAATTTTATTTTAAATATGCCACAGACTTGCCTGTTGTAACAGCTACACTAGCAGCCAGGTTTTCTAATTTTTTTCTGCATTTTGTTGCTGTTCTTCTGTGTATTTAGGCAACCGAACGGGCAGGCATGTATGAATATTTTTGCATTACAATACACATCCTTTTTCCTTTTCCTCTCTCTTCGTTTTGGGTGGTTAAAACATTTCCGTTTTAATAAATATTAAAAATGAAAAATAATTTCCAAGTCCACCACTAAGTCGTTTGTAATCCTTTAAGTCAGGATATACGGTTTGTATGGAGGCCTATTACAATACCGTACCATGTAACATAGCTACACATGCATACCCTGTTTAAACGTAGTATAAAACAGTTGTTGTTAGAGCGCAGACGACATAGCAACAGAGATGGAGAGAGCACAGAGTGTTTGGTATTTTTACCATACTGAAAGCAAATATCAATTGTCCATATTAAGTCATTTTAGTCACAACAGTTAGGAGAAAAATACCGTGCCTTAAGTTGGAATAATGGTACCACTATGATAGCGATGTTTGATAAAGAAGTCTTAACCTTGCACAGTCGCCATAGTCTAGTAGTTAGTGTGTTGGCTTATTAGACGTGAGGCCACGGTTCAAATTCCATGTCAGACATCTCTAACAAAACGAAATACGAAATAATATTCCTTTGACGACTTCATCTCAGTAGATTTCTAGCAGATTTCAAGACTACGGCTACTGGCGACCATGGATCTAACATACTATATCAGGCAGCAACTTGTAATAAAATTGTCAATGCTTTTTAAATAGCTGCCTATCTGAGTGTAACGGAAACCTTCTTCTGGTAGAACGCCATTCTTTAGGCTGTTGTATTATAAAGCGTAGAGTATTACTTCGAAACCGTATTAGTTTCGAGTATTACTTCTTTACTATGAAGTCTTCCATGTATGGTGACCTGTTCAATTATTGCAATTTTTTAAGTTGGTACCTACATTTACTTACTTTTGTGTTGTACTGTAAGTAGATAACAAGTTTTCAACATCATATTTTTTAGAATTTTTGTATTCGTTTTATTTAATGAAAATATTTCTTTTAATTTCCGTCTTTATTTGCATCCTGTACGATAAGATATTAGTTTGGAAATTTCTCTAATTTTCTTCTAAGAAAAGTCATGGAAACTATGCCGCATTTTACTTTCACTTTCAGTCTAACTTTGGTATACAAAAGTTTTTAATCTCTTTGTTACCCTACAACAGGTATGTTAATAATCGTATTTTTTTTTTTTTTTTTAATTGAAAGACAATTTCTTTTGATTTGACTTGAAGTGATCATAGAAGTGGTCTCAGCAAAAGACCCAAATCGCTTTAAATTCTTTCCTTTTTCTTTAGTTTCTTATAAATTATTTGCAAACAAGTGCAGGTATATACATACATTCATTCAGTAACTAAAGTAAATACAATCGAGTTGTACGAGGTTATTAATTATAAGCATTTTAGAAAATTATTGAAATTTTATGGATTCACAAAAAAACTTAAATACATGCTCGAACAACAACACATTATGGTACGTAGAAAAGAAACAAAGTTTAGAAAGTTTTCATTTATTTATGGCTGAATGACAAAGTTGCAAATCCTTTTTCTTTTGCCGTAGAAAACTATTGCAGGAGAAAGTTGAATTTCTCACAACATGCAAGTAATCGAAGAAGGCAACCTGAATTCTAGTTTTTCCAAGTTTTGTTGTTTGTTTCATATGCAATCGTATAGGATTTCCTTTTAAAAAGTTGTAAGTTAAAGAAAATAAGAAAATTAACAAAATTTTAGAAGGAAAAGTGATTTCGTGCGAAGTATATTTCACTGTATTCACTCAAAAGGCCTATGAATACTCAACTGCATATAACACTTTAAGGGCCATTATTACAATTTGCCGTTAAACTTGGGTTTTGTTAAAGGTAAATTTAGCTAAAGTGAACTTTAAAGTCACTTTTAACTTCTTTTCGTTATTATAACCTGATGATAAAATAAAGTTAACTTTTTCAAAAACAAGGCAGAGCCGGAGCAATGTCGATAACACTGCTCAGTTAAACAAGTTTTTTTTAAACGTAGTGGCATCAACGGCCTTCGTTTTTTTTTTTGTTGGGTGTGCTCATATATTTGTTTATATATTGAAAATAATATATAATATGACAAGTTCAAACATAAACTTAACTTTAAAAGTTACCGGTAAAATGATCCTCCCTTTAGCTTAACGCTCACTTCTATCTTATTGTCTACTTATAATAATGAAAAACAATTTATCTGCCCGTTAAAATCCTCCCTTTAGTTAACGGCAATTTGTAATAATGGCCCTAAGGGCAGTGTTAACGTAATTGCTCCGGCACTGCCATATTTTTGAAAAAGTTAAATTTATTTTATCTGTAAGCTGTAATAACGAAAATAAGTTAGAGGTAACTTTACAGTTCCCTTTAGCTAAAGTTACCTTTAACAAAACCCAAGTTTAACGGCAAGTTGTAATAATGGCCCTAAAAGTTTTATGACAATACATTCCCGATTTTTACTATGATATTGGCTATGATCTCCCTCTAGTCTTTGTCTACACTCATAGCTTTTACCGAAGTCGCCGTAGTCTGGTAGGTAGTGTGTTGGTCTATTAGACGTGAGGCCACAATTCGAACTTACACACAACATAAGTGGTATGAGAAACTAGATCATAATCCTGACTAAAGGATTGTAATGGTTAATAATGTATGTATTTCAAAGTATCTCTGGCATTGGAATAACAGGCGCAGAACGCCAAAGCTACACGCTACAAACGTGTTGGATAGTACGTACTCATGCGAAAAAATGGTTTCATCGTTCCTTGTAGAAGTAATAGGAACGCTTCTGTGAGTGAAATAGTCGTTAATTTTCTCCGGAGAATATGCAGGCTTAGCATTGAGATGATTAAGCTTATTTGTGGTATCTTTCATCCCTTACATTTACGCTGTCTTTGAACGATAAACAGCCAAGAGTATTATTTTTCCTTCCTTTTTAATTGCCGCTATAGTTCATCACTAGTGGCCTTGATATGTGAAGAGCTTTAGAAACACTGTATGTACCTGGTAATTCAGGAAGTACAAGTAGTGCGAAGTACTACGTGAAAGTCTGTTGACTCGATGTGAAATTGTTCGGCAACCTTATGAACTGACGTAGATTTTAAAACCCAAAATTTATTTATTTAAAGCCTTGGTATCATAGCCAAATGTCTTGTATTGTGCCTTAATTGCGTAGTCATCACAAAATTTAAATCACAGAGAAAGAATAACGCATTACACATGAGACAGTGAATGTCAATCAATATGTTGAAACATCTTTTGGCTCATAGCTAAGCATGGGCAACAAATAAAATTCCCATGAAAAGTTTCTCAAAAATCTGTCGTTCGGAGTCGACGTTAAACTGTAGGTCCCGCCACTCATGTATAAAATTAACGCACACAACATATATAAGTGTTGTGGGAAGCTAGATCGTAATCCTGAATAAAGGGTTGTAATGACCAATTATTTATGTATGTATGTGTGTGAATTCAATGAATATTACTCAGTTAACTTAAAGGACAGAAAACAAAATAGAGGACATTAAGGAATCGAGGCTATAAAAATTGTTGAAAATGCATTAAGCCCCGGGCTTAGCCTGTGAGACTACAAAAGAACTTGGAAAAGCAAAAATTGACAGGTTCCCGTTGGGTAAGATGGCTTAGCTGGATGTCTCTAATGAGACTATGATGAAACTGTGAAATACATTGTGTTGCAATGCTCGCTTTAAAGAAAGTGGCAAGTAGTCCTTTACTGATAGGATCTTAGGTTAGATTAGGTCGGAGTGGTAGCTCTGATGTCACAAAGCTCACTTGAGCACGCTTAGCGGCCCGTTGTGATGCCACGGGTGAACGCAGTCCCTGTATTGACCAAGTTCCACCACAATGAGGGAAAAGGAAGAAGTTGGTCAGCGCAAGGGCTACACTGATAGGATCTTAATAAACGAACTTTTGTTTGACAATTAAACAGTTCTTCCAGAAGGACTAGATTCTCGATTTTTAATTCGAAGAATATTATTCACATTGAAAATTCTAAAATTATTGGAAATTACTTATGCCCTTAACTAATAAAGTAAAGCCCCATATATAGACACTTCTCGTACTACACCTTTAGAGGATTACTTTATTTAATAAATTAAATATTGACATCTTCTCTATAGAAAAAAAAAACAAAAAAAAATTATTTCGAAACTAAAAAAAGAGAAACTTTCTAACTTCATTGCATCCTTAGCTTAGAAAAAAGAAAACAATCACGAAAAAAATATTTTCCATCCAAATATGAACCACAAACAACAGCGTTACGAAATAAACAACAACAACAAAATAAATTTAAAAAAAAATTGCAAATATCCTGTATAGGTTAGGTTGGAGTGATAAAAGGAAATGAAATTTTATTACAATCATTGCATGTGTGTGTGTTTCTTCTTTCTTCTCTCTTCGAATTCCTATTTGAAGGTATTTCTAATGTTGAGATTAATGCTGTTAGTTGTTGCTGTGTGTGTTTGTTTGTGTTGTTTTTGTGCTGTGGCAGCAATTGCCTTAATTGCTGTGGGAATCAATACATTTCCGCCTCAATAAACAGCATAAACTCCGTCAAAGCTCACGACTGCATCAATTTTTTTTTCATCGTTTTTTTTGTTTTATTCGCCTTTTTCTTCAGTCTGCTATTTCCCCATTTCTTTCTCGTTGTTGTTGTTATTGCCGTTGTTTTTATGTTTGTTTAAGTGGAGAAAGAAGCATCAGCAAAACAAATCCTTGCTAAAACACTAAAATTGAGGTGGCGTTGGATGAAATGATTGTGTGTGCGTGTGTCTATGTGTGTGTGAATATTGCAAGAGTATGTGCAAATTAGCGTAAGTATGGGCCCGGATGAGTGTTGGCTAAAATTGTATTTGGAAACGTGAGTGAAGCCACTTTACGTTGCTTTAATGCATTGGTTTGGCACAAAAAAAAACTTTGAAACAAAAAATCACAGCAAATTGGTAAGAGGCCTACTTTAAGGTTTGAGAAGCTTAAAATTTTGTTTTCTTTTACTTTTTCTTTTTATTAGAGAGGAAATGAAATTAATTTCATTTATTAGATTTCGTTTTATTAGCTTAGGTGGGCAATTATCAACAGTTTCTAGATCAAGAAAAATTCTGCAATTATTATTCAAAAGAAAATGTCATCCTTGTGATGAAAAATCAAATTTCATACAAAATTCCTTGAAAATCAATACGTAATTACGGCTTAGACAACTCAGCTGTACAAAAATTAATGCAAATTCAGAACGAATAAATATTGTGATGCAAACTTTGACAATTTATAGCGGCCATCTTGTTGAAGATACATTCGTCAACGTAATTGTCAATTATTCAGTCTGTTCTGACAAATTATCACGAACGGACACAGCATTTAATAGCACCTACAAATAATAGAATACACATAACACATAATTGGTCATTACAACCCTTCAGTCAGGATTATTGACCTAGTTTCTCACACCACTTATGTTGTGTGTGTTAATTTTATACATACGTGGCGGGACCTACAGTTTAAAGTCGACTCCGAACGACAGATTTTTTGAGAAACTTTTCATGGCAATTTTATTTACTCTCAGAGTTTTTGCCAGAAATCTGCTGAGAGGAAATCGCCGAAGAAATACTTTTTGTATTTTGTTTTTGATGTCTGGCCTGGGGCTCGAACCCTGGCTTTACGTCTAATAAGCCAACACACTACCTACTAGACTACGGCGATTTCAAATAATAGAATTCTTTTATCAAAATGGGTGTTCTGTTCGGCAGCGACAAATTATATTCAGCGGTTAGGCCTATTTCTGAATGAATAAATAGGTTAGAGGACGTGTACCTGTCACCTGAGACAAGTACAGTACCCGGAGGTCGATTTGACCCATTGTACGAATGAATGAATGAATAGTGAACAAACAAAATTTGTCGAATTTGGGATGTTATCAATCCACATGAGTCCCAAGAGCATTCAATTCACATTAAAAAAGCTACTGTTTGTTGCGTTTTTTAAGCTGGCAGCGTCATGTTTCTTTAATATTTCTTTGAGAACGATATTGGCCAGGCCATCACTGTCAAGAGCAAGCACTATAAGTTAAAGATTATCAACACATTTGGAAGTGAATTAGATGATCTGGTTACCAACGTTCTATGGTTTCAACATGTCGCCGCTGCATGTCACACAGCTCAAACCACATTGAATATTCTGCAGCAGCAATTTGATGGTATGGCCATCTCACATGGAGGTGATGTGAACTACCCACCGAGAACGGGCAATTGACTATTGCAGACTTTACCTGGTGTGCCTTTTTTAAGTCGCAAGCATATGCGAATAAGCCACTAACCACAGCGCTTCTCAATACCAGTAAAACCTGTACATACATACATAATTGGTCATTACAACCTTTCAGTCAGGATTTCGACCTAGCTTCTCACACCACTTATGTTGTGTGCGTTAATTTTATACATGAGTGGCGGGACCTACAATTTAAAGTCGACTCCGAACGACAGATTTTTGAGAAGCTCTCAATAGCAATTTTATTTACTCTCAGAGTTTTTGCCAGAAATCTGCTGAGAGGCAGCCGCCGAAGAAATATTTTTTTTTTCATATTTCGTTTTGATGCTTGACCTGGGATACGAACCCGGGCTTTACGTCTAATAAGCCAACACACTACCTACTAGACTACGGCGACTACGTAAAACCTGTAGCATTGCTTAAATTCTGACTGATTTGTGCGCCAGACTCATTCAAAATTAAACATTTCAGATGTTCTCCATCCAGAGAATTTGTGGCGGACATAACAGCTTAAAAGTTGTTTTGATAACGTAAAAATGTAAAGCCTTTATCAACTTCTTTAGAAATGTCTGTGATATACAAAGAAGATGTTCTGTGGTCTGTTTCTCGTACTCGCCGTTAGAGTTTCTGTAGAAATTGTTATGAAGTATTCTCAGTCTCCAGGCGTATGCTCCCTGAAGCCAGTGTCCTGTTAAAACTGCTATAAGGTTCATAAAATGAAATTTGGTCAGACGGCCAGAACTGTGATTAAATGAAGTTTGATTAGGTCTGTAGTGGAATATCAATCTAAGATACGAATACAAGTGAATTTTCCATTGTTTCAGCTTTTGAAAGGTCGTCGGCTTTGTTATGTATATCGTGTACATATTTCCTTAATTTCATAATATTCACTCGTTTCACATGACTAATACAATCATGTCAATATTTAGAGCCATTGCGCTCGAAACCTGGACTTTGACATAGAAAATTTGGCATCGTTTTTGATGTTTTAGTTGCTCAGTTTACTCCTAATCAAACTTAAAAGGCTCTTGGTTTTCCCCATATCTGGTTAGCCCTAGCGTGAATTAATAATGTCTATTGTGTTGCTACTCCATTTTAATCCAGTTCTGTAGTTCAGTTTTCAATGCCTTCAACGCTTCAATATTACCTCAAATACCTTATTTACCATCCCCTTTCTAGATTGATTATTTAGAGCGGAATTAAAAAATTGTAAATCCCATCTCGACAATTTTTTATTTTCTTATGCACTTATGCTTGGAATGTTTCCATTTGTAGTCAAGCACGGCAACCGTAGCATTGTAAGCGTAATGCTATCCAGAGTCATAGATATTAATCTACGCTATGTTATATATTTAAGGAGTCTCAGTGCAGTTTGCATTCAGTAAAAACCACAAGTTAAAAAAACAATGTTCGTACTTGAAATCACTGCCAGAATTAACAAGAAGAGTGTTATGGGTACGTATATATTTTATTCCAATTCTAGCCATTAAAAGTGAATCAATTTGGCTTTAAAATAATTCGTATTATTTTATGTTGCAGCTTAAATTTTATGTTTGAACACAAGGGTTAATGTCGCACTTTTTTTTGCCATTCAAAGGTATACAGAGAGGCGATCAATATCTATTCCATAAAATCAAGGAACAAGTGTTCTACGATACATTATAGTTACACACTTACATCACATTAAACATTTTCGTTTCTTTTTTCCTGCTTACAATTTAAAATTTTTTTCTTTCTTTTTTCTTTTGTTTGTTGAGTATCAAAAAAAAAAAAAATAATGCCATTTACTAGCAGAGAGCAGAGAGTCAATGAGCTGTTAAGCTGTTAAACTGTAATAAAATTTTATATTTTTATAAGCAAACATATACACACGCATACACGCACACACTAATATCGATCGAGTATTGGTTGATAGTAAAACTTTAGTTAAATATAATAAAAGGTCAATAAGGGTCATTAAATCGATGTTAACGCCATCAAAATTACAACACAAAAGGGTTATCGCCAACAGTAGCTGCTATTCACAAGCAAAATTATCACACACAAATAAAGTGGAGTGGAGAGAAAAAAAATTGATTTTTTCGGCTTTTGCAAGGCATTAATGGGAACATAAAAGGATGTTAAATTTTGGCTATTGAAATAATTTCTTTAGCGATGTTCTTTCAGGTTCGAGTTTTTCTTTAAAATGCAAATTAAATACACATTTTAAAGGACAATTTATCAAATTTATCACAATAAAGAGTGATAACACGCATGCAAACGGTGATAGAAGCTGTCTAGACTGTATAGAGTTTCAGAAAAAGATCTTTATGGCTGATGTTCCATTATAGGGACTGGTTGATAAGTTCCATTATGGAATCTAGCTAATACGATACATTTCTATTGCTATTCAAAGCTATTGTTTGTGATATTTTTCCTGGTAGTGAAACCATTTGTCATAGTAAGATATGTGAACTTAAGTCGCCGTAGTCTAGTAGGTAGGGTGTTGGCTTATTAGACATAAGGCCGGAGTTCAAATCCCAGGTCAGACATCAAAACGAAAATATGAAAATATTTTTTCGGTGACTTCCTCTCAGCAGATTTCTGGCAAAAACTCTGAGAGTAACTAAAATTGCCATGAAAAGCTTCTCAAAAATCTGTCGTTCGGAGTCGACTTTAAACTTTTGGTCCCGCCACTCATGTATAAAATTAATGCACACAACACGAGTGGTGTGAGAAGCTAAGACGTTGTACCGGGTTCTGTACTTGTCACAGTTGATATGTGTCACAGTCGATATGTGAAGATTATCGATCAGAACAAAGCTATGAAGGTACTGTTTCTTTCAAGAATTATGTTCTTACGCCAATAATTGAAACCAGGGAAAATGTTATTTGTCCAGCTGCTGTCTAAAGTAGCTCAAGATCATCATTTTCGTTTGAAATTAAAATTTTATCTTCATAATGCCCATTGCAAGCGCTATCTATGTACTCGATTAATGATGTACTATTCAGGCAGAAATAATAACAACCGGTATCAGAGTATATCGATCTTGAAGTCGCCTTCAATTTTGTCTGGAACTTGCCGTAGTCTAGTAGGTAGTGTGTTGGCTTATTAGACTGAAGGCCCGAGTTCGAATCCCAGGACAGACATCCAAACGAAAATATGAAAATATTTCTTCGGCGACTTCCTCTCAGCAGATTTCTGGCAAAAACTCTGAGAGTAAATAAAATTGCCATGAAAAGCTTCTCAAAAAAAAAAACAAACAGTCGTTCGGAGTCGAATTTAAACTGTAGGTCCCGCCACTCATGTATAAAACTAACGCACACAACATATGTAAGTGGTGTGAGAAGCTAGGTCGTAATCCTGACTGAAGGGTTGTAATGACCAATTATGTATGTATGTATGTATGGATTATGTCCAGTATCGAAGATAATGATGGAAATGCTACGATCAATAAGTTCTTCAAAATCATACGCAGAATATTTTGGCTCAAAAGCATCAACAACAGTGATCTTGAGAATTTAAAAAACAGGGAATCTACACACAAACACATTGAATGCCGAAAGTGAAAATGAATTCAAAATAAAATCTCAAAAACGCTCAAAAGTATCACAAAAATAACACTGAAGCGCAATTCTCAAGGCTCAAGAAGCAAACGTTTGGGACTTATTCAAGGTGAAACCTATACAGAAACACATCAAGTGGAGAAAATGGAGGTGGAATGACAATGCCATCAGAAAGAAGTGTGATAGTATCCCAAGACTGACATTAGAGCAGAATCTCTATATATCTTATGATAACCCAGCAGCTAAAACACTACAACCGTTTATGTCAGAAGTAAATAACTGCAGCATACATTTTCGAATGAGGATTCTTTGTGGATATGTCCCCAAGAGGCCACTGAGTCGGGTTTAATATTTAAAGACTTCATTTAAACAAAACCACACTGAATATTTAATTTTTTTTTTTAATTTCACAAACTATTACGCGCATAATTGTGTATGGAATAGCATTTCCAAACACTTTATTAAACTTTGGCTGTCATATATTTTTTTTAAACGCAAATGTTCATGTTAATGGCTGGCCCCCTTTTATTTTGCACTCCATCTCATAAGAATGCTAATAAGACCCAAAAGACTTCATTTATGTGCCAGTGCTACGCCAAGAGTAGCACAAATGACATTAAAATTGCAAAATACAAGAAATGAAAAACACGAACACATTCACAAGCAATTTAAAATGAAAAAACAAAGAGAGAGAGGAATAAAGAAAAGAAAAGAAATACAAAACAAAGAAGAATAAAAATAAAAACGAATCCAAAAAGTCTAATAAAATTGTGCAAAAATTTTATATGCCAGGGAGAGGACATTATTAAAATGCAATATTAACGCGTAAGTAGGCAATAAAAGGCAGGAGCAGCAACAGCAAAAAAAGAAAACAAATTCTAACAGAAGCACCTTAAAAAGAAGAAAATGAGAGGCAGTAAGTAAAATACTAAAGGCAGCAGGTAATGAAAAAAAATAATAAAAATTCGTGGAGAGGGAAATAAAATATTAAAAAAATTAAAAAAAGAACGAACGTTAAGCGGCAACATAACCTATAACAAGAAAAGGTGCAAAAATGATTACAAGTCAAGTGGCTGTGAAAGATACGAAAAAAATGGAAAAGAAAAATGGAACAAAACAGCAGCAAGACTAGGTGAAGAACTGCTGCTTGCTTAAGAACTGAACTGAAGAAAGAAAAAGTCAAGCGACAACAGAGATCTACTCTTTACACTCGTTCCCAATAGACTAGGAAAAGTGAAATAAAATAAAACGTTACGTTAAATATGTTTAAATGAGCATAATTTTAAAAGAACTTTCTTTAAATCATATTATTTTCAATAGACTATACGATGCAAACTCACTGGCTGTGTTGCTCCATGATTTAGAGGAGCCTGGTTTTTAAGGCCCAGTTTATCCTAATCATAGAACTTTAAAAACTACGGAGTAAAAGATGGTGTTTTGTATTATAAAAACACAAGTAAAATGCACATATACTAGCATGTAATGTATTCCGGGTTGTCATGGTTTGTATTGCTTTAAACAGGACACTGAAAGAAATCATTGGCATTTTAACGTCAAATCACCTTCGAATCTACAGGTATTCTTAAGCAAGTGGTTCAGAGTCATAGGCAGGATATTCCGGGCCAATACTGATACTAAGCGAGGTATTTAGCGAGGATACTGAAGAACTTTAAATACAGACAATGCAGATGGAACGGCCATATCATCAGAATGTAACCCGATAATATCACAAGGTTGGCGCCAGCATAGAATCCACCCGGATTAAAAAGCCATGGCCAACCCAAATAATTCCTGAAGTTGTGCAGAAGTCATCGTTGTTTAGTAGGTAGTATGTTGGCTTATTAGACGTAAGGCAATGGATCAAACCCCAGGGCAAACATTTCCAACAAAACGAAATATGAAAAATATTCCACAACGTCTTCCTCCCACGAGATTTCTAACAAAAACTCTAAGCGTAAAATAAAAATTGCCATGAAAAGTTTCTCAAACAATCTGTTCTTCGGTGTTATTTCGACTTTAAACTGTAGGTCCCGCCAGTTAATGTATAAAATTAACGCACACAACATAAATGGCGTGAGAAGCTAGGTCGTAATCCTAACAGAAAAGTTGTAATGACCAATTATGTATGTTAATTGTATCCATAAGTGCCAGATTTTTTGAGAATCTTTTCATAGCAATTTTTAATTTACTCGCAAGAGTTTTTGCCAGATATTGTTGATTTCTTTAAGTGCTCTCTACACAGTGGAGAAATAAGTCCACACATCTACATCTTCAAGAAAAATCTTTGGTTCCTATCTCCTCCGTAATAATAAATACGTTTACTGGCCCCTATTATAACTCCTTGTTTTGTATGAATGTTAACTCAGTTACTAACTGCATACAGCAGCACATTATTGTGGTTGTGTATGTATTTTTGTATTGCCTCCTAATACTGCTGCCACTAAAGCGAGTGTTGAGTCCTTGTGCAATTCACTTTAATACTCTTGAATATGAAATCATCATCTATTCCTTTTCCTTCTAGCTGCAAGTCTCTCTGTCTCTCTCTCTTTCTTCTCTTTCGGCTTCAGTCCATAAAAGAAAAAAGTGTAAAAGTAAGAGAAAAAAGTGGCAAAATTTCATCGCAATCATCGTGTTAAGCTTGAGAGTCTGTATGCTTTTGTTAGAACTTTAATGCTGTGAAAAGTAGATGTTTCCGTTCGACATTTAAAATTTTTATATTATTATTTGCTATTTGCTTTTATTATTGTTATTGTGGTTGTTGTTGTTGCTGTTGTACTTATTGTCTATTTCCATTTCGGTTTGTGCTCATATTCCAGCTTATTTCTGTAAATGTGTGGCATATTTTCCTTTATGATTTTTGTTTTCAACATCCCCAATAGGGTGTTCAATAAATTTAAAAAATAGGCCTCGTATACCTTGTAATTTTGTTGCAATAATACCGGGTGCTTATATGTATATTCTAAATCTATGCCTGTATATTGAGCTTTCGATAATAAAATCAAAATCATGACCATCTGTCAATTTCTTGTCGTGAATGCTCACATAACCCGGATTCCAACAAAGAGTGACGCTATATTTCCTCCGTGACTGATTCAACTAGCTTAGACAGTGTCATACTATTCACGTGCTAATCTCATACGAGTCGAGCATTTGGATGGGGACCTGAATATCCAGGCATTTTCGGCTACTTGTGAGTTTTCCTATGGCTTCCAAACATTTCATTCTGCGACTAACTATCTCTGCTCCTGTTCTAATATTTCTGTTTTCCACCCTTTAATCTGTTAAGAGAGAGTCTAGTTTTCTTTACTTTTATGACTTGAATTCGTTACACAACATTTTCCAAAATTATAGAGTTTGTTGCCAGAGGATTTATGCCACTGAATATCTTTCTTTCTTTTCCATTGTTCTAACCTTTGGAGCCATATCTCTAGTCTTCACTGGGATATTAGTCGGAGGCTTAACCTTTTTGATACCTCTATAAATCGAAATACCAACATTATAGTCTAACACGCCACAAAACAGTACGCTCTAGTATTTTTGTATGTTTTTTAGGAGAGACCCTTGCTTTCATAAGGTCCTATGTTCCACTTAGAACTAAAACACCCTATCTAAAGGCATAGAATGAATCGTGGGCTGCAGTGAGAAAAATGTCGATAAATTTTCTACGTTCGAAGATGATCATTCCTAATTTAATGAGAGAAAACGATGCAACCGATGTACTTGGAATAGAATTCTACAATAATCCAATAAGGAAGCCTTGTGATCCTCCGTAAGATCTGCGGTCGAGTGCGAGTTGGCGATGATTTCCGCATACGTTTCTACATTGAGCTTTACGAGCGCCTTAACGCCCTGGAACCATATCCCGCGACTGCATTGGTTCGGCCATGCCATTCGTACGGAAGGATATTAAATGCAGAAATCCTCGTTAACTCGCACAGGACCGAAGATCCTACGTAGGACTTTTCACTTGAATACTCTCATGGCTGCTATATTGGTGGTTAACAGCGTCCATGTTTCTGCGCTATAAATAAGCAGCGGCTGGCCTGGCTTGGCTATGTCGTTCGAATGGAATAGGTTACTCTGGCGAAACGGGTATTTAATGCGTGGATTAGCGGAAGTCGATGTTGAAAACAACCTTGTCTGCGTTGGAAGGCTCATTGCCATCGATTGGTGTGACTAACAGGCGAAGTTGCGTAAGAATCATAGATACCTGGATGGATGTGTTAAGGCAGACCGAAATCCATTGTTAATGACAAATTAAGTAAATTAGTACGTAATTAGGTTGTGTGAGAAGCTAAGTTGTAATCCGGAGTACAGGGTTGTAATGGTCACTTAAGTAAATGAGCGAGTAACAACTCCGTGAAAACAATAATTTCATGAAAGTATAAAATAAAACGTAGAACGAGGGCGCCAGACTTACTATCTAGGAACTGCTGCTCAAGGCAGACCAATGACACCAACAACAAACATTAAAGGCAGGTATGTTAACTTATTAAGCGGGAAAAGGCATAGAAAGCAGTTTATTGCCCCTTAGCCCAGTAGATGTTATATGTTAACAGAACTCTTCAACGACAGATGGCAAATCTATTGTCCTTGTATCTGCTGCAGTAAGCCTACCGTCTGTTTAAAAAAGCAATGAATAACAAAAAGAGAAGGAGGATATGTATTACGACTGCCGTGTATTCTTTAAAGGCACTAAAAGACAATAAATCAGGAGAGTTTTTCACTATAGAAGAGGAAGGAAGTTCGCGCTGTTCAAAAAAAAAATTTTAAATAATAAGGCGCCATAGCCTAGTAGGTAGTGTGCTGGCTTATTAGACGTAGGACCACGGTTCAAGCCCCAGGTCAGACATCAAAATGAAAATTTGAAAAAATATTTCTTCGGCGACTTCCTCTCAGCAGATTTCCGACAAAATCTCAAAAAGTCGACTTAAAATTGTGGGTGCGCCACTCATGTATAAAAATTAACGCAAACAACATAGGTGATGTGAGAAGGTAAGTTGTAATGTAGGATTGTAATGACCAATTATGTACATATGTATAGGAGTGGAATTGGCTATCAGGAATTATTTTATGTTTTCAACATATGCGAAGTAGCCGCTCATTATACATTTAAAAACTGTTGTTAATAAGCTGGAACACCCTAATCCACTCATACTGACTGACATCCTTTTCCTTTTTTTCATCAAATCATATATTTTATTGCATAAACTAAGGCTTATAAATGTTATGGTATTTAGAATACAGAAGGCGAGAGAGAGAGAGATAGTGTATATGTTAGAGAACTGAATAGAAACGTGTTCTACGTATTCATGTTTTTTTGTGTTTTTGTAATAAAGCGAGTGTATGTGTGATGTGGATGTGTGAGAGTGTAAGTCTTTGTATGCGTAGCAGTAAATGCTAGCGGCGTTTTTAAGGCTTAAATTGTATTTTCCTCATCATCAAAAGGATTTATTT
The DNA here is from genome assembly GCA_927399465.1 of Sarcophaga caerulescens. NCBI lineage: Eukaryota > Metazoa > Arthropoda > Insecta > Diptera > Sarcophagidae > Sarcophaga > Sarcophaga caerulescens. The sequence goes on along the minus strand of OV656872.1, from coordinate 18,594,781 downwards.
AAACTCAGCCAACACGAACGTTTAACTCTTATTGGCTTGTTATGATGGAATCGGTTGGCATGGTATGGTAAGGGTAATGGTATGGTACGGTTGAAGGCAAAAATAAAATTTCTATTCATAAATGTTTGAATGCCTTGAATGTCTTTAAATGTAACCAACTCGGCATAAGGATTCTCTTCATAATAATGTTCATTGCCACCAATAAAACAAGATTTGTTTTATATCTTCTGTGCTACGTTTTCTCCGCATTCTATTTCCCATTTCTTTATATTGCTTTTCGGTTCTTTTCTTTATTTTGCTTTCATTTCTTCAAACAAGAAGAAATGCCTTGAAGTGCTTGTGTTGTAGTTGCTGACGAGTTTAAGAAATTCTTACTGCATAAAATATTCATTTAATTCAATAATTTAAAGCGCCTTACAATTTAATATTCCTATTGAGCAGGCATAATAAAATAATAAAAAAAAACTAGTTGGCGCGGTAAGAAAATATAACGAAATTATGGTGGCAAGATATTAAATATTAAACTTATAAACACACTTACATACACACTGTGCACTTTGATAACAGTGAACTCCGAGAGAGATTTATTTTGCTGTTGGTTTAATAAATGAAGAGCCTTTAAAGGCCAGCTTAAATAAGGAAACAACAGAGATTTACTGAAATTTATTTACGAGGTTAATGAAAGAAATGCAAATTAACAGATTTTAATAAAAAAAATTCTGGTTAAAATGCTTGGAAAAATGAATAAATTATGCAACTCATTTTTAGCATTTTAGGCTTGAAGATTGCGTTTAGGGACTCTTAAAAATAATTTATATGCAAGCATTATTACATTAAGCATCAATGCCTTCACTATACAAAAGTCTCATGCACTTAATCCTGCTAGAGCAACAAGTCTCCAGGTGTGTGTGGCACATAGACTGAGCCATAGAGACCAGACTGTTGTAACAAACCCCCTATTACTAGATTGTTTTCAAACATCGGAAGCTATTTCGAAAATAGGCAGTTTTTACCAACCCTAATAACGCACCGTTGAAGTCGCCGTTATTAGACGTGAGGCCTCGGTTCAAACTCCAGGTCAGGCATCTGCAACTAAACGAAATATGACAAAATATTTCTTCGACGACTTCTTCTCAACAGATTTCTGGCAAAAACTCTGAGAGTAACTAAAATTGCCATGAAAAGTTTCTCAAAAATCTGTCGTTCGGAGTCAACTTTAAACTGTAGGCCCCACCACTCATGTATAAAAATTAACGCACACAACATAAGTGGTGTGAGAAACTAGGTCGTAATCCTGACTAAAGGGTTGTAATGACCAAATTTATATGTATAACGCACCGTAGTCTAATAGATTGCGTGTTGACATAATAGACGTGAGGCCACGTTTCAAACCCCAGGTCGGACATCTCCAACAAAGCGAAGTATGAATACAAAATTTCTTCAGCTGATTACTGGCAAAAACTCTGAGAGTAAAATAAAATTACCCTGAAAAATTTCATACAAAACTGTTGTTAGGAGCCGACTTTAAACTGTAGGTATTGCCACTCTTGTATAAAATCAACTTGAATAGTGTTGGGGTTCTTTTTATCGCATATAAGGTACTTACGACCGTATTTTGTGTACAACTGAAGACAATCGTCAAAATACTAATTGGATCTTATCAGTTTGACTTCAGACCTGATAAGTCCACCATCGATCAGATCTTTACATTACGTCAAATCCGTCGAAACACAACATCTTTTGGTGGACACTACAAGGCAGCCTTTGATAGCCCCATAAGGAATCGTATTTTTGCCGCAATATCTGAGCTAAGTATTCCTGTGCAGCTGATAAATTGTTGAGCGACTCATGTAGCTCCGTCATAGTTTGAATAAACCTCTTCGAACCATTTGTTACCGTTCGAGGTTATCATGCAACCTCTTCAACTTCGTCATGGAGAATGTTTTTCGAAAGGCGAGAGTGCACCGCAATGGAACTATTTTCCACAAAACTGCCCAATTGCTTGTGTACGCTGATGACATGGACATCATAGGGCGTGTCAAATGAGATGTTATTGCTGATTTTAAAGCTTTTGAACGCAAGTTAATTAAGATGGGTCTAGCAGTAAATCAGGGCAAAATGTAGTATATGTTGTCGACAAGTAGGGACAAGCGCCACTTTAGATCCCGGATTACGGCCGATAACTATACTTCCAATCTTGTTAGTGAAATCGTTTATCTTGGTTCTACTGGTAGCAGCAAGAATGAAGTGAGTCTGGATATTAAGCGTAGGTGCTACTAGCTACTATAGTCTCAATAGGTAATTGCATAGAGGCCTCTTTTGTGTGATAAAACTAAGTCGTACAAGTCTTCCATCTATCCCTTACTACCTTATAGCGCAGAAGCATGAATGCTTTTAAGCACCGATGTAGCAGCCTTTAGAGTATTAAAAAAAATGTCCTGCGTAAAATCTTCAGTCTTGTGTGGGTTGGTGATGACTTCTGCATTCGATTTAACAGTGAGCTGTATGAGCTCCTCACCAACATATATAGCGCGAGTGTGCTGGCTCGACCATATCGTTCGAATGGCAGGGGATACTGCAGCGAAACGAGAATCTGATGCGGGGATTAGCGAAAGAGCAACCTTGTCTGCGTTGGAAGGACCAAATCGAGAAAGACCTGTCATCGTTTGATTTAACCAACTGGCGAAGCCTATCAAGAAGAAGAGGCACCTGGAAGGATGTGTTAAGGAAGGACGCAATGTTTGTCGATAATTTAATTTTTGTTTTTTTGTTTTTGTATAATTTCTAAGAGTCTATTTTGAAGAATTTAATTTCTATTAGGATTGCAATTGCAATATTACCTTTATAAACGTATTGCCCGTTTGTTTTGTCTATATTGACCACAAATTAGGTCATTTACTTGCTGCATCAGCAACTTTGTTTTCTATGCCATTTGGGAATTGTGTATGTTGCTGCAGCCTATATTCATTTTCAATTTCAATTCACTTTTATTTTCAGCCTTAGAAACCACAACTGAATGATCCAAATAATTACAACAATTGATTAAAATATTCAAATGCAAATACAAATACAAATGCAATACTAATATGCCAAGTCTGTTGTATGCATGTATGTACGTGTGTGTGACTATGAGTGTTTTGCGTATTGATTTGATATTTGATTGAAACAAAAATTTGTGGTCAATTTAAAGTAGACTTTAATAATAAATAAATTAAATTCAAATAATGAAAGTATTTCAACATGTAAGTCAATATCTATTGCCACAATGTAATGCTATGGTAGATGTATGCGTAAGGAATTTTTCGGAAATTTTTTTAAAATTTGTTTCTCCTTAAAATTTAATTGATTTTGCATTTATGATTAGCAGAGGGAAACGTAGGGGATAGAACCATATAAGTAGGCTATTTAAAGGGTGTCAGAACATGGATTAATTACATACATACATACATACATAATTGCTGATTACAACCCTTCAGTCAGGATTTCGACCTAGCTTCTCACACCACTTATGTTGTGAGCGTTAAGTTTATACATGAGTGGCGGGACCTACAGTTTAAAGTCGACTCCGAACGGCAAGAAGCTCTTCATGGCAATTTTATTTATTCTCAGAGTTTTTGCCAGATATCTGCTGAGAGGCAGTCGCCGAAGAAATATTTTTTAACAACAAATTGTCAAGAATGAATGGCGAATTAAAAACCACCCAATGTAACATAACCATAGAGGTACCCCTAGCCCCAATAATGTTGGACATAAATTCTATTTTATCGTTAACACTTCCTTGGCAGGAGAGAACACCTGCTTGACCGCCAAAGCAAATAATTTTGTGCTCCTCAATTAGCTGTCCAATAGCCTCTAAAGCTTGTGTCAGCCAAATAAAAGTTCTCTATCCAATGCTATTCACTATTGAACCAGATTTCGTATTGCACAAGGTTTTAGTTATGGCAAGAGTGACGAAATGTAAACTGAAGACTTGAAGGCCTCAACTTTTCTGATTACATCCGTCTGCTGATTAATAGAAATGACGAAATGCAAAAATGGCATCAAATTCCAACGAATCAAATCGGAACAACTTCAAACCAGCAGACGACAAGACGGGCACATGCAAGAATACATGGACACAGTGCCGATAAAGACGCACCAAATAAAATTAATGTGAACTATTTTATCAAACACCACGGAAGAATTTCAATACCGTCTGATGATTTCAACACGAACATAAAAGACGAAATAAATGCTGGCAATCAATCATTTGGCAGCATTGACTATGTGCAACGATCCTCGCATATCTTTGCCAATAGCAAAGTTGAATTTCTGTGTGAAATTCACATTTTTGTACAAGTTTTAGTAGTTAAATGCCGCAATCAAGGTCACAATAAGGACTCAGATATCAACAAGCCGGTGCTTGCAATGAACCTTGGAAATATTTTCGCTCTATACACAATATTTAACCACGAAATCTAACCACCGGTTTGTTGTAATAATCTTTAATAAAAAATCTTAACCTCTAAATAAGAAAGTAATGGATTAAGCACATGTTGCGAAGACAAAATAATCGATCAGCCCGTATTTGAAGATGTTTAGTGAAGAAGGACATAACAACATACAAGAAGAATTAGAAGAAAATCAGGTCGGGTTAGACCTCAATAGCATGGATTTCTAACGGTCCTATAATACTTACAAATGTAGGTCAAAACGTCTCCTCGAGAAAATATTGTTCGCAGTATATGATTGTGACCAAATTTGAAGAACTTAGAGTAAGAAATTCATTTAAAATGATTGAGCAAAGGTTACTCACTTCCAGGCACACTGGAGTATTGTTTGTACAGTCAAAGAAAAAAGTGTACTTTCAGCTGTGTAATTCATTTTTTTATATTTTTGTATGTATGTATATCATGTATGTATATAAAATCCTTGAATTATTTAGTTTTTATATAAATATGTACATACTCATTTATTAATTAACAAAAATATCTATTAAAAAACTAGCCAAAATTGGTACTCAATTAGCCGGGAAAATCGATTATACAGAATGCTTCCGGTCCCGACCATCACGGAAAATCGAGGTCCCACTGTATATTTAAAAGTGTGTGTAAACTTTTCAACAACACTGTATTAATTTAAATCACACTAGAAAAAATACATTAAAAGTCTTCTATTCTTGTAATTACCATATGAGTTTAATTAGCTTTTTCTTTTCGTCTTCAAATTTCAAATGTTGGCATTCAATTTCCGTATGACCTTTAAGAGTTTGTTAGATTACAAGAAATCAAATATTGTTGGCAATGAAATGAATTCCAATTAAAATCCAATTAAAATGATACGCTGAACGGATAGCGTTTACAAAGCAGCTTTTTAATGAAGCAGGCAATAAAAATCTTCAAACAATTGCTCTTATTAAGCAATTTAATTAAATGATTAAGAAATTCAAATTCAAACTACTCTCTCACTCTCGCTGTCTCTTCTTCCCACATGTACACATACATACGTACGTTCATAATGTTTTTATTAAACTTTTCACCTTGAGCACCAGGTGTATATGATTGAAATATTATACCCATTCGTTCAATCTCCTTTTCTTTTTCTCTTTTTTTTCTCCTACGTTTTATACAATTTTCTCTTGTGCTGTTGGTTTGGCGGTATTTAAGCCATTAACGCTTAATTTCAAAGAAGAGGTGAGTGGAGGTGTGCTGTAGGAGGGCAAATTATAAATATTGTAATAGTATATGTTTGTTTGCCATGGGTGTGAGTGTGTTTGTTTGCATTTAACATTTGCCGTTTATAAAATTATTAATAATTTCCGGAAAATCAATTTCCCTAAAAGAAATAATTACCATAACTTCCTATTACATGCATGCACATGTATGTGAGATAGGATGGTATGGGGTACATAAGAATACCTACCTACCTTCTTACTACAGTTATATCCTATATGTACACACTGTTTCTCACTCTCTCTCTCTTTTTCTCTTTCTCTCTCTGTATTAAACTTTAACTACAAAACAAACAAAGTGTTTGAGAGTTTTAATGTTTATTTTCACGATTCATTTTGCTTTCCGTTCCGATAATTTCTTGATATTAAATAGTTAAACGTTCTAGCGGGGACATAAGCAGAGGCTTAAATGAATGTATTGTTGTATCAATATAAAAAAATCGCAATAGCGTAGCCACAACACATACTGCCCTTCATTCTCTTATTTGGTTTTGATTTAATTTCTTTACCTTGTTTCAGTTTTATTCAGCAAGCTTTTCTTTAAAGCTAAGCAGGTGGGTAAAGTAGTTCCTGAGAGATAAGTTTTAAATCCAGTACAGCCTTGTATCAACGCTCTTTGGGATATTGTATTGCATTGTGATACTCAGTGTAGTGATGAAAAATTATTTGCCACCCTTTTCCAAGCCTTGCTGTTGTCTAAACTTCCAATGGAGTTGTTCTAGTTATAGCTGGTAAGTCAGTGAGCTTTTCAAAGGGAAAAATGAAAGGTAAGCCTCTTAATTTTTTTTTTTTTATTTTAAAAACTTGAGAAGGAACCATAAAGAAAAAATCTTTCAATTTTGGTTTGCAGTCAAGCATTAAAACATTCTAACAAGCCACACTCTGTGTTTTAAACCATACCATTGACCGGTATATTAAAATGCGATTGCATATATCGAGAGAGCCATCAATCGGTTTAAATTTGAACCATTGGATATTTCAAATCTGGCAATACTTATGTCATTCTATTCCGTCATAAAATTCAGTATTTTATCTCCACTGAATGTAATAAATCGATTTACGCTTGAGCAACGTTAAGATTTATTGGACCAACGAGAAACTCTACGATGATGTCGATTTTGCCGTATTTGGGGCACAGAAACCCACACGTGGTCTTACAGAAGCAAATGCAAAAATTTTGAGTGACTGTTAAACAGTCACTGTTTGGTGTTGCTTGTGGAGCGGAGGCCCATTCTTCTTGACCATTACGGTCAATGAAAACACGAATCGCACCAATGTTAAAAGATTTTTTTGTACTCGCTCTTCATGGTATTGGTGTGACCGATGTTTGGTTTCAACAGGATGGTGCAACTTGCCACACATTTCATGTCACAATCGATTTATTGCTTCAAACGTTTGATGTCCATTTAATTCGTCGAAATGGTGATGCCAATTGGCCGCCCTTAAGCTGCGATTTGACACCGTTGGACGATTTTCTGCGGGGTGCCGTTAAAGAAAAGTGTTATGCCGACAAACCAGAGACAATTGAGCATTTGAAGGCCAACATTCATGATGCCATTGCTCAGATACGACCCCATACATTCTAAAAATGTGCTCGAAAATTGGTTTGATCGAATCTGAGGTACTGTGAGCATAGCTGCCAGATTTGACGATTTATCGTCATTTAGACGATTTTGTGCTCCAAACATATCATATTGACGACATGACGATTTATGCCCTTTTTTGACAATTTTTAGAAATTCAAAATTTACATTATTTTCTTCAGTAAAGTATTATATTTTAATACTTAATTAGTCTTATGACTACATATATATGTACTTAGTTTCATAGTGACAAGCATGGGACGTATGAGTAATATTCAATTCGATTAGTTCCATACAGAACAAAATGAAACCTTCTTTGTTGCATACTTTTCAGGGTAATAATACCAGTACGAGTAATACGAAGCATATAAGCAATATATATCAAGTTCAATTAAATATAAAGTATACCCCGGTAATTTGGAATTAAACATTTACAAGCTAATATGACAAATATGTATAGCGAATATTTTAAAATTTTAAGGGCCATCATTACAACTTGCCGTTAACTAAAGGGAGGATTTTAACGGACAGATAAATTGTTTTTCATTGTTATAAGTACCCAATAAGATAAAAGTGATTGTTAAGCTAAAGGGAAGATCATACTAGCGGTAACTTCTAAAGTTAAGTTTATATTTGAACTTGCCATATTATATATGTTGTATAATATCAGAACAAAGTATTAAATTTTTTTAAGTTATTTTCGAATACCTGTGATGATTTTTCTGTGTTTTATGCCTTTTTCATCCCTTAAAAGCCAAAAATTTACAACTCCTAAATAACATCGTAGTTAAGTATAAATTATCATTTGCCGTTTAAGGCAATTTTAAATATTTAATTATAGCTTCTAATATTACCATCGGAAGAACAAAGGCAAGTGCCATTATTTAATTAGTAAGTAGATTAGATGAAGTGAAGTATTTATTGCAGCGTCTTAAGAAACCAAGGCACTGAAAAATGTATCATTTCTAGCGAGCATCACACTGAATTTTCATGCCCATAACGTCAAGATTTTGTGACTCCCTAATATTTACACCACACATGGGTATAGATGAAGTAATATTATTGCTGCTTAGCATTCACTTTATATGTTTTTTTTTATAACCTTTCAATTTATTTATTTATTTTTTCTGACGATTTTTTTACGATTTCAATGAACGTCTTTGACGATTTTGACGATTTTTTTCTAAAATATTTGACGATTTGATGCTTCATTTATCTGACAGCTATGACTGTGAGGCTAGCCGCCATATGAATGAAATAATATTCCATTTCTAACCGGAACAATTGTACTTCACAATAAGAAAATAAATCTGGCAAAATCACTGCGTTTTTAAATTTAAATTTTTAAATGGCCCAACGAACTTTGCTGAAGGAAATATTGCGTTAGCGTATCAACAGCGTTGTATTTTTAAGGATTTCGGTTAATTATTCTGGCCATTGTAGTACCTAATTTTGAACAAAGCAGAACTAGTACTTTCAACCTCAGTGGTATTACGCACTTTTTATACACAACGAGGCTGCAATCAAATTCATTGCAAAATTTATTTCAATGCCTAGACCTTATATTCCCTCTTCTTGTGGTACTTTTGGTCTTCTCATAAGGGCCATTTTCACTTTTTTACTTCTTTGGTTATGGAATTTAGAGGTCGTTGTTGTGAGTGAATACTGCTTGTCGTGTTAGACTCCTGATCCGAGGCATGCTCGCACGAGAAAGACGTTTAGTGCAACAGAGATATCGAAGAAATATGAGTATGGTGATGATGTATGAGCATGATGTATGACAGTGATGAAGAACCTCCTTAAAGCGCCAGTTTTTCATCCTCAGATTTTCCATTCAGTACCAATTAACGAACTGAAATCGCCTTAGTATAGTAGGTAGTGTGTTGGGTTCTTTGATATAAGGCCACGGTTCAAACCCCAGGTGAGACATCAAAAACGATAATATGAAAAATTGTTTCTTCAGTGACTACCTCTCAGCAGGTTTCTGGCAAAAGCTGAAATAAAAAGTTTCCTCAATAAAAATCTGTCGTTCTGAATCGACTTTAAAACTGTGGGTGCCCACCACTCATGTATAAAATTAACACACACAATGTAAGCGGTTAGAGAAGCTTAGTCGTAGTCCTGACTGAAGGGTTGTAATGAACAATTTTGTGTGTATAAACTAACTAACGAACCAAATTTGAATAATTTCCAACGCAAACAGACAAAGTTGAACTTTACAAGTATATCGGCTGGCCAAGAATTTCATACAATTTACTCTCTGTCATGCCTGGCCTTAACAGACGTTTAAGGGATTTCTATGGTGATTGCATAAAAGCTTTCATACTCATTTTTCTCTTGAGCATAAATTTACATTAAATAGAAATACAAATACAAATAAGAATACCAACACAAATAGAACATATGATATGCGTTATCAAACTACTTACACACTCTGCACACTCTACACACTGTTACACTCCTGAGAGAGTGTAGTAAATAAGAAAAATAGAGGAAAGCAGTCCGTATGTTATTGAATGCATAAATAATCTTCGATAGCATGGAGTTGAGGAGTATGTGGTAGTAGTAGTAGGCTGATACTTTTCTAAGTAATTCAGCCATTATTTCTTAAATTGTTTTAATGGTTTGGCTTACCAAGGCTTAAACACTAAACATTTCCTAAAACAATAAAACCAGCCAGTTTCCACAAAATAAAATGGAAAAATCGGCAAGAAAAAAAGAAGAAGAAAAAGAAAAAATTATAATTCATAAGATAAAAAGAATATTAGATTCCATTGTTGTTGTATTTGTTACTGACTGTATTGCTTAAAGGCAATTTATTACAATCGAAAAATAATTCATAAATATTTTCTGTGTGCGTGTGTATGTATGTATGTTTAAATGAATGAATGGCTTAGAAATGAGTGAGTTTCAGTTTCATTACAATAAATTGTTATTCGCATAGCAGATTATAGAGACTGGCAACTGGCAACAGTTGGCAGATGTTCTAAGGATTTCATTTAATTTATTTCAATTTAGGCCAAAACGATTTAATTCAGTAATCGATAATAAAATAAAGGAAATTATCTTTGATCTCTTAAACTAAATAGATTAAAAGATTTCGTATTGTTTTTGAATAGAGGGTGAAAGCATTTGTTTTTTTAAATCTTTATTAACATTTTTTCTTTTTATTGAAAGTCAATTGCTAAAGACTCTATTGTATATATTTCTTCTTCTGTAAAGCGTATTATTGGATTTATAAAAAGCATATATACATACATAAATAATCTATCATCACAACCCATCAGTCAGGATTACAACCACACTACTTATGGTGTGTATGTTAATTTTATACACGAGTTGCAGAACCTACAGTTTAAAGTCGACTTCGAGGTACAAATTTTTTTGAGAATTCATGTGGAATTCTAAAAAAAAGAAAGAAGGACAGTCAGACTGAGCTGCTGAGCTCACATATCCAAGCTTAACCAACTCAGGATTACGATCTAGCTCCTTACATCCTCCATGTAGTGTGTGTTGATTGTATCCTTTGGTGGCGTGAGCTACAGTTTAAAGTCGACTTCGAAAGACATATTTTTGAGAACTTTTCATGGCAATTATATTTGCTCTCCTTGTTTTTGTCAGAAATCTGCTGAGAGGAATTCACGAAAGAACTATTTTTTCAGATTTCGTTTTGTTGGAGATGTGTGACCTGGGGCCTAATATGTTATAAACCAAGACACCATCTACATACTAGACTACGACGACCTTACCGCTCTGAATTGACACTAAAGATTTTTACATTTCCTTGCATATAGCTTATCCACAATCTCTGGCAGTGCATTGATCTTTATGTGAAGTATTTTTACTTGTTGAAACACGTGAGAAAAAAGTTTCTTCGCTGAACAAAATTTATGCGACGTTATCGCATTAGTAGGAGTGTATTTATTCAGGCGTATGTACGGTCATATGGTAACCGATTTTTTTTTACCTTCAATTAAAAGTTATGACCTGAATGGTATCTGAATTCAATAAGACGGTGCTTCGAGCCAGATAACACGACTGATTTTTGCTGTATTGCATGAGGAGTTTCCAGAGAGAGAGAGAAATTTTAAGCTTAGGTCAGGATTAAAAGGCTAATGCCTTTAGACCTTTTTTGTAAAGTTATATCGAGGATCGTATCTACTCGCATAATTTCCTAATTTTGTTTAATTTAAAAATCAATATTCAACTAATTATCCCGATCGAGATGTGTCAAAAAGTGAAAGAAAACTGACTTAAGAGCATCAAATCCAAATGGCAAGGTCTGGGCATTATAATGAAATGTTTCATGGCTTTATGTGCATTTTATTTAACTTTATTTAGGGGAACGAAAAATGAATATCCATTTCTATATTTCAATGTGAAGGTTCCATGTTAATTCTGGATTTCAAAACAGACTTTAGTACTGGACCTTATCCACTACCTGCTACACCAACCATTGGAAATGTGATAATGAGGTAAACAGTAAATCGACATCAGAGACACTCACGAAATTTTGAATATATGTGAGTCAACAATATTGAAATTTACCTACATACTCTGATTCATCCGTACTCACTGCAACGTTGATTTAAAAGTACAGGTTGCAATGAGTATGCGTACAACGTTGACATCAAACTCATACCATTCGAAATATGTTTGATTCATAAGCATACTCAGTTAGATTCATGACTTTAGAAAAATACTTATAATACCTATAAATGATTCAAGTGATTCGAATCATTCATCAAAATTTACAGTCTTAGTTGTTTTTGCATTTACAAAAAAAGAAAAAAAGGCAGAGCAGCAAGCAGAACAAACGCACAACCTTCTAGTGAGTATTTTAGTGTTCGTACGCGATTCATACTTATTTTTTGATTCAGGTATATGTTGAGTTATGGAGAGTCGAAATCAATAACATCATACGTGTTGTTAAGTATGAGTATGATGAGTACTTCAAACTTTGAATATGAGTAGAGGTTCCATGATATTAAAAGAAGTATGAATGCGTATAAGCATCAGAAGTTATGAGTATGATGCAATTCTACTCATCTTTTTGAATACTCATTGCTGGTCTCTGATCGATATATACTCTCTTCTACTGTATTCTGTATATATCAGAGATCAGCAACGAGTATTCAAAACGATGAGTAGATTCGAGTCATACTTATAATTTCAGCTACTTATACGCATTCATACTTATTTTAATATCATACTCATACTACTCATATTCAAAGTTAGAAATACTTATCGTACTCATACTTAACAATACGCACGATGTTGTTGATTTCGACTCTCCATGATTCAACATATATACGAAGCACAAAATGAGTATGATTCGAATACGAACACCACAATACTCGCTAGAAGGTTGTGTGTGTGCTTTGCTCGCTGTCTTTGTCTTTTCTTTTCTCTTCTTTTGTAAATGCAACAATAGCTACTACTGTAAATTTTGATGAATGATTCGAGTGACTCGAATCATTCGTAAGTATTATAAGTATTTTTCTAAATTTATGAATCTGAATGAGTAGGCGTATGAATCAAACAATGAATCGAATGTTGTGAGTTTGATGTCAACGTTTTACTCATACTCATTGCAAACTATACTAATAAATCAATGTTGTAGCGAGTACGAATGAATCAGAGTAGTTGAATTTTAATACTCTTGACTCACTCATACTCAAAATTTCATAAGTACCTATGAGTAGCGAAAATACGATTCATTGCTGATCTCTGGTATATATGTATATAAATAATGTATATTAAAATAGCTCCATGGCTTTTGGATTCTCTTGTATGGAAAGATAAACCTGAACGAGAAAGACTCTATATTTTAACAATTTTATTGAGTGACTGAATTTTCCATTGAATCTACATAAACCTATACGTAGAAATAACTGTAACGCTACAAAATATTAAAATATCTTCGATAATTGCGATAGAAAAACCTCTGCAAACTATTACAGTATAATTTAAGGAAACCACAGAGAGTCCAAACGGTCTCTCCATACACTCTCATGCATGCATAAACACACACACACACATACATACAAGCAATTTTAACAAAATGAAAATGAGCCCATAAATAAACAAACGACTACACATTTGAAGAGTCTATCGTTTTGGTGTGGTGGTAAAGTTAAATTAAAACCAATAAACACACACATACGCACGCACACACACATAGGCAAAATTCTTAATACAGGCATTTGTATTGGAGAAGTTTGGTGATGAATATTTCTGTATAGATTGTCTAAGTATGTATGTGTAAGTTATTTAATGAATAACAACAGCAACACCAACAATAACATTAACAAATTCCTTAACAAGTCATCATCATCAGTTGATAACTTGTAATTGTTACAATAACAAAATTAAATATTTGAAAGACAGATATACATATATACATGCGTACATACATATATACATGCGTACATACATATATACATGCGTACATACATACATACACTTAGACATAATTATTCTCTATGTATACATGTGTGGTATTTCATTTTATTAAAGTGAAAATAATTTAAAATACAATGAAAATTATTTAATTATTATTAGGAATTCTTTTCTTTTTTAAATAAATGACTTAAATGAAATGGAAAAATGAATATAATAAGGGCTCCGTCACACGTCACAACTCTTCAGCGTCTTCTTTTGCACTAAACTCATACTCGCTCCTTTATTTACTCGTAACTCAATCCCACATCTCGGCCATCCTGCGGGTTCATCTCATCAGATTCTTCATCAATTTCGTCTGGCCATGGCTTCATAAATTCTGCACATGTTGTGGTACGTCTGGGACCTTCGCATTCACCGGATTTAACTACATCATACGTATCGTTTTGCTTAACCTTAACAACTTGGTATGGGCCTAGGTACTTCGGCTTGAGTTTGAGGCCTCCTCCTAGTTGAGTCCTTTTAATGGCAACGATGTCATTCATTTTGTATTGTTTGGGCGGTTTACGTCGGAGATCATATCTTTTCTTGTTTTCGGCTTGAACTTCGAGAATTTGTTGTTTTGCTGCTTGTCTAAGTTCGTTCCTCTGTCCATCATAGTTGGCTGCTAATTCTTGCTCTATTAGTTCCTTCAGTTGGATATCGTCTCTGGTCTTCATTTTAGTGCCAACAAGCATCTCAAATGGGGTAGTGCCAATGCTTCTATGGTAAGTTGAATTAATAATTTGCTGCACTCTTCCAACGAATTTGTACCATTTGGAGGGGTCATCAATACTGAGCTTCGACAAAACTGCTACGATTACGCTATTCAGCCTTTCGACTTGTCCATTTGCACGAGGAAGACCTGTTGTAATAAGGATGTGATTTATCTTTTCTTCAGCGCAATAAGTCTTGAAATCTTCACTCGTAAAAGCTGTACCACGATCTGAGATGATTTGCAAAGGGTTGCCAAAAATGGTACTCTGTGATTGTAGTCGGGATATGGCATCTTTGGCTGACGTTGTCCTCGTTGGGTATAACCAACAAAATTTGGTAAATGAGTCAATTACTGCAAAAATGTGATTGTACATCTTATTTGTAGATTCGAGAGGGCCAAGGTAGTCAATATGGTATGTGTGTAATGGCATCGCTTCTTTGTTTAGTGGATGCAATTCACCCTCTGGTTTTCCTCGTTTCCTGTTTGTTATGATGCATGGGATACAATTAGAGATGAGTCTATGTATCTTCTCTTCCAATTTCGGTATGAAATAGTCCTTACATATAAGTTCCTTAGTCTTTTTGATTGAGAAATGTCCTTTTTCGTGTGCTGTCTTTATAATTTCAGTGTACATACCTTTCGGAATCACCAGTAATTCATAATCATCTGCAATTTTATATAAAACATCTCCCTTCAAGAAATAATCATTATACGACGATTTGTCCTTAAGAATTTCTCTAATGATCCTGAGATCTTCGTCCTGATTCTGCAATCGTTTAATTTTGGAAATAAGATTATCCTCGGCTATGACCATAATTGGATGTCGACTTAAAGCATCTACATGTCGCATTTGTGTTCCAGGTCGATGTTCAACGATATAATCGTATTCTTGCAGAAACAGTAACCATCGAGCAACTCTCGTACACAAATCTTTCTTGTCCAACGTCTTCGTAAAAGCATTGCAGTCGGTCACCAATTTGAATTTCAAACCAATCAGATATACTCGAAATTTTTTCAATGCCTCAATGACTGCTAATACCTCCAACTCGTAACTCGTATATTTGCGTTCTGGTTCAGTAGTCTTCTTGCTCATGTAGTATACTGGATGCAAAAGGTTGTCACTCGGCGATTTTTGGAGCAGTACTGCACCATAACCATCAATGGATGCGTCAGTGTGGACCTCAGTCTCATAATTTTGATTGAATAAACTTAACACTGGACCATTACTTAAGACATTCTTCAGAGTAGTAAACGATTTCATTTGTTCAGGTCCAAATACAAACTTTGTATTCTGCTTCTTAAGGTCAGTAAGTGGTTTGGCAATAGTCGAGAAATTAGGAATAAACTTCCTAAAATAACCGGCGAGCCCAAGGAATCTTTCCAACTGTTTGACATTTAAAGGTACTGGATAATTGACCATTGCAGATGTCTTCTCAACTGACGGTGATACACGTTGATTCTCGATAATATAACCGAGAAATTGAATTCTTTTCTTCAAGAAATTGCATTTCTTAATATTTATATCCAGGCCGTAGTCCTTACTGAGATCCAATACACGTCTTAAATTCACAAGTGCCTCTTCTTCGTCCTTTGCGGGAATGATGATGTCATCGATGTATGGCAAAGCTATTCCTTCACGGGTCAAATCACGAAATATGGCATTGACATGTCGCTGAAACACGCCGGGAGAATTCGATAGACCAAATGGAACTTTCCGGAACTGGTATTGACCACTATGCGTGACGAAAGATGTATATTTTCGGCTTTCCTCGTTTACCGGAACATGAAAGAATCCGTTTCGTAGGTCAATTGTACTAAAAATGTATGCGTTCTGCAAGCGATCGAGTTGATCTTCGATAAGAGGTAGAGGATAACGGTCCTTTACGATAACCTTGTTTATTCGTCTGAAATCAATACACAATCTTGGAGTTGAATCCTTCTTCTTGACTAAAACAACTGGACTGCAAAACTCTGATTCTGAAGGTTCTATAATTTCCTCTTTTAACCACTTTTCTATCTGATCGTCAACAATACATCTCTCCTTTATTGGTAGTCTTCTAGGATTACAAAATATAGGTTCCTCGTTCTTCAGAATTATACGCATTTCGACGTTAGTTGTCTTGCATTTATTTGGCTCATAATTGCGTATCATTTTAATTACCTCGCACTTAGCATTATCACTACACATTTCGTCAATATTAATGGTACTTACATCATTATCAGCACAGACATCCATCACCATGATACTATGTACTTCCTCAGCAATTTCGTCCTTGACTTTTCTTATCTTTAGGCCATCAGGTGTAATTTTTATTTCAGCAAATAAACAAAATTCGTTTCCTAGTATCACTTCAACATCAATACAGGCGAATGGGACTACATGAAAAGTTAAATCATATTCCTCACCATTGACTTCAACTTTAGTCTTAAAATGTCCAATCGGTTTAATTTTCCCATCGCTCGAAGTATTACCGAATCCAATTAGATAAAAATCTGATTTAAAAAGCTTTGGTTTATTCAACGAATTGTATACCTTTTCAGTCACGACATTAAATTTGCTTCCAGTATCAAATAAAGCCATCCAACTTTGCTCCGAGAATTTAACGTTCACCTTCATAATATTTTCGACTACCAGTTGCCTGACATTTGCCCTCTCAACTTTAGTTGGGCATTCCTTCGAAATGTGGCCAAATTTATTACAAGTAAAGCATTTGATTCCCTTTTCCTTATCTTTGCAATTTCTGGATGTATGGCCTTTATCCCCGCAGTTATAGCAGATTATAGCCCTTTCACCTTTGACTCCAGTCTTATTGTCTCTTGTCGATCTAACATCGATTTTCTGTTTAGAAGACCTTTCCTGCATTGCCTCATAACATTTAAGTTTTTCCTTAAAGTCCTTCAAATTACGTGCACCGTACAATATGGTCTTATTAATTGTCAAATCTCTTATGCCATCAATAACGTATTGTATCAAAGAACCATCATCTATATTGCCGCGCGAAGCCATTTCCTTCATTTTCAAAAAATATTCGTGAACACTCTCATCTTTGTTGATTTTTCGTTCCGTTAGCATTTTATGTAATTGGGCACTGTTGGTTGTAGATTTATACTCATCGAATAATGCTTGCCTCAATTTAATCCATGTGGTTACACCTCTCTCGCTAGCAATAAATAATTTAGCCAAGCCCTTAAGAGATTTCTTAGCAAAAATAAATTTTTGGAATTCATCCCAATACATAACAGCCGATGTCTCCTCAAAATCATTAATCCAAACGTCAACAGGTATAGAGCCGCTTCCATCAAAAGGTCTAATTGAATCCTCAATATCTCGAAAATTAATAGAAAATCTTGGCATATTAATAGATGATACCTTACACTGTTCCACTGTATATGATTCTTCTCGATTGTTCTGTTCGCCACTGCACGTTTCTGCATTATGTATTTCATTGTTCATTGCAATAACATTGCCGCCGCCGTTACCATTTGTTCGTTTACATGCCACTTCTCTCTTAACGCCTACAGTGCAGCTGCCAGCACCGTCGTCTAATTCGTTGCGAATGTTCACCACTGTATCGTCAGCCTCTGCTTCATCGTCGCTCTCGTCTTCATCGTCGTTATTCAACTCGTTCGAGCCTAAAAAATTTCCTCTACGCATGTTCCTGAATATGTGCGAAAACAAGTCGTCGGCGTCGTAACTCAAATTTAAAATGTTGCAAATTGCCACCAAATCAGCGGCACTCAAATTCTGCTCAACGTATTTTTTCCTCTCTTGAAACTTCTCGTCATCTTCATCGTAGTCAAAACCAACGAATTCTCTCAATCTCTGCCTGTTTTTACGATCACCCTCATTTCCAAATACTAGTTTGTGTAAAGCAACAACAACAGCACGCTTAGCCGTTGACAAGTTATTTCGTACAGTAGCAAAATCTCCTAAGGCATACATGTTTACAGTTCTTTCTTTATATATCTTTTTCCTTTTTCTTCTTCTTATTCCTTTCTCTTTGGCACAAAAGGTTCTCTTTTTCACTCGTATATATTCTTCTTCTTACACGTTATGTTCGCGTCGCGATGTTTGTAAAGTCTTGTTCTCTTAAGTAACGCCTCTCTTTTTTCATTTTCTTCTTACTTTTCCTTGAAAATTAACACTCGCGACAAACAATCGTGGTTGAGTCCCCAAATTTGTGGTATTTCATTTTATTAAAGTGAAAATAATTTAAAATACAATGAAAATTATTTAATTATTATTAGGAATTCTTTTCTTTTTTAAATAAATGACTTAAATGAAATGGAAAAATGAATATAATAAGGGCTCCGTCACACGTCACAACTCTTCAGCGTCTTCTTTTGCACTAAACTCATACTCGCTCCTTTATTTACTCGTAACTCAATCCCACACATGTATGTATATGTATGTTTAAATGTGTGAATTATTTTACTTCCAAGATAATAAAACCACAAGAACAACAAGTTCTTGTTGATTGTCATATAAGTTTAAGCATGTATGTGTGTGTGTGCGTATGTATATGTGTATAATCAATAGAAAAAGCAACACGTTTTCTTTACACAATTTTCATCAAAATAAAATTAAAACAAGAAGTAGAAGAAGAAGCTGAAACTGAAGAAGAAGCAAAAGAGGAAAAAGTCAATGAAAATCAACAACAACAACAACAAAAATTTAATAAAAACAGACAAATTCAATAAATGAACAACAGTAATCGAATTTAACCCAGCAAGCATTTTTATTCAAAAACTATGATATTTTAAAAATTAACAGGAAGGCTTTAAGCTGTTAATTAGCAGGTTATTATTTGTTACAGTGGTTTGTCAAGGTTGCCAGCTGTTAAATATCGTTCATATGAAATGCCATGTTTTTTAGTAAAAGGTTTGCGAAATGTTTAATAACCAAAGAACGTATACAAATAATTTAAAACAATTGCGACTAAAACTTGGCCTTTTTTTTCAAGCATTAAGAAGTGATTAGGGTTCGCTTAAAAATCTCCTATTTGAACTGTATTCCAATACTCTAACCATAGTTTGTATAGCTTTGATTAGAAGCAACGTATTAGCCGCCTTAGAACAGGCTCTAAATGTCTCCGTACATTTACTTGGTTTGTATTCAATTTGGGTCTGCCTGTCCATGAAATCGCTTCTAAGGACGCAATATATCACGAGGCCCAATAAACAATTCAGTCAGTTAGTTATAGCTTAACAAACCATCTCCAGTACATTGAAGCTATGGTCGTTTTCCGAAAATACAAAATGGCACCCGTAGTTTGTGAAGAATATTAAAATTTATTGTGGGACGAATGTAAATTCTAAGTAGAGATCCATTTTTTCACTTTTTTTTCATCTTTTGCTTTTGATGGGTAATGAACTAAAGCTGATGATTTCATATTCAAGAGTAATAAAGTGAACTGCACCAGGACTCAACACTTGGTTTAGTGGCAGCAGTATCAGGAGGCAATACAAAAATACATGCACAACCACAATAATGTGTTGCTGTATGGTGGCTGCAGTTAGTAACTGAGTTAACATTCATACAAAACAAGGTGTTATAATAGGGGCCGGTAAAAGTATTTCTTATTAAAGTGGGGAGTAGAAGCCTAGGATTTTTCTTGTGGATGTAGATGTATGGGCTTATTTATGCATTAGAGCACTTAAAGAAGTCAATACAAGTTTACTTGTTTATTTGGAAAAACATAATAAAGATCGGAAACAAGGTAAACTAAAAGTCGCCATAGTCTAGTAGGTAGTGTGTTGACTTATTAAATGTGAGACCTTGGTTCAAATCCCATATCAGACATGTGGATCAAAACGAAATAAAAAAAAATATTTCTTCGGCGACTTCATCTCAGCAGATTTCAAGCATAAACTCTGAGCGTAAAATAAAAAGTGGCATGAAAAAGTTTTTCAAAAACTCTGTCGTTCGGAGTCGACTTTAAACTGTAGGTTCCCCTCACTCATGTATAAAATTAACACACACTACATAGGATAGGTTAGGTTAGGTTAAAAGACGTGTATACTTCTTTGAGACTCGTACAATACCCAGAAGACCAAATGACCCATTGTAATTTCGTCTTAGAATAATATTTATGTAATAAATAATTATTGTAATATTTATGGAAAAATAATTAAAAATATAAGAATATATTGAAAAATTTAAGTGTCCCTATTATTTTTCCAGGCCTTTATTTTACATTTTTTTTTTAAATAATTTGGCAGAGCTATTGAAATATTTTTATTTTATTAGTTAATCTATTTGAAAACCTTTAATTTAGTGTATATATTTTGTAATATTTATCGAAAAATAACTAAAAATATAAGAATATATTGAAAAATTTAAGTGTCCCTATTATTTTTCCAAGGATTTATTTTACTTTTTTTTAAGAATTTGGCAGAGCTAGTCAAATGTTTTTTTTATTAGTTAATCTATTTGAATACCTTTAATTTAGTGTATCTACTTTGTAATATTTATGGAAAAATAATTAAAAATATAAGAATATATTGAAAAATTTAAGTGTCCCTATTATTTTTCCAGGCCTTTATTTTACATTTTCTTTAAGAATTTGGCAGAGCTAGTCAAATATTTTTATTTTATTAGTTAAACTATTTGAACACCTTTAATTTAGTGTATATATTTTGTAGTATTTATGGAAAAGTAATTAAAAATATAAGAATATATTGAAAAATTTAAGTGTCCCTATTATTTTTCCAGGCCTTTATTTTACATTTTTTTTAAGAATTTGGCAGAGCTAGTCAAATATTTTTATTTTATTAGTTAAACTATTTGAATACCTTTAATTTAATGTATATACTTTGTAATATTTATAGAAAAATAATTAAAAATATAAGAATATATTGAAAAATTTAAGTGTCCCTATTATTTTTCCAGGCCTTTATTTTACATTTTTTTTAAGAATTTGGCAGAGCTAGTCAAATATTTTTATTTTAATAGTTAAACTATTTGAATACCTTTAATTTAGTGTATATATTTTGTAATATTTATGGAAAAATAATTAAAAATATAAGAATATATTGAAAAATTTAAGTGTCCCTATTATTTTTCCAGGCTTTTATTTTACATTTTTTTTAAGAATTTGGCAGAGATAGTCAAATATTTTTTTTATTAGTTAAACTATTTGAATACCTTTAATTTAATGTATATACTTTGTAATATTTATGGAAAAATAATTAAAAATATAAGAATATATTGAAAAATTTAAGTGTCCCTATTATTTTTCCAGGCCTTTATTTTACATTTTTTTTTAAGAATTTGGCAGAGCTAGTCAAATATTTTTATTTTAATAGTTAAACTATTTGAATACCTTTAATTTAGTGTATATATTTTGTAATATTTATGGAAAAATAATTAAAAATATAAGAATATATTGAAAAATTTAAGTGTCCCTATTATTTTTCCAGGCCTTTATTTTACCTTTTCTTTAAGAATTTGGCAGAGCTAGTCAAATATTTTTATTTTATTAGTTAAACTATTTGAATACCTTTAATTTAATGTATATACTTTGTAATATTTATGGAAAAATAATTAAAAATATAAGAATATATTGAAAAATTTAAGTGTCCCTATTATTTCTCCAGGCCTTTATTTTACATTTTTTTTTAAGAACTTGGCAGAGCTAGTCAAATATTTTTATGTGATTAGTTAAACTATTTGAATACCTTTAATTTAGTGTATATATTTTGTAATATTTATGGAAAAATAATTAAAAATATAAGAATATATTGAAAAATTTAAGTGTCCCTATTATTTTTCCAGGCCTTTATTTTACATTTTTTTTTAAGAATTTGGCAGAGCTATTGAAAGATTTTTATTTTATTAGTTAAACTATTTGAATACCTTTAATTTAGTGTATATACTTTGTAATATTTATGGAAAAATAATTAAAAATATAAGAATATATTGAACAATTTAAGTGTCCCTATTATTTTTCCAGGCCTTTGTTTTACATTTTTTTTAAGAATTTGGCAGAGCTATTGAAAGATTTTTATTTTATTAGTTAAACTATTTGAATACCTTTAATTTAATGTATATACTTTGTAATATTTATGGAAAAATAATTAAAAATATAAGAATATATTGAAAAATTTAAGTGTCCCTATTATTTTTCCAGGCCTTTATTTTACATTTTTTTTAAGAATTTGGCAGAGCTAGTCAAATATTTTTATTTTAATAGTTAAACTATTTGAATACCTTTAATTTAGTGTATATATTTTGTAATATTTATGCAAAAATAATTAAAAATATAAGAATATACTGAAAAATTTAAGTGTCCCTATTATTTTTCCAGGCCTTTATTTTACCTTTTCTTTAAGAATTTGGCAGAGCTAGTCAAATATTTTTATTTTATTAGTTAAACTATTTGAATACCTTTAATTTAATGTATATACTTTGTAATATTTATGGAAAAATAATTAAAAATATAAGAATATATTGAAAAATTTAAGTGTCCCTATTATTTCTCCAGGCCTTTATTTTACATTTTTTTTTAAGAACTTGGCAGAGCTAGTCAAATATTTTTATGTGATTAGTTAAACTATTTGAATACCTTTAATTTAGTGTATATATTTTGTAATATTTATGGAAAAATAATTAAAAATATAAGAATATATTGAAAAATTTAAGTTTCCCTATTATTTTTCCAGGCCTTTATTTTACATTTTTTTTTTTAAGAATTTGGCAGAGCTATTGAAAGATTTTTATTTTATTAGTTAAACTATTTGAATACCTTTAATTTAGTGTATATACTTTGTAATATTTATGGAAAAATAATTAAAAATATAAGAATATATTGAACAATTTAAGTGTCCCTATTATTTTTCCAGGCCTTTGTTTTACATTTTTTTTAAGAATTTGGCAGAGCTATTGAAAGATTTTTATTTTATTAGTTAAACTATTTGAATACCTTTAATTTAATGTATATACTTTGTAATATTTATTGAAAAATAATTAAAAATATAAGAATATATTGAAAAATTTAAGTGTCCCTATTATTTCTCCAGGCCTTTATTTTACATTTTTTTTTTAAAAACTTGGCAGAGCTAGTCAAATATTTTTATGTGATTAGTTAAACTATTTGAATA